>JAOYRU010000204.1:0-424513 GCA_026315105.1 Locusta migratoria
CACGTACTACCATTGAAGAGGTCAATCACTTGGCAGACTAGTCGCTAGTGCAGCTCGCAGCCCTCCAGCGTCAATTCTGTCGTCTGTATAGGCTCCCAGGTTCCTTATATAGTAATGAGAGTGTTTGCAGGGAAACGCACAATAATGCAAATAACGAAATAAAAGCAAATTTCTCTTTTAAATAGTTTTTTATTATCACGTACTACCATTTAAGAGTTCAATCACTTGGCAGACTAGTCGCCAGTGCAGCTCGCAGCCCTCCAGCGTCAATTCTGTCGTCTGTATAGGCTCCCAGGGTCCTTATATAGTAATGAGACTGTTTGCAGGGAAACGCACAATAATGCAAATAACGAAGTAAAAGCAAATTTCTCTTTTAAATAGTTTTTTATTATCACGTACTACCATTTAAGAGGTCAATCACTAGGCAGACCAGTCGCCAGTGCAGCTCGCAGCCCTCCAGCGTCCATTCTGTCGTCTGTATAGGCTCCCAGGGTCCTTATATAGTAATGAGAGTGTTTGCAGGGAAACACACAATAATGCAAATAACGAAATAAAAGCAAATTTCTCTTTTAAATAGTTTTTTATTATCACGTACTACCATTTAAGAGGTCAATCACTTGGCAGACTACTCGCCAGTGAAGCTCGCAGCCCTCCAGCGTCCATTCTGTCGTCTGTATAGGCTCCCAGGGTCCTTATATAGTAATGAGAGTGTTTGCAGGGAAACGCACAATAATGCAAATAACGAAATAAAAGCAAATTTTTCTTTTAAATAGTTTTATATTATCACGTACTACCATGTAAGAGGTCAATCACTTGGCAGACCAGTCGCCAGTGCAGCTCGCAGCCCTTCAGCGTCAATTCTGTCGTCTGTATAGGCTCCCAGGGTCCTTATATTGTAATGAGAGTGTTTGCAGGGAAACGCACAATAATGCAAATAACGAAATAAAAGCAAATTTCTCTTTTAAATAGTTTTTTATTATCACGTACTACCATATAAGAGGTCAATCACTTGGCAGACCAGTCGCCAGTGCAGCTCGAAGCCCTTCAGCGTCAATTCTGTCGTCTGTATAGGCTCCCAGGTTCCTTATATAGTAATGAGACTGTTTGCAGGGAAACGCACAATAATGCAAATAACGAAGTAAAAGCAAATTTCTCTTTTAAATAGTTTTTTATTATCACGTACTACCATTTAAGAGGTCAATCACTAGGCAGACCAGTCGCCAGTGCAGCTCGCAGCCCTCCAGCGTCCATTCTGTCGTCTGTATAGGCTCCCAGGGTCCTTATATAGTAATGAGAGTGTTTGCAGGGAAACACACAATAATGCAAATAACGAAATAAAAGCAAATTTCTCTTTTAAATAGTTTTTTATTATCACGTACTACCATTTAAGAGGTCAATCACTTGGCAGACTACTCGCCAGTGAAGCTCGCAGCCCTCCAGCGTCCATTCTGTCGTCTGTATAGGCTCCCAGGGTCCTTATATAGTAATGAGAGTGTTTGCAGGGAAACGCACAATAATGCAAATAACGAAATAAAAGCAAATTTTTCTTTTAAATAGTTTTATATTATCACGTACTACCATGTAAGAGGTCAATCACTTGGCAGACCAGTCGCCAGTGCAGCTCGCAGCCCTTCAGCGTCAATTCTGTCGTCTGTATAGGCTCCCAGGGTCCTTATATTGTAATGAGAGTGTTTGCAGGGAAACGCACAATAATGCAAATAACGAAATAAAAGCAAATTTCTCTTTTAAATAGTTTTTTATTATCACGTACTACCATATAAGAGGTCAATCACTTGGCAGACCAGTCGCCAGTGCAGCTCGAAGCCCTTCAGCGTCAATTCTGTCGTCTGTATAGGCTCCCAGGTTCCTTATATAGTAATGAGAGTGTTTGCAGGGAAACGCACAATAATGCAAATAACGAAATAAAAGCTAATTTCTCTTTTAAATAGTTTCTTATTATCACGTACTACCATTTAAGAGGTCAATCACTTGGCAGACTAGTCGCCAGTGCAGCTCGCAGCCCTCCAGCGTCAATTCTGTCGTCTGTATAGGCTCCCAGGGTCCTTATATAGTAATGAGAGTGTTTGCAGGGAAACGCACAATAATGCAAATAACGAAATAAAAGCAAATTTCTCTTTTAAATATTTTTTATTATCACGTACTACCATTTAAGAGGTCAATCACTTGGCAGTCCAGTCGCCAGTGCAGCTCGCAGCCCTCCAGCGTCAATTCTGTCGTCTGTATAGGCTCCCAGGGTCCTTATATAGTAATGAGACTGTTTGCAGGGAAACGCACAATAATGCAAATAACGAAATAAAAGCAAATTTCTCCTTTAAATAGTTCTTTTATTATCACGTACTACCATTTAAGAGGTCAATCACTTGGCAGACCAGTCGCCAGTGCAGCTCGCAGCCCTCCAGCGTCAATTCTGTCGTCTGTATAGGCTCCCAGGGTCCTTATATAGTAATGAGAGTGTTTGCAGGGAAACGCACAATAATGCAAATAACGAAATAAAAGCAAATTTCTCTTTTAAATTGTTTTTTATTATCACGTACTACCATTTAAGAGGTCAATCACTTGGCAGACTAGTCGCCAGTGCAGCTCGCAGCCATCCAGCGTCAATTCTGTCGTCTGTATAGGCTCCCAGGGTCCTTATATAGTAATGAGAATGTTTGCAGGGAAACGCACAATAATGTAAATAACGAAATAAAAGCAAATTTCTCTTTTAATTAGTTTTTTATTATCACATACTACCATTTAAGAGGTCAATCACTTGGCAGACTAGTCGGCAGTGCAGCTCGCAGCCCTCCAGCGTCAATTCTGTCGTCTCTATAGGCTCCCATGGTCCTTATATATTAATGAGAGTGTTTGCAGGGAAACGCACAATAATGCAAATAACGAAATAAAAGCAAATTTCTCTTTTAAATAGTTTTTTATTATCACGTTCTACCATTTAAGAGGTCAATCACTTGGCAGACTAGTCGCCAGTGCAGCTCGCAGCCCTCCAGCGTCAATTCTGTCGTCTGTATAGGCTCCCAGGGTCCTTATATAGTAATGAGAGTGTTTGCAGGGAAACGCACAATAATGGAAATAACGAAATAAAAGCAAATTTATCTTTTAAATAGTTTTTTATTATCACGTACTACCATTTAAGAGGTCAACCACTTGGCAGACCAGTCGTCAGTGCAGCTCGCAGCACTCCAGCGTCCATTCTGTCGTCTGTATAGGCTCCCAGGGTCCTTATATAGTAATGAGAGTGTTTGCAGGGAAACGCACAATAATGCAAATAACGAATTAAAAGCAAATTTCTCTTTTAAATAGTTTTTTATTATCACGTACTACCATTTAAGAGGTCAATCACTTGGCAGACTAGTCGCCAGTGCAGCTCGCAGCCCTCCAGCGTCAATTCTGTCGTCTGTATAGGCTCCCAGGGTCCTTATATATTAATGAGAGTGTTTGCAGGGAAACGCACTATAATGCAAATAACGAAATAAAAGCAAATTTCTCTTTTAAATAGTTTTTTATTATCACGTACTACCATTTAAGAGGTCAATCACTTGGCAGACCAGTCGCCAGTGCAGCTCGTAGCCCTCCAGCGTCCATTCTGCCGTCTGTATAGGCTCCCAGGGTCCTTATATAGTAATGAGAGTGTTTGCAGGGAAACGCACAATAATGCAAATAACGAAATAAAAGCAAATTTCTCTTTTAAATAGTTTTTTATTATCACGTACTACCATTTAAGAGGTCAATCACTTGGCAGACCAGTCGCCAGTGCAGCTCGCAGCACTTCAGCGTCAATTCTGTCGTCTGTATAGGCTCCCAGGGTCCTTATATTGTAATGAGAGTGTTTGCAGGGAAACGCACAATAATGCAAATAACGAAATAAAAGCAAATTTCTCTTTTAAATAGCTTTAATTATCACGTACTACCATGTAAGAGGTCAATCACTTGGCAGACCAGTCGCCAGTGCAGCTCGCAGCCCTTCAGCGTCAACTCTGTCGTCTGTATAGGCTCCCAGGGTCCTTATATAGTAATGAGATTGTTTGCAGGGAACGCACAATAATGCAAATAACGAAATAAAAGCTAATTTCTCTTTTAAATAGTTTTTTATTATCACGTACTACCATTGAGGAGGTCAATCACTTGGCAGACTAGTCGCTAGTGCAGCTCGCAGCCCTCCAGCGTCAATTCTGTCGTCTGTATAGGCTCCCAGGTTCCTAATATAGTAATGAGAGTGTTTGCAGGGAAACGCACAATAATGCAAATAACGAAATAAAAGCAAATTTCTCTTTTAAATAGTTTTTTATTATCACGTACTACCATTTAAGAGGTCAATCACTTGGCAGACTAGTCGCCAGTGCAGCTCGCAGCCCTCCAGCGTCAATTCTGTCGTCTGTATAGGCTCCCAGGGTCCTTATATAGTAATGAGAGTGTTTGCAGGGAAACGCACAATAATGCAAATAACGAAATAAAAGCAAATTTATCTTTCAAATAGTTTTTTATTATCACGTACTACCATTTAAGAGGTCAATCACTTGGCAGACCAGTCGCCGGTGCAGCTCGCAGCACTCCAGCGTCCATTCTGTCGTCTGTATAGGCTCCCAGGGTCCTTATATAGTAATGAGAGTGTTTGCAGGGAAACGCACAATAATGGAAATAACGAAATAAAAGCAAATTTCTCTTTTAAATAGTTTTTTATTATCACGTACTACCATTTAAGAGGTCAATCACTTGGCAGACTAGTCGCCAGTGCAGCTCGCAGCCCTCCAGCGTCAATTCTGTCGTCTGTATAGGCTCCCATGGTCCTTATAAGGTAATGAGAGTGTTTGCAGGGAAACGCACAAAAATGCAAATAACAAAATAAAAGCAAATTTCTCTTTTAAATAGTTCTTTATTATCACGTACTACCATTTAAGAGGTCAATCACTTGGCAGACCAGTCGCCAGTGCTGATCGCAGCCCTCCAGCGTCAATTCTGTCGTCTGTATAGGCTCCCAGGGTCCTTATATAGTAATGAGAGTGTTTGCAGGGAAACGCACAATAATGCAAATAACGAAATAAAAGCAAATTTCTCTTTTAAATAGTTTTTTATTATCACGTACTACCATTTAAGAGTTCAATCACTTGGCAGACTAGTCGCCAGTGCAGCTCGCATCCCTCCAGCGTCAATTCTGTCGTCTGTATAGGCTCCCAGGGTCCTTATATAGTAATGAGACTGTTTGCAGGGAAACGCACAATAATGCAAATAACGAAATAAAAGCAAATTTCTCTTTTAAATAGTTTTTTATTATCACGTACTACCATTTAAGAGGTCAATCACTTGGCAGACCAGTCGCCAGTGCAGCTCGCAGCCCTCCAGCGTCCATTCTGTCGTCTGTATAGGCTCCCAGGGTCCTTATATAGTAATGAGAGTGTTTGCAGGGAAACACACAATAATGCAAATAACGAAATAAAAGCAAATTTCTCTTTTAAATAGTTTTTTATTATCACGTACTACCATTTAAGAGGTCAATCACTTGGCAGACCAGTCGCCAGTGCAGCTCGCAGCCCTCCAGCGTCAATTCTGTCGTCTGTATAGGCTCCCAGGGTCCTTATATAGTAATGAGAGTGTTTGCAGGGAAACGCACAATAATGCAAATAACGAAATAAAAGCAAATTTCTCTTTTAAATTGTTTTTTATTATCACGTACTACCATTTAAGAGGTCAATCACTTGGCAGACTAGTCGCCAGTGCAGCTCGCAGCCATCCAGCGTCAATTCTGTCGTCTGTATAGGCTCCCAGGGTCCTTATATAGTAATGAGAATGTTTGCAGGGAAACGCACAATAATGTAAATAACGAAATAAAAGCAAATTTCTCTTTTAAATAGTTTTTTATTATCACGTACTACCATTTAAGAGGTCAATCACTTGGCAGACTAGTCGGCAGTGCAGCTCGCAGCCCTCCAGCGTCAATTCTGTCGTCTCTATAGGCTCCCATGGTCCTTATATATTAATGAGAGTGTTTGCAGGGAAACGCACAATAATGCAAATAACGAAATAAAAGCAAATTTCTCTTTTAAATAGTTCTTTATTATCACGTACTACTATTTAAGAGGTCAATCACTTGGCAGACTAGTCGCCAGTGCAGCTCGCAGCCCTCCAGCGTCAATTCTGTCGTCTGTATAGGCTCCCATGGTCCTTATATAGTAATGAGAGTGTTTGCAGGGAAACGCACAATAATGCAAATAACGAAATAAAAGCAAATTTCTCTTTTAAATAGATTTTTATTATCACGTACTACCATTTAAGAGGTCAATCACTTGGCAGACTAGTCGCCAGTGCAGCTCGCAGCCCTCCAGCGTCAATTCTGTCGTCTGTATAGGCTCCATGGTCCTTATATAGTAATGAGAGTGTTTGCAGGGAAACGCACAATAATGCAAATAACGAAATAAAAGCAAATTTCTCTCTTAAATAGATTTTTATTATCACGTACTACCATTTAAGAGGTCAATCTCATGGCAGACTAGTCGCCAGTGCAGCTCGCAGCACTCCAGCGTCAATTCTGTCGTCTGTATAGGCTCCCAGGGTCCTTATATAGTAATGAGACTGTTTGCAGGGTAACGGACAATAATGCAAATAACGAAATAAAAGCTAATTTCTCTTTTAAATAGTTTTTTATTATCACGTACAACCATTTAAGAGGTCAATCACTTGGCAGACTAGTCGCCAGTGCAGCTCGCAGCCCTCCAGCGCCAATTCTGTCGTCTGTATAGGCTCCCATGATCCTTATATAGTAATGAGAGTGTTTGCAGGGAAACGCACAATAATGCAAATAACGAAATGAAAGCAAATTTCCTTTTTCAATAGTTTTTTTATTATCACGTACTAACATTTAAGAGGTCAATCACTAGGCAGACTAGTCGCCAGTGCAGCTCGCAGCCCTCCAGCGTCAATTCTGTCGTCTGTATAGGCTCCCAGGGTCCTTATATAGTAATGAGAGTGTTTGCAGGGAAACGCACAATAATGCAAATAACGAAATAAAAACAAATTTCTCTTTTAAATAGTTTTTTATTATCACGTTCTACCATTTAAGAGGTCAATCACTTGGCAGACTAGACGCCAGTGCAGCTTGCAGACCCTCCAGCGTCAATTCTGTCGTCTGTATAGGCTCCCATGGTCCTTATATAGTAATGAGAGTGTTTGCAGGGAAACGCACAATAATGCAAATAACGAAATAAAAGCAAATTTCTCTTTTAAATAGTTTTTTATTATCACGTACTACCATTTAAGAGGTCAATCACTTGGCAGACTAGTCGCCAGTGCAGCTCGCAGCCCTCCAGCGTCAATTCTGTCGTCTGTATAGGCTCCCAGGGACCTTATATAGTAATGAGAGTGTTTGCAGGGAAACGCACAATAATGCAAATAACGAAATAAAAGCAAATTTCTCTTTTAAATAGTTTTTTATTATCACGTACTACCATTTAAGAGGTCAATCACTTGGCAGACTAGTCGCTAGTGCAGCTCGCAGCCCTCCAGCGTCAATTCTGTCGTCTGTATAGGCTCCCAGGGTCCTTATTTAGTAATGAGAGTGTTTGCAGGGAAACGCACAATAATGCAAATAACGAAATAAAAGCAAATTTCTCTTTTAAATAGTTTTTTATTATCACGTACTACCATTTAATAGGTCAATCACTTGGCAGACCAGTCGCCAGTGCAGCTCACAGCACTCCAGCGTCCATTCTGTCGTCTGTATAGGCTCAGGGTCCTTATATAGTAATGAGAGTGTTTGCAGGGAAACGCACAATAATGCAAATAACGAAATAAAAGCAAATTTCTCTATTAAATAGTTTTTTATTATCACGTACTACCATTTAAGAGGTCAATCACTTGGCAGACTAGTCGCCAGTGCAGCTCGCAGCCCTCCAGCGTCAATTCTGTCGTCTGTATAGGCTACCATGATCCTTATATAGTAATGAGAGTGTTTGCATGGAAACGCACAATAGTGCAAATAACGAAATAAAAGCAAATTTCTCTTTTAAATAGTTTTTTATTATCACGTACTACCATTTAAGAGGTCAATCACTTGGCAGACTAGTCGCCAGTGCAGCTCGCAGCCCTCCAGCGTCAATTCTGTCGTCTGTATAGGCTCCCATGGTCCTTATATAGTAATGAGAGTGTTTGCAGGGAAACGCACAATAATGCAAATAACGAAATAAAAGCAAATTTCTCTTTTAAATAGTTTTTTATTATCACGTTCTACTATTTAAGAGGTCAATCACTTGGCAGACTAGTCGCCAGTGCAGCTCGCACTCTCCAGCGTCAATTCTGTCGTCTGTATAGGCTCCCATGGTCCATATATAGTAATGAGAGTGTTTGCAGGGAAACGCACAATAATGCAAATAACGAAATAAAAGCAAATTTCTCTTTAAAATAGTTTTTTATTATCACGTACTACCATTTAAGAGGTCAATCACTTGGCAGACTAGTCGCCAGTGCAGCTCGCAGCCCTCCAGCGTCAATTCTGTCGTCTGTATAGGCTCCCAGGGTCCTTATATACTAATGAGAGTGTTTGCAGGGAAACGCACAATAATGCAAATAACGAAATAAAAGCAAATTTCTCTTTTAAATAGTATTTTATTATCACGTACTACTATTTTAGAGGTCAATCACTTCGCAGACTAGTCGGCAGTTCAGCTCGCAGCCCTCCAGCGTCCATTCTGTCGTCTGTATAGGCTCCCAGGGTCCTTATATAGTAATGAGAGTGTTTGCAGGGAAACGCACAATAATGCAAATAACGAAATAAAAGAAAATTTCTCTTTTAAATAGTTCTTTATTATCACGTACTACTATTTAAGAGGTCAATCACTTGGCAGACTAGTCGCCAGTTCAGCTCGCAGCCATCCAGCGTCAATTCTGACGTCAGTATATTCTCCCATGGTCCTTATATAGTAATGAGAGTGCTTGCAGGGAAACGCACAATAATGCAAATAACGAAATAAAAGCAAATTTCTCTTTTAAATAGATTTTTTTATCACGTACTACCATTTAAGAGGTCAATCACTTGGCAGACTAGTCGCCAGTGCAGCTCGCAGCCCTCCAGCGTCAATTCTGTCGTCTGTATAGGCTCCCACGATCCTTATATAGTAATGAGAGTGTTTGCAGGGAAACGCACAATAATGCAAATAACGAAATAAAAGCAAATTTCTCTTTTAAATAGTTTTTTATTATCACGTACTACCATTTAAGAGGTCAATCACTTGGCGGACTAGTCGCCAGTGCAGCTCGCAGCCCTCCAGCTTCAATTCTGTCGTCTGTATAGGCTCCCATGATCCTTATATAGTAATGAGAGTGTTTGCAGGGAAACGCACAATAATGCATATAACGAAATAAAAGCAAATTTCTCTTTTAAATAATTTTTTATTATCACGTACTACCATTTAAGAGGTCAATCCCTAGGCAGACTAGTCGCCAGTGCAGCTCGCAGCCCTCCAGCGTCAATTCTGTCGTCTGTATAGGCTCACAGGGACCTTATATAGTAATGAGAGTGTTTGCAGGGAAACGCACAATAATGCAAATAACGAAATAAAAGCAAATTTCTCTTTCAAATAGTTTTTTATTATCACGTACTACCATTTAAGAGGTCAATCTCTTGGCAGACTAGTCGCCAGTGCAGCTCGCAGCCCTCCAGCGTCAATTCTGTCGTCTGTATAGGCTCCCAGGGCCTTATATAGTAATGAGAGTGTTTGCAGGGAAACGCACAATAATGCAAATAACGAAATAAAAGCAAATTTCTCTTTTAAATAATTTTTTACTATCACGTACTACCATTTAAGAGGTCAATCACTTGGCAGACCAGTCGCCAGTGCAGCTCGCAGCACTCCAGCGTCCATTCTTTCGTCTGTATAGGCTCCCAGGCTCCTTATATAGTAATGAGAGTGTTTGCAGGGAAACGCACAATAATGCAAATAACGAAATAAATGCAAATTTCTCTTTTAAATAGTTTTTTATTTTCACGTACTACCATTTAAGAGGTCAATCACATGGCAGACTAGTCGCCAGTGCAGCTCGCAGCCTTCCAGCGTCAAATCTGTCGTCTGTATAGGCTCCCATGGTCCTTATATAGTAATGAGAGTGTTTGCAGGGAAACGCACAATAGTGCAAATAACGAAATAAAAGCAAATTTCTCTTTTAAATAGTTTTTTATTATCACGTACTACCATTTAAGAGGTCAATCACTTGGCAGACTAGTCGCCAGTGCTGCTCGCAGCCCTCCAGCGTCAATTCTGTCGTCTGTATAGGCTCCCATGGTCCTTATATAGTAATGAGAGTGTTTGCAGGGAAACGCACAATAATGCAAATAACGAAATAAAAGCAAATTTCTGTTTTAAATAGTTTTTTATTATCACGTACTACCATTTAAGAGGTCAATCACTTGGCAGACTAGTCGCCAGTTCAGCTCGCAGCCCTCCAGCGTCAATTCTGTCGTCTGTATAGATTCCCAGGGTCCTTATATAGTAATGAGAGTGTTTGCAGGGAAACGCACAATAATGCAAATAACGAAATAAAAGCAAATTTCTCTTTTAAATAGTTTTTTATTATCACGTACTACCATTTAAGAGGTCAATCACTTGGCAGACTAGTCGCCAGTGCAGCTCGCAGCCCTCCAGCGTCCATTCTGTCGTCTGTATAGGCTCCCAGGGTCCTTATATAGTAATGAGAGTGTTTGCAGGGAAACGCACAATAATGCAAATAACGAAATAAAAGCAAATTTCTCTTTTAAATAGTTTTTTATTATCACGTACTACCATTTAAGAGGTCAATCACTTGGCAGACTACTTGCCAGTGCAGCTCGCAGCCCTCCAGCGTCAATTCTGTCGTCTGTATAGGCTCCCAGGGTCCTTATATAGTAATGAGAGTGTTTGCAGGGAAACGCACAATAATGCAAATAACGAAATAAAAGCAAATTTCTCTTTTAAATAGTTTTTTATTATCACGTACTACCATTTAAGAGGTTAATCACTTGGCAGACTAGTCGCCAGTGCAGCTCGCAGCCCTCCAGCTTCAATTCTGTCGTCTGTATAGGCTCCCATGATCCTTATATAGTAATGAGAGTGTTTGCAGGGAAACGCACAATAATGCATATAACGAAATAAAAGCAAATTTCTCTTTTAAATAATTTTTTATTATCACGTACTACCATTTAAGAGGTCAATCCCTAGGCAGACTAGTCGCCAGTGCAGCTCGCAGCCCTCCAGCGTCAATTCTGTCGTCTGTATAGGCTCACAGGGACCTTATATAGTAATGAGAGTGTTTGCAGGGAAACGCACAATAATGCAAATAACGAAATAAAAGCAAATTTCTCTTTCAAATAGTTTTTTATTATCACGTACTACCATTTAAGAGGTCAATCTCTTGGCAGACTATTCGCCAGTGCAGCTCGCAGCCCTCCAGCGTCAATTCTGTCGTCTGTATAGGCTCCCAGGGCCTTATATAGTAATGAGAGTGTTTGCAGGGAAACGCACAATAATGCAAATAACGAAATAAAAGCAAATTTCTCTTTTAAATAGTTTTTTACTATCACGTACTACCATTTAAGAGGTCAATCACTTGGCAGACCAGTCGCCAGTGCAGCTCGCAGCACTCCAGCGTCCATTCTTTCGTCTGTATAGGCTCCCAGGCTCCTTATATAGTAATGAGAGTGTTTGCAGGGAAACGCACAATAATGCAAATAACGAAATAAATGCAAATTTCTCTTTTAAATAGTTTTTTATTTTCACGTACTACCATTTAAGAGGTCAATCACATGGCAGACTAGTCGCCAGTGCAGCTCGCAGCCTTCCAGCGTCAAATCTGTCGTCTGTATAGGCTCCCATGGTCCTTATATAGTAATGAGAGTGTTTGCAGGGAAACGCACAATAGTGCAAATAACGAAATAAAAGCAAATTTCTCTTTTAAATAGTTTTTTATTATCACGTACTACCATTTAAGAGGTCAATCACTTGGCAGACTAGTCGCCAGTCCTGCTCGCAGCCCTCCAGCGTCAATTCTGTCGTCTGTATAGGCTCCCATGGTCCTTATATAGTAATGAGAGTGTTTGCAGGGAAACGCACAATAATGCAAATAACGAAATAAAAGCAAATTTCTGTTTTAAATAGTTTTTTATTATCACGTACTACCATTTAAGAGGTCAATCACTTGGCAGACTAGTCGCCAGTTCAGCTCGCAGCCCTCCAGCGTCAATTCTGTCGTCTGTATAGGTTCCCAGGGTCCTTATATAGTAATGAGAGTGTTTGCAGGGAAACGCACAATAATGCAAATAACGAAATAAAAGCAAATTTCTCTTTTAAATAGTTTTTTATTATCACGTACTACCATTTAAGAGGTCAATCACTTGGCAGACTAGTCGCCAGTGCAGCTCGCAGCCCTCCAGCGTCCATTCTGTCGTCTGTATAGGCTCCCAGGGTCCTTATATAGTAATGAGAGTGTTTGCAGGGAAACGCACAATAATGCAAATAACGAAATAAAAGCAAATTTCTCTTTTAAATAGTTTTTTATTATCACGTACTACCATTTAAGAGGTCAATCACTTGGCAGACTACTTGCCAGTGCAGCTCGCAGCCCTCCAGCGTCAATTCTGTCGTCTGTATAGGCTCCCAGGGTCCTTATATAGTAATGAGAGTGTTTGCAGGGAAACGCACAATAATGCAAATAACGAAATAAAAGCAAATTTCTCTTTTAAATAGTTTTTTATTATCACGTACTACCATTTAAGAGGTTAATCACTTGGCAGACTAGTCGCCAGTGCAGCTCGCAGCCCTCCAGCTTCAATTCTGTCGTCTGTATAGGCTCCCATGATCCTTATATAGTAATGAGAGTGTTTGCAGGGAAACGCACAATAATGCATATAACGAAATAAAAGCAAATTTCTCTTTTAAATAATTTTTTATTATCACGTACTACCATTTAAGAGGTCAATCCCTAGGCAGACTAGTCGCCAGTGCAGCTCGCAGCCCTCCAGCGTCAATTCTGTCGTCTGTATAGGCTCACAGGGACCTTATATAGTAATGAGAGTGTTTGCAGGGAAACGCACAATAATGCAAATAACGAAATAAAAGCAAATTTCTCTTTCAAATAGTTTTTTATTATCACGTACTACCATTTAAGAGGTCAATCTCTTGGCAGACTATTCGCCAGTGCAGCTCGCAGCCCTCCAGCGTCAATTCTGTCGTCTGTATAGGCTCCCAGGGCCTTATATAGTAATGAGAGTGTTTGCAGGGAAACGCACAATAATGCAAATAACGAAATAAAAGCAAATTTCTCTTTTAAATAGTTTTTTACTATCACGTACTACCATTTAAGAGGTCAATCACTTGGCAGACCAGTCGCCAGTGCAGCTCGCAGCACTCCAGCGTCCATTCTTTCGTCTGTATAGGCTCCCAGGCTCCTTATATAGTAATGAGAGTGTTTGCAGGGAAACGCACAATAATGCAAATAACGAAATAAATGCAAATTTCTCTTTTAAATAGTTTTTTATTATCACGTACTACCATTTAAGAGGTCAATCACATGGCAGACTAGTCGCCAGTGCAGCTCGCAGCCTTCCAGCGTCAATTCTGTCGTCTGTATAGGCTCCCATGGTCCTTATATAGTAATGAGAGTGTTTGCAGGGAAACGCAAAATAGTGCAAATAACGAAATAAAAGCAAATTTCTCTTTTAAATAGTTTTTTATTATCACGTACTACCATTTAAGAGGTCAATCACTTGGCAGACTAGTCGCCAGTGCTGCTCGCAGCCCTCCAGCGTCAATTCTGTCGTCTGTATAGGCTCCCATGGTCCTTATATAGTAATGAGAGTGTTTGCAGGGAAACGCACAATAATGCAAATAACGAAATAAAAGCAAATTTCTCTTTAAAATAGTTTTTTATTATCACGTACTACCATTTAAGAGGTCAATCACTTGGCAGACTAGTCGCCAGTGCAGCTCGCAGCCCTCCAGCGTCAATTCTGTCGTCTGTATAGGCTCCCAGGGTCCTTATATAGTAATGAGAGTGTTTGCAGGGAAACGCACAATAATGCAAATAACGAAATAAAAGCAAATTTCTCTTTTAAATAGTTTTTTATTATCACGTACTACCATTTAAGAGGTCAATCACTTGGCAGACTAGTCGCCAGTTCAGCTCGCATCCCTCCAGCGTCAATTCTGTCGTCTGTATAGGTTCCCAGGGTCCTTATATAGTAATGAGAGTGTTTGCAGGGAAACGCACAATAATGCAAATAACGAAATAAAAGCAAATTTCTCTTTTAAATAGTTTTTTATTATCACGTACTACCATTTAAGAGGTCAATCACTTGGCAGACTAGTCGCCAGTGCAGCTCGCAGCCCTCCAGCGTCCATTCTGTCGTCTGTATAGGCTCCCAGGGTCCTTATATAGTAATGAGAGTGTTTGCAGGGAAACGCACAATAATGCAAATAACGAAATAAAAGCAAATTTCTCTTTTAAATAGTTTTTTATTATCACGTACTACCATTTAAGAGGTCAATCACTTGGCAGACTACTTGCCAGTGCAGCTCGCAGCCCTCCAGCGTCAATTCTGTCGTCTGTATAGGCTCCCAGGGTCCTTATATAGTAATGAGAGTGTTTGCAGGGAAACGCACAATAATGCAAATAACGAAATAAAAGCAAATTTCTCTTTTAAATAGTTTTTTATTATCACGTACTACCATTTAAGAGGTTAATCACTTGGCAGACTAGTCGCCAGTGCAGCTCGCAGCCCTCCAGCTTCACTTCTCTCGTCTGTATAGGCTCCCATGATCCTTATATAGTAATGAGAGTGTTTGCAGGGAAACGCACAATAATGCATATAACGAAATAAAAGCAAATTTCTCTTTTAAATAATTTTTTATTATCACGTACTACCATTTAAGAGGTCAATCCCTAGGCAGACTAGTCGCCAGTGCAGCTCGCAGCCCTCCAGCGTCAATTCTGTCGTCTGTATAGGCTCACAGGGACCTTATATAGTAATGAGAGTGTTTGCAGGGAAACGCACAATAATGCAAATAACGAAATAAAAGCAAATTTCTCTTTCAAATAGTTTTTTATTATCACGTACTACCATTTAAGAGGTCAATCTCTTGGCAGACTAGTCGCCAGTGCAGCTCGCAGCCCTCCAGCGTCAATTCTGTCGTCTGTATAGGCTCCCATGGTCCTTATATAGTAATGAGAGTGTTTGCAGGGAAACGCACAATAAAGCAAATAACGAAATAAAAGCAAATTTCTCTTTAAAATAGTTTTTTATTATCACGTACTACCATTTAAGAGGTCAATCACTTGGCAGACTAGTCGCCAGTGCAGCTCGCAGCCCTCCAGCGTCAATTCTGTCGTCTGTATAGGCTCCCAGGGTCCTTATATAGTAATGAGAGTGTTTGCAGGGAAACGCACAATAATGCAAATAACGAAATAAAAGCAAATTTCTCTTTTAAATAGTTTTTTATTATCACGTACTACCATTTAAGAGGTCAATCACTTGGCAGACTAGTCGCCAGTTCAGCTCGCAGCCCTCCAGCGTCAATTCTGTCGTCTGTATAGGCTCCCATGGTCCTTATATAGTAATGAGAGTGTTTGCAGGGAAACGCACAATAGTGCAAATAACGAAATAAAAGCAAATTTCTTTTTTAAATAGTTTTTTATTATCACGTACTACCATTTAAGAGGTCAATCACTTGGCAGACTAGTCGCCAGTGCTGCACGCAGCCCTCCAGCGTCAATTCTGTCGTCTGTATAGGCTCCCATGGTCCTTATATAGTAATGAGAGTGTTTGCAGGGAAACGCACAATAATGCAAATAACGAAATAAAAGCAAATTTCTCTTTAAAATAGTTTTTTATTATCACGTACTACCATTTAAGAGGTCAATCACTTGGCAGACTAGTCGCCAGTGCAGCTCGCAGCCCTCCAGCGTCAATTCTGTCGTCTGTATAGGCTCCCAGGGTCCTTATATAGTAATGAGAGTGTTTGCAGGGAAACGCACAATAATGCAAATAACGAAATAAAAGCAAATTTCTCTTTTAAATAGTTTTTTATAATCACGTACTACCATTTTAGAGGTCAATCACTTGGCAGACTAGTCGCCAGTTCAGCTCGCAGCCCTCCAGCGTGAATTCTGTCGTCTGTATAGGTTCCCAGGGTCCTTATATAGTAATGAGAGTGTTTGCAGGGAAACGCACAATAATGCAAATAACGAAATAAAAGCAAATTTCTCTTTTAAATAGTTTTTTATTATCACGTACTGCCATTTAAGAGGTCAATCACTTGGCATACCAGTCGCCAGTGCAGCTCGCAGCCCTCCAGCGTCCATTCTGTCGTCTGTATCGGCTCCCAGGGCCCTTATATAGTAATGAGAGTGTTTGCAGGGAAACGCACAATAATGCAAATAACGAAATAAAAGCAAATTTCTCTTTTAAATAGTATTTTATTATCACGTACTACTATTTTAGAGGTCAATCACTTCGCAGACTAGTCGGCAGTTCAGCTCGCAGCCCTCCAGCTTCCATTCTGTCGTCTGTATAGGCTCCCAGGGTCCTTATATAGTAATGAGAGTGTTTGCAGGGAAACGCACAATAATGCAAATAACGAAATAAAAGCTAACTTCTCTTTTAAATAGTTTCTTATTATCACGTACTACCATTTAAGAGGTCAATCACTTGGCAGACTAGTCGCCAGTTCAGCTCGCAGCCTTCCAGCGTCCATTCTGTCGTCTGTATCGGCTCCCAGGGTCCATATATAGTAATGAGATTGTTTGCAGGGAAACGGACAATAATTCAACTAACGAAATAAAAGCAAATTTCTCTTTTAAATAGTTTTTTATTATCACGTACTACCATTTAAGAGGTCAATCACATGGCAGACTATTCGCCAGTGCAGCTCGCAGCCCTCCACCGTCAATTCTGTCGTCTGTATCGGCTCCCAGGGTCCTTATAAATTAATGAGAGTGTTTGCAGGGAAACGCACAATAATGCAAATAACGAAATAAAAGCAAATTTCTCTTTTAAATAGATTTTTATTATCATGTCCTACCATTTAAGAGGTCAATCACTTGGCAGACCAGTCGCCAGTGAAGCTCGCAGCCCTCCAGCGTCAATTCTGTCGTCTGTATAGGCTCCCAGGGTCCTTATATAGTAATGAGAGTGTTTGCAGGGAAACGCACAATAATGCAAATAACGAAATAAAAGCAAATTTCTCTTTTAAATAGTATTTTATTATCACGTACTGCCATTTAAGAGGTCAATCACTTGGCATACCAGTCGCCAGTGCAGCTCGCAGCCCTCCAGCGTCCATTCTGTCGTCTGTATCGTCTCCCAGGGTCCTTATATAGTAATGAGAGTGTTTGCAGGGAAATCACAATAATGCAAATAACGAAATAAAAGCAAATTTCTCTTTTAAATAGTATTTTATTATCACGTACTACCATTTAAGAGGTCAATCACTTGGCAGACTAGTCGCAAGTGCAGCTCGCAGCCCTCCAGCGTCCATTCTGTCGTCTGTATAGGCTCCCAGGTTCCTTATATAGTAATGAGAGTGTTTGCAGGGAAACGCACAATAATGCAAATAACGAAATAAAAGAAAATTTCTCTTTTAAATAGTTTTTTATTATCACGTACTACCATTTTAGAGGTCAATCATTTGGCAGAACAGTCGCCAGTTCAGCTCGCAGCCCTCCAGCGTCCATTCTGTCGTCTGTATAGGCTCCCAGGGTCCTTATATAGTAATGAGAGTGTTTGCAGGGAAACGCACAATAATGCAAATAACGAAATAAAAGCAAATTCCCCAATTAAATAGTTTTTTATTATCACGTACTACCATTTAAGAGGTCAATCACTTGGCATACCAGTCGCCAGTGCAGCTCGCAGCCCTCCAGCGTCCATTCTGTCGTCTGTATCGGCTCCCAGGGTCCTTATATAGTAATGAGAGTGTTTGCAGGGAAACGCACAATAATGCAAATAACGAAATAAAAGCTAATTTCTCTTTTAAATAGTTTCTTATTATCACGTACTACCATTTAAGAGGTCAATCACTTGGCAGACTATTCGCCAGTTCAGCTCGCAGCCCTCCAGCGTCCATTCTGTCGTCTGTATCGGCACCCAGGGTCCTTATATAGTAATGAGAGTGTTTGCAGGGAAACGGACAATAATGCAAATAACGAAATAAAAGCTAATTTCTCTTTTAAATAGTTTCTTATTATCACATACTACCATTTTAGAGGTGAATCACTTGGCAGACCAGTCGCCAGTTCAGCTCGCAGCCCTCCAGCGTCCATTCTGTCGTCTGTATTGGCTCCCAGGGTCCTTATATAGTAATGAGAGTGTTTGCAGGGAAACGCACAATAATGCAAATAACGAAATAAAAGCAAATTTCTCTTTAAATAGTCTTCTATTATCACGTACTACTATTTTAGAGGTCAATCACTTCGCAGACTAGTCGCCAGTTCAGCTCGCAGCCCTCCAGCGTCCATTCTGTCGTCTGTATAGGCTCCCAGTGTCCTTATATAGTAATGAGAGTGTTTGCAGGGAAACTCACAATAATGCAAATAACGAAATAAAAGCAAATTTCTCTTTTAAATAGTTTTTTATTATCACGTACTACCATTTTAGAGGTCAATCACTTGGCAGACCAGCCGCCAGTTCAGCTCGCAGCCCTCCAGCGTCCACTCTGTCGTCTGTATAGGCTCCCAGGGTCCTTATATAGTAATGAGAGTGTTTGCAGGGAAACGCACAATAATGCAAATAACGAAATAAAAGCAAATTTCTCTTTTAAATAGATTTTTATTATCATGTCCTACCATTTAAGAGGTAAATCACTTGGCAGACCAGTCGCCAGTGCAGCTCGCAGCCCTCCAGCGTCAATTCTGTCGTCTGTATAGGCTCACAGGGTCCTTATATAGTAATGAGAGTGTTTGCAGGGAAACGCACAATAATGCAAATAACGAAATAAAAGCAAATTTCTCTTTTAAATAGAGTTTTATTATCACGTACTGCCATTTAAGAGGTCAATCACTTGGCATACCAGTCGCCAGTGCAGCTCGCTGCCCTCCAGCGTCCATTCTGTCGTCTGTATCGGCTCCCAGGGTCCTTATATAGTAATGAGAGTGTTTGCAGGGAAAAGCACAATAATGCAAATACGAAATAAAAGCAAATTTCTCTTTTAAATAGTATTTTATTATCACGTACTACCATTTTAGAGGTCAATCACTTGGCAGACCAGTCGCCAGTTCAGCTCGCAGCCCTCCAGCCTCCATTCGGTCGTCTGTATAGGCTCCCAGGTTCCTTATATAGTAATGAGAGTGTTTGCAGGGAAACGCACAATAATGCAAATAACGAAATAAAAGAAATTTTCTCTTTTAAATAGTTTTTTATCATCACGTACCACCATTTTAGAGGTCAATCACTTGGCAGACCAGTCGCCAGTTCAGCTCGCAGCCCTCCAGCGTCCATTCTGTCGTCTGTATAGGCTCCCAGGGTCCTTATATAGTAATGAGAGTGTTTGCAGGGAAACGCACAATAATGCAAATAACGAAATAAAAGCAAATTTCTCTTTTAAATAGATTTTTATTATCATGTCCTACCATTTAAGAGGTCAATCACTTGGCAGACCAGTCGCCAGTGCAGCTCGCAGCCCTCCAGCGTCAATTCTGTCGTCTGTATAGGCTCCCAGGGTCCTTATATAGTAATGAGAGTGTTTGCAGGGAAACGCACAATAATGCAAATAACGAAATAAAAGCAAATTTCTCTTTTAAATAGAGTTTTATTATCACGTACTGCCATTTAAGAGGTCAATCACTTGGCATACCAGTCGCCAGTGCAGCTCGCAGCCCTCCAGCGTCCATTCTGTCGTCTGTATCGGCTCCCAGGGTCCTTATATAGTAATGAGAGTGTTTGCAGGGAAAAGCACAATAATGCAAATACGAAATAAAAGCAAATTTCTCTTTTAAATAGTATTTTATTATCACGTACTACCATTTTAGAGGTCAATCACTTGGCAGACCAGTCGCCAGTTCAGCTCGCAGCCCTCCAGCCCCCATTCGGTCGTCTGTATAGGCTCCCAGGTTCCTTATATAGTAATGAGAGTGTTTGCAGGGAAACGCACAATAATGCAAATAACGAAATAAAAGAAAATTTCTCTTTTAAATAGTTTTTTATTATCACGTACTACCATTTTAGAGGTCAATCACTTGGCAGACCAGTCGCCAGTGCAGCTCGCAGCCCTCCAGCGTCCATTCTGTCGTCTGTATCGGCTCCCAGGGTCCTTATATAGTAATGAGAGTGTTTGCAGGGAAACGCACAATAATGCAAATAACGAAATAAAAGCTAATTTCTCTTTTAAATAGTTTCTTATTATCACGTACTACCATTTAAGAGGTCAATCACTTGGCAGACTATTCGCCAGTTCAGCTCGCAGCCCTCCAGCGTCCATTCTGTCGTCTGTATCGGCACCCAGGGTCCTTATATAGTAATGAGAGTGTTTGCAGGGAAACGGACAATAATGCAAATAACGAAATAAAAGCTAATTTCTCTTTTAAATAGTTTCTTATTATCACATACTACCATTTTAGAGGTGAATCACTTGGCAGACCAGTCGCCAGTTCAGCTCGCAGCCCTCCAGCGTCCATTCTGTCGTCTGTATTGGCTCCCAGGGTCCTTATATAGTAATGAGAGTGTTTGCAGGGAAACGCACAATAATGCAAATAACGAAATAAAAGCAAATTTCTCTTTAAATAGTCTTCTATTATCACGTACTACTATTTTAGAGGTCAATCACTTCGCAGACTAGTCGCCAGTTCAGCTCGCAGCCCTCCAGCGTCCATTCTGTCGTCTGTATAGGCTCCCAGGGTCCTTATATAGTAATGAGAGTGTTTGCAGGGAAACGCACAATAATGCAAATAACGAAATAAAAGCAAATTTCTCTTTTAAATAGTTTTTTATTATCACGTACTACCATTTTAGAGGTCAATCACTTGGCAGACCAGTCGCCAGTTCAGCTCGCAGCCCTCCAGCGTCCACTCTGTCGTCTGTATAGGCTCCCAGGGTCCTTATATAGTAATGAGAGTGTTTGCAGGGAAACGCACAATAATGCAAATAACGAAATAAAAGCAAATTTCTCTTTTAAATAGATTTTTATTATCATGTCCTACCATTTAAGAGGTAAATCACTTGGCAGACCAGTCGCCAGTGCAGCTCGCAGCCCTCCAGCGTCAATTCTGTCGTCTGTATAGGCTCCCAGGGTCCTTATATAGTAATGAGAGTGTTTGCAGGGAAACGCACAATAATGCAAATAACGAAATAAAAGCAAATTTCTCTTTTAAATAGAGTTTTATTATCACGTACTGCCATTTAAGAGGTCAATCACTTGGCATACCAGTCGCCAGTGCAGCTCGCTGCCCTCCAGCGTCCATTCTGTCGTCTGTATCGGCTCCCAGGGTCCTTATATAGTAATGAGAGTGTTTGCAGGGAAAAGCACAATAATGCAAATACGAAATAAAAGCAAATTTCTCTTTTAAATAGTATTTTATTATCACGTACTACCATTTTAGAGGTCAATCACTTGGCAGACCAGTCGCCAGTTCAGCTCGCAGCCCTCCAGCCTCCATTCGGTCGTCTGTATAGGCTCCCAGGTTCCTTATATAGTAATGAGAGTGTTTGCAGGGAAACGCACAATAATGCAAATAACGAAATAAAAGAAAATTTCTCTTTTAAATAGTTTTTTATTATCACGTACCACCATTTTAGAGGTCAATCACTTGGCAGACCAGTCGCCAGTTCAGCTCGCAGCCCTCCAGCGTCCATTCTGTCGTCTGTATAGGCTCCCAGGGTCCTTATATAGTAATGAGAGTGTTTGCAGGGAAACGCACAATAATGCAAATAACGAAATAAAAGCAAATTTCTCTTTTAAATAGATTTTTATTATCATGTCCTACCATTTAAGAGGTCAATCACTTGGCAGACCAGTCGCCAGTGCAGCTCGCAGCCCTCCAGCGTCAATTCTGTCGTCTGTATAGGCTCCCAGGGTCCTTATATAGTAATGAGAGTGTTTGCAGGGAAACGCACAATAATGCAAATAACGAAATAAAAGAAAATTTCTCTTTTAAATAGTTTTTTATTATCACGTACTACCATTTTAGAGGTCAATCACTTGGCAGACCAGTCGCCAGTTCAGCTCGCAGCCCTCCAGCGTCCATTCTGTCGTCTGTATAGGCTCCCAGGATCCTTATATAGTAATGAGAGTGTTTGCAGGGAAACGCACAATAATGCAAATAACGAAATAAAAGCAAATTCCCCTTTTAAATAGTTTTTTATTATCACGTACTACCATTTAAGAGGTCAATCACTTGGCATACCAGTCGCCAGTGCAGCTCGCAGCCCTCCAGCGTCCATTCTGTCGTCTGTATCGGCTCCCAGGGTCCTTATATAGTAATGAGAGTGTTTGCAGGGAAACGCACAATAATGCAAATAACGAAATAAAAGCTAATTTCTCTTTTGAATAGTTTCTTATTATCACGTACTACCATTTAAGAGGTCAATCACTTGGCAGACTAGTCGCCAGTTCAGCTCGCAGCCCTCCAGCGTCCATTCTGTCGTCTGTATCGGCACCCAGGGTCCTTATATAGTAATGAGAGTGTTTGCAGGGAAACGGACAATAATGCAAATAATGAAATAAAAGCAACTTTCTCTTTTAAATAGTTTTTTATTATCACGTACTACCATTTAAGAGGTCAACCACTTGGCAGACTATTCGCCAGTGCAGCTCGCAGCCCTCCACCGTCAATTCTGTCGTCTGTATCGGCTCCCAGGGTCCTTATATAGTAATGAGAGTGTTTGCAGGGAAACGCACAATAATGCAAATAACGAAATAAAAGCAAATTTCTCTTTAAATAGCCTTCTATTATCACGTACTACTATTTTAGAGGTCAATCACTTCGCAGACTAGTCGCCAGTTGAGCTCGCAGCCCTCTAGCGTCCATTCTGTCGTCTGTATAGGCTCCCAGGGTCCTTATATAGTAATTAGAGTGTTTGCAGGGAAACGCACAATAATGATGCAAATAACGAAATAAAAGCAAATTTCTCATTTAAATAGTTTTTTATTATCACGTAGTACCATTTTAGAGGTCAATCACTTGGCAGACCAGTCGCCAGTTCAGCTCGCAGCCCTCCAGCGTCCATTCTGTCGTCTGTATAGGCTCCCAGGGTCCTTATATAGTAATGAGAGTGTTTGCAGGGAAACGCACAATAATGCAAATAACGAAATAAAAGCAAATTTCTCTTTTAAATAGATTTTTATTATCATGCCCTACCATTTAAGAGGTCAATCACTTGGCAGACCAGTCGCCAGTGCAGCTCGCAGCCCTCCAGCGTCAATTCTGTCGTCTGTATAGGCTCCCAGTGTCCTTATATAGTAATGAGAGTGTTTGCAGGGAAACGCACAATAATGCAAATAACGAAATAAAAGCAAATTTCTCTTTTAAATAGTTTTTTATTATCACGTACTACCATTTTAGAGGTCAATCACTTGGCATACCAGTTGCCAGTTCAGCTCACAGCCCTCCAGCGTCCATTCTGTCGTCTGTATAGGCTCCCAGGGTCCTTATATAGTAATGAGAGTGTTTGCAGGGAAACGCACAATAATGCAAATAACGAAATAAAAGCAAATTTCTCTTTTAAATAGTTTTTTATTATCACGTACTACCATTTAAGAGGTCAATCACTTGGCAGACTAGTCGCCAGTGCAGCTCGCAGCCCTCCAGCGTCAATTCTGTCGTCTGTAAAGGCTCCCAGGGTCCTTATATAGTAATGAGAGTGTTTGCAGGGAAACGCACAATAATGCAAATAACGAAATAAAAGCAAATTTCTCTTTTAAATAGTTTTTTATTATCACGTACTACCATTTAAGAGGTCAATCACTTGGCAGACCAGTCGCCAGTGCAGCTAGCAGCCCTCCAGCGTCAATTCTCTCGTCTGTATAGGCTCCCAGGGTCCTTATATAGTAATGAGAGTGTTTGCAGGGAAACGCACAATAATGCAAATAACGAAATAAAAGCAAATTTCTCTTTTAAATAGTTTTTTATTATCACGTACTACCACTTAAGAGGTCAATCACTTGGCAGACTAGTCGCCAGTTCAGCTCGCAGCCCTCCAGGGTCCATTCTGTCGTCTGTATAGGCTCCCAGGGTCCTTATATAGTAATGAGAGTGTTTGCAGGGATACGCACAATAATGCAAATAACGAAATAAAAGCAAATTTTTCTTTTAAATAGTTTTTTATTATCACGTACTGCCATTTAAGAGGTCAATCACTTGGCATACCAGTCGCCAGTGCTGCTCGCAGCCCTCCAGCGTCCATTCTGTCGTCTGTATCGGCTCCCAGGGTCCTTATATAGTAATCAGAGTGTTTGCAGGGAAACGCACAATAATGCAAATAACGAAATAAAAGCTAATTTCTCTTTTAAATAGTTTTTTATTATCACATACTACCATTTTAGAGGTGAATCACTTGGCAGACCAGTCGCCAGTTCAGCTCGCAGCCCTCCAGCGTCCATTCTGTCGTCTGTATAGGCTCCCAGGGTCCTTATATAGTAATGAGAGTGTTTGCAGGGAAACGCACAATAATGCAATTAACGAAATAAAAGCAAATTTCTCTTTTAAATAGTTTTTTTATTATCACATACTACCATTTTAGAGGTGAATCACTTGGCAGACCAGTCGCCAGTTCAGCTCGCAGCCCTCCAGCGTCCATTCTGTCGTCTGTATAGGCTCCCAGGGTCCTTATATAGTAATGAGAGTGTTTGCAGGGAAACGCACAATAATGCAATTAACGAAATAAAAGCAAATTTCTCTTTTAAATAGTTTTTTATTATCACGTACTACCATTTTAGAGGTCAATCACTTCGCAGACTAGTCGCCAGTGCAGCTCGCAGCCCTCCAGCGTCCATTCTGTCGTCTGTATAGGCTCCCAGGGTCCTTATATAGTAATGAGAGTGTTTGCAGGGAAACGCACAATAATGCAAATAACGAAATAAATGCAAATTTCTCTTTAAATAGTCTTCTATTATCACGTACTACTATTTTAGAGGTCAATCACTTCGCAGACTAGTCGCCAGTTCAGCTCGCAGCCCTCCAGCGTCCATTCTGTCGTCTGTATAGGCTCCCAGGGTCCTTATATAGTAATGAGAGTGTTTGCAGGGAAACGCACAATAATGCAAATAACGAAATAAAAGCTAATTTCTCTTTTAAATAGTTTTTTATTATCACGTACTACCATTTTAGAGGTCAATCACTTGGCAGACCAGTCGCCAGTTCAGCTCGCAGCCCTCCAGCGTGCATTCTGTCGTCTGTATAGGCTCCCAGGGTCCTTATATAGTAATGAGAGTGTTTGCAGGGAAACGCACAATAATGCAAATTACGAAATAAAAGCAAATTTCTCTTTTAAATAGTTTTTTATTATCACGTACTACCATTTTAGAGGTCAATCACTTGGCAGACCAGTTGCCAGTTCAGCTCACAGCCCTCCAGCGTCCATTCTGTCGTCTGTATAGGCTCCCAGGGTCCTTATATAGTAATGAGAGTGTTTGCAGGGAAACGCACAATAATGCAAATAACGAAATAAAAGCAAATTTCTCTTTTAAATAGTTTTTTATTATCACGTACTAACATTTAAGAGGTCAATCACTTGGCAGACTAGTCGCCAGTGCAGCTCGCAGCCCTCCAGCGTCCATTCTGTCGTCTGTATAGGCTCCCAGGGTCCTTATATAGTAATGAGAGTGTTTGCAGGGAAACGCACAATAATGCAAATAACGAAATAAAAGCAATTTCCCCAATTAAATAGTTTTTTATTATCACGTACTACCATTTAAGAGGTCAATCACTTGGCAGACTAGTCGCCAGTTCAGCTCGCAGCCCTCCAGGGTCCATTCTGTCGCCTGTATAGGCTCCCAGGGTCATTATATAGTAATGAGAGTGTTTGCAGGGATACGCACAATAATGCAAATAACGAAATAAAAGCAAATTTCTCTTTTAAATAGTTTTTTATTATCACGTACTGCCATTTAAGAGGTCAATCACTTGGCATACCAGTCGCCAGTGCAGCTCGCAGCCCTCCAGCGTCCATTCTGTCGCCTGTATCGGCTCCCAGGGTCCTTATATAGTAATGAGAGTGTTTGCAGGGAAAAGCACAATAATGCAAATAACGAAATAAAAGCAAATTTCTCTTTTAAATAGTATTTTATTATCACGTACTACTATTTTAGAGGTCAATCACTTCGCAGACTAGTCGCCAGTTCGGCTCGCAGCCCTCCAGCGTCCATTCTGTCGTCTGTATAGGCTCCCAGGGTCCTTATATAGTAATGAGAGTGTTTGCAGGGAAACGCACAATAATGCAAATAACGAAATAAAAGCAAATTTCTCTTTAAATAGTCTTCTATTATCACGTACTACTATTTTAAAGGTCAATCACTTCGCAGACTAGTCGGCAGTTCAGCTCGCAGCCCTCCAGCGTCCATTCTGTCGTCTGTATCGGCTCCCAGGGTCCTTATATAGTAATGAGAGTGTTTGCAGGGAAACGCACAATAATGAAAATAACGAAATAAAAGCAAATCTCTCGTTTAAATAGTTTTTTATTATCACGTACTACCATTTTAGAGGTCAATCACTTGGCAGACCAGTCGCCAGTTCAGCTCGCAGCCCTCCAACGTCCATTCTGTCGTCTGTATAGGCTCCCAGGGTCCTTATATAGTAATGAGAGTGTTTGCAGGGAAACGCACAATAATGCAAATAACGAAATAAAAGCAAATTTTTCTTTTAAATAGATTTTTATTATCATGTAGTACCATTTAAGAGGTCAATCACTTGGCAGAACAGTCGACAGTGCAGCTCGCAGCCCTCCAGCGTCAATTCTGTCGTCTGTATAGGCTCCCAGGGTCCTTATATAGTAATGAGAGTGTTTGCAGGGAAACGCACAATAATGCAAATAACGAAATAAAAGAAAATTTCTCTTTTAAATAGTTTTTTATTATCACGTACTACCATTTATGAGGTCAATCACTTGGCATACCAGTCGCCAGTGCAGCTCGCAGCCCTCCAGCGTCCATTCTGTCGTCTGTATCGGCTCCCAGGTTCCTTATATAGTAATGAGAGTGTTTGCAGGGAAACGCACAATAATGCAAATATCGAAATAAAAGCAAATTTCTCTTTTAAATAGTATTTTATTATCACGTACTACTATTTTAGAGGTCAATCACTTGGCAGACTAGTCGCCAGTGCAGCTCGCAGCCCTCCACCGTCAATTCTGTCGTCTGTATCGGCTCCCAGGGTCCTTATATAGTAATGAGTGTGTTTGCAGGGAAACGCACAATAATGCAAATAACGAAATAAAAGCAAATTTCTCTTTTATATAGTTTTTTATTATCACATACTACCATTTTAGAGGTGAATCACTTGGCAGACCAATCGCCAGTTCAGCTCGCAGCCCTCCAGCGTCCATACTGTCATCTGTATAGGCTCCCAGGGTCCTTATATAGTAATGAGAGTGTTTGCAGGGAAACGCACAATAATGCAAATAACGAAATAAAAGCAAATTTCTCTTTAAATAGTCTTCTATTATCACGTACTACTATTTTAGAGGTCAATCACTTCGCAGACTAGTCGCCAGTTCAACTCGCAGCCCTCCAGCGTCCATTCTGTCGTCTGTATAGGCTCCCAGGGTCCTTATATAGTAATGAGAGTGTTTGCAGGGAAACGCACAATAACGCAAATAACGAAATAAAAGCAAATTTCTCTTTTAAATAGTTTTTTATTATCACGTACTACCATTTTAGAGGTCAATCACTTGGCAGACCAGTCGACAGTTCAGCTCGCAGCCCTCCAGCGTCCATTCTGTCGTCTGTATAGGCTCCCAGGGTCCTTATATAGTAATGAGAGTGTTTGCAGGGAAACGCACAATAATGCAAATAACGAAATAAAAGCAAATTTCTCTTTTAATTAGTATTTTATTATCACGTATTACTATTTTAGAGGTCAATCACTTCGCAGACTAGTCGCCAGTTCAGCTCGCAGCCCTCCAGCGTCCATTCTGTCGTCTGTATCGGCTCCCAGGGTCCTTATATACTAATGAGAGTGTTTGCAGGGAAACGCAAAATAATGCAAATATCGAAATAAAAGCAAATTTCTCTTTTAAATAGTATTTTATTATCACGTACTACTATTTTAGAGGTCAATCACTTCGCAGACTAGTCGCCAGTTCAGCTCGCAGCCCTCCAGCGTCCATACTGTCGTCTGTATGGGCTCCCAGGATCCTTATATAGTAATGAGAGTGTTTGCAGGGAAACGTACAATAATGCAAATAACGAAATAAAAGCAAATTTCTCTTTTAAATAGATTTTTATTATCATGTCCTACCATTTAAGAGGTCAATCACTTGGCAGACGAGTCGCCAGTGCAGCTCGCAGCCCTCCAGCGTCAATTCTGTCGTCTGTATCGGCTCCGAGGGTCCTTATATAGTAATGAGAGTGTTTGCAGGGAAACGCACAATAATGCAAATAACGAAATAAAAGCAAATTTCTCTTTTAAATAGTATTTTATTATCACGTACTACTATTTTAGAGGTCAATCACTTCGCAGACTAGTCGCCAGTTCAGCTCGCAGCCCTCCAGCGTCCATTCTGTCGTCTGTATCGGCTCCCAGGGTCCTTATATAGTAATGAGAGTGTTTGCAGGGAAACGCACAATAATGCAAATAACGAAATAAAAGCAAATTTCTCTTTTAAATAGTTTTTTATTATCACATACTACCATTTTAGAGGTGAATCACTTGGCAGACCAATCGCCAGTTCAGCTCGCAGCCCTCCAGCGTCCATACTGTCATCTGTATAGGCTCCCAGGGTCCTTATATAGTAATGAGAGTGTTTGCAGGGAAACGCACAATAATGCAAATAACGAAATAAAAGCAAATTTCTCTTTAAATAGTCTTCTATTATCACGTACTACTATTTTAGAGGTCAATCACTTCGCAGACTAGTCGCCAGTTCAACTCGCAGCCCTCCAGCGTCCATTCTGTCGTCTGTATAGGCTCCCAGGGTCCTTATATAGTAATGAGAGTGTTTGCAGGGAAACGCACAATAACGCAAATAACGAAATAAAAGTAAATTTCTTTTTTAAATAGTTTTTTATTATCACGTACTACCATTTTAGAGGTCAATCACTTGGCAGACCAGTCGACAGTTCAGCTCGCAGCCCTCCAGCGTCCATTCTGTCGTCTGTATAGGCTCCCAGGGTCCTTATATAGTAATGAGAGAGTTTGCAGGGAAACGCACAATAATGCAAATAACGAAATAAAAGCAAATTTCTCTTTTAAATAGTATTTTATTATCACGTGCTACTATTTTAGAGGTCAATCACATCGCAGACTAGTCGCCAGTTCAGCTCGCAGCCCTCCAGCGTCCATTCTGTCGTCTGTATCGGCTCCCAGGGTCCTTATATAGTAAAGAGAGTGTTTGCAGGGAAACGCAAAATAATGCAAATATCGAAATAAAAGCAAATTTCTCTTTTAAATAGTATTTTATTATCACGTACTACTATTTTAGAGGTCAATCACTTCGCAGACTAGTCGCCAGTTCAGCTCGCAGCCCTCCAGCGTCCATACTGTCGTCTGTATGGGCTCCCAGTGTCCTTATATAGTAATGAGAGTGTTTGCAGGGAAACGCACAATAATGCAAATAACGAAATAAAAGCAAATTTCTCTTTTAAATAGATTTTTATTATCATGTCCTACCATTTAATAGGTCAATCACTTGGCAGACCAATCGCCAGTGCAGCTCGCAGCCCTCCAGCGTCAATTCTGTCGTCTGTATCGGCTCCCAGGGTCCTTATATAGTAATGAGAGTGTTTGCAGGGAAACGCACAATAATGCAAATAACGAAATAAAAGCAAATTTCTCTTTTAAATAGTATTTTATTACCACGTACTACTATTTTAGAGGTCAATCACTTCGCAGACTAGTCGCCACTTCAGCTCGCAGCCCTCCAGCGTCCATTCTGTCGTCTGTATCGGCTCCCAGGGTCCTTATATAGTAATGAGAGTGTTTGCAGGGAAACGCACAATAATGCAAATAACGAAATAAAAGCAAATTTCTCTATTAAATAGTTTTTTATTATCACGTACTACCATTTTAGAGGTCAATCACTTGGCAGACCAGTCGCCAGTTCAGCTCGCAGCCCTCCACCGTCAATTCTGTCGTCTGAATCGGCTCCCAGGGTCCTTATATAGTAATGAGAGTGTTTGCAGGGAAACGCACATTAATGCAAATAACGAAATAAAAGCAAATTTCTCTTTTAAATAGTTTTTTATTATCACGTACTACCATTTAAGAGGTCAATCACTTGGCAGACTAGTCGCCAGTTCAGCTCGCAGAACTTCAGCGTCCATTCTGTCGTCTGTATAGGCTCCCAGGGTCCTTATATAGTAATGAGAGTGTTTGCACAGAAACGCACAATAATGCAAATAACGAAATAAAAGCAAATTTCTCTTTTAAATAGTTTTTTATTATCACGTACTACCATTTAAGAGGTCAATCACTTGGCAGACTAGTCGCCAGTACAGCTCGCAGCCCTCCAGCGTCCATTCTGTCGTCTGTATAGGTTCCCAGGGTCCTTATATAGTAATGAGAGTGTTTGCAGGGAAACGCACAATAATGCAAATAACGAAATAAAAGCAAATTTCTATTTAAATAGTTTTTTATTATCTTGTACTACCATTTTATAGGTCAATCATTTGGCAGACTAGTCACCGGTGCAGCTCGCAGCCTTCCAGCGTCAATTCTGTCGTCTGTATAGGCTCCCAGGGTCCTTATATAGTAATGAGAGTGTTAGCAGGGAAACGCACAATAATGCAAATAACGAAATAAAAGCAAATTTCTCTTTTAAATAGTTTTTTATTATCACGTACTACCATTTAAGAGATCAATCACTTGGCAGACTAGTCGTCAGTTCAGCTCGCAGCCCTCCAGCGTCCATTCTGTCGTCTGTATAGGTTCCCAGGGTCCTTATATAGTAATGAGAGTGTTTGCAGGGAAACGCACAACAATTCAAATAAAGAAATAAATGCATGTTTCTCTTTTAAATAGTTTTTTATTATCATGTACTACCATTTTAGAGGTCAATCACTTCGCAGACTAGTCGCCAGTTCAGCTCGCAGCCCTCCAACGTCAATTCTGTCGTCTGTATCGGCTCCCAGAGTCCTTATATAGTAATGAGAATGTTTGCAGGGAAACGCACAATAATGCAAATAACGAAATAAATGCAAATTTCTCTTTTAAATAGTTTTTTATTATCACGTACTACCATTTAAGAGGTCAATCACTTGGCAGACTAGTCGCCAGTGCAAGCTCGCAGCCCTCCAGCGTCTATTCTGTCGCCTATATGGGCTCCCAGGCTCCTTATATAGTAATGAGAGTGTTTGCAGGGAAACGCACAATAATGCAAATAACGAAATAAAAGCAAATTTCTCTTTTAAATCGTTTTTTATTATCACGTACTACTATTTTAGAGGTCAAACACTTCGCAGACTAGTCGCCAGTTCAGCTCGCAGCCCTCCAGCGTCAATTCTGTCGTCTGTATCGGCTCCCAGGGTCCTTATATAGTAATGAGAGTGTTTGCAGGGAAACGCACAATAATGCAAATAACGAAATAAAAGCAAATTTCTCTTTTAAATAGTTTTTTATTATCACATACTACCATTTAAGAGGTCAATCACTTGGCAGACTAGTCGCCAGTGCAGCTCGGAGCCCTCCACCGTCAATTCTGTCGTCTGTATCGGCTCACAGGGTCCTTATATAGTAAAGAGAGTGTTTGCAGGGAAACGCACAATAATGCAAATAACGAAATAAAAGCAAATTTCTCTTTTAAATAGTTTTTTTATTATCACGTACTACCATTTTAGAGGTCAATCACTTGGCAAAAGTCTCCAGTTCAGCTCGCAGCCCACCAGCGTCCATTCTTTCGTCTGTATAGGCTCCCAGGGTCCTTATATAGTAATGAGAGTGTTTGCAGGGAATCGCACAATAATGCAAATAACGAAATAAAAGCAAATTTCTCTTTTAAATTGTTTTTTATTATCATGTCCTACCATTTTTGAGGTCAATCACTTGGCAGACTAGTCGCCAGTGCAGCTCGCAGCCCTCCACCGTCAATTCTGTCGTCTGTATAGGCTCCCAGGGTCTTTATATAGTAATGAGTGTGTTTGCAGGGAAACGCACAATAATGCAAATAACGAAATAAAAGCAAATTTCTCTTTTAAATAGTTTTTTATTATCACGTACTACCATTTAAGAGTTCAATCACTTGGCAGACAAGTCGCCAGTGCAGCTCGCAGCCCTCCAGCGTCCATGCTGTCGTCTGTATAGGATCCCAGGGTCCTTATATAGTAATGAGAGTGTTTGCAGGGAAACGCACAATAATGCAAATAACGAAATAAAAGCAAGTTTCTCTTTTAAATAGTTTTTTATTATCACGTACTATCATTTAAGAAGTCAATCACTTGGCAGACCAGTCGCCAGTGCAGCTCGCAGCCCTCCAGCGTCAATTCTGTCGTCTGTATAGGCACCCAGGATCCTTATATAGTAATGAGAGTGTTTGCAGGGAAACGCACAATAATGCAAATAACGAAATAAAAGCAAATTTCTCTTTTAAATAGTTTTTTATTATCACGTACTACCATTTAAGAGGACAATCACTTGGCTGAGTAGTCGCCAGTGCAGCTCGCAGCCCTCCACCGTCAATTCTGTCGTCTGTATCGGCTCCCAGGGTCCTTATATAGTAATGAGAGTGTTTGCAGGGAAACGCACAATAATGCAAATAACGAAATAAAAGCAAGTTTCTCTTTTAAATAGTTTTTTATTATCATGTACTACCATTTTAGAGGTCAATCACTTCGCAGACTAGTCGCCAGTGCAGCTCGCAACCCTCCAGCGTCAATTCTGTCGTCTGTATAGGCTCCCAGGATCCTTATATAGTAATGAGAGTGATTGCAGGGAAACGCACAATAATGCAAATAACGAACTAAAAGCAAGTTTCTCTTTTAAATAGTTTTTTATTATCACGCACTACCATTTAAGAAGTTAATCACTTGGCAGACCAATCGCCAGTGCAGCTCGCAGCCCTCCTACGTCAATTCTGTCGTATTTATAGGCTCCCAGGATCGTTATATAATAATGAGAGTGTTTGCAGGGAAACGCACAATAATGCAAATAACGAAATAAAAGCAAATTTCTCTTTTAAATAGTTTTTTATTATAACGTACTACCATTTAAGAGGACAATCACTTGGCAGAGTAGTCGCCAGTGCAGCTCGCAGCCCTCCACCGTCAATTCTGTCGTCTGTATAGGCTCCCAGGTTCCTTATATAGTAATGAGAGTGTTTGCAGGGATACGCACAATAATGCAAATAACGAAATAAAAGCAAATTTCCCTTTTAAATAGTTTTTTATTATCACGTACTACCATTTAAGAGGTCAATCACTTGGCAGACCAGTCGCCAGTGCAGCTCGCAGCCCTCCAGCGTCAATTCTGTCGTCTGTATCGGCTCCCAGGTTCCTTATATAGTAATGAGAGTGTTTGCAGGGAAACGCACAATAATGCAAATAACGAAATAAAAGCAAATTTCCCTTTTAAATAGTTTTCTATTATCACGTACTACCATTAAGAGGTCAATCACTTGGCAGACTAGTCGCCAGTGCAGCTCGCATCCCTCCAACGTCAATTCTGTCGTCAGTATCGGATTCCAGGGTCCTTATATAGTAATGAGAGTGTTTGCAAGGAAACGCACAATAATGCAAATAACGAAATAAAAGCAAATTTCCCTTTTAAATAGTTTTTTATTATCACGTACTGCCATTTAAGAGGTCAATCACTTGGCAGACTAGTCGCCTGTGCAGCTCGCAGCCCTCCAGCGTCAATTCTGTCGTCTGTATCGGCTCCCAGGGTCTTTATATGTTAATGAGAGTGTATGCAGGGAAACGCACAATAATGCAAATAACGAAATAAAAGCAAATTTCTCTTTTAAATAGTTTTTTATTATAACGTACTACCATTTTAGAGGTCAATCACTTGGCAGATCAGTCGCCAGTTCAGCTCGCAGCCCTCCAGCTTCCATTCTGTCGTCTGTATAGGCTCCCAGGGTCCTTATATAGTAATGAGAGTGTTTGCAGGGAAACGCACAATAATGCAAATAACGAAATAAAAGCAAGTTTCTCTTTTAAATAGTATTTTATTATCAGGTACTACCATTTTAGAGGTCAATCACTTGGCAGACTAGTCGCCAGTGCAGCTCGCAGCCCTCCAGCGTCCATTCTGTCGTCTGTATAGACTCCCAGGGTCCTTATATAGTAATGAGAGTGTTTGCAGGGAAACGCACAATAATGCAAATAACGAAATAAAAGCAAGTTTCTCTTTTAAATAGTTTTTTATTATCAGGTACTACCATTTAAGAAGTCAATCACTTGGCAGACCAGTCGCCAGTGCAGCTCGCAGTCCTCCAGCGTCAATTCTGTCGTCTGTATAGGCTCCCAGGGTCGTTATATAGTAAAGAGAGTGTTTGCAGGGAAACGCACAATAATGCAACTAACGAAATAAAAGCAAATTTCTCTTTTAAATAGTTTTTTATTATCACGTACTACCATTTAAGAGGTCAATCACTTGGCAGACTAGTCGCCAGTGCAGCTCGCAGCCCTCCAGCGTCAATTCTGTCGTCTGTATCGGCTCCCAGGTTCCTTATATAGTAATGAGAGTGTTTGCAGGGAAACGCACAATAATGCAAATAACGAAATAAAAGCAAATTTCTCTTTTAAATAGTTTTTTATTATCACGTACTACCATTTAAGAGGTCACTCACTTGGCAGACCAGTCGCCAGTGCAAGCTCGCAGCCCTCCAGCGTCCATTCTGTCGTCTGTATCGGCTCCCAGGGTCCTTATATAGTAAAGTGAGTGTTTGCAGGGAAACGCACAATAATGCAAATAACGAAATAAAAGCAAGTTACTCTTTTAAATAGTTTTTTATTATCACGTACTACCATTTAAGAGGTCAATCACTTGGCAGACCAGTCGCCAGTGCAGCTCGCAGCCCTCCACCGTCAATTCTGTCGTCTGTATAGGCTCCCAGGTTCCTTATATAGTAATGAGAGTGTTTGCAGGGATACGCACAATAATGCAAATAACGAAATAAAAGCAAATTTCCCTTTTAAATAGTTTTTTATTATCACGTACTACCATTTAAGAGGTCAATCACTTGGCAGACCAGTCGCCAGTGCAGCTCGCAGCCCTCCAGCGTCAATTCTGTCGTCTGTATCGGCTCCCAGGTTCCTTATATAGTAATGAGAGTGTTTGCAGGGAAACGCACAATAATGCAAATAACGAAATAAAAGCAAATTTCCCTTTTAAATAGTTTTTTATTATCGCGTACCACCATTTAAGAGGTCAATCACTTGGCAGACCAGTCGCCAGTGCAGCTCGCAGCCCTCCAGCGTCAATTCTGTTGTCTGTATAGGCTCCCAGGGTCCTTATATAGTAATGAGACTGTTTGCAGGGAACCGCACAATAATGCAAATAACGAAATAAAAGCAAGTTTCTCTTTTAAATAGTTTTTTATTATCACGTACTACCATATTAAAGGTCAATCACTTGGCAGATCAGTCGCCAGTTCAGCTCGCAGCTCTCCAGCGTCCATTCTGTCGTCTGTATAGGCTCCCAGGGTCCTTATATAGTAATGAGAGTGTTTGCAGGGAAACGCACAATAATGCAAATAACGAAATAAAAGCAGGTTTCTCTTTTAAATAGTTATTTATTATCACGTACTACCATTTTAGAGGTTAATCACTTGGCAGACCAGTCGCCAGTGCAGCTCGCAGCCCTCCAGCGTCCATTCTGTCGTCTGTATCGGCTCCCAGGGTCCTTATATAGTAATGAGAGTGTTTGCAGGGAAACGCACAATAATGCAAATAACGAAATAAAAGCAAATTTCTCTTTTAAATAGTTTTTTATTATCACGTACTACCATTTAAGAGTTCAATCACTTGGCAGATCAGTCGCCAGTGCAGCTCGCAGCCCTCCAGCGTCCATGCTGCCGTCTGTATAGGCTCCCAGGCTCCTTATATTGTAATGAGAGTGTGTGCAGGGAAACGCACAATAATGCAAATACCGAAATAAAAGCAAATTTCTTTTTTAAATAGTTTTTTATTATCACGTACTACCATTTAAGAGGTCAATCACTTGGCAGACCAGTCGCCAGTGCAGCTCGCAGCCCTCCAGCGTCCATTCTGTCGTCTGTATCGGCTCCCAGGGTCCTTATATAGTAATGAGAGTGTTTGCAGGGATACGCACAATAATGCAAATAACGAAATAAAAGCAAATTTCTCTTTTAAATAGTTTTTTATTATCACGTACTACCATTTAAGAGGTCAATCACTTGGCAGACTAGTCGCCAGTGCAGCTCGCAGCCCTCCGGCGTCCATTCTGTCGTCTGTATAGGCTCCCAGGGTCCTTATATAGTAATGAGAGTGTTTGCAGGGAAACGCACAATAATGCAAATAACGAACTAAAAGCAAGTTTCTCTTTTAAATAGTTTTTTATTATCACGTACTACCATTTAAGAAGTCAATCACTTGGCAGACCAATCGCCAGTGCAGCTCGCAGCCCTCCTGCGACAATTCTGTCGTCTTTATAGGCTCCCAGAATCCTTATATAGTAACGAGAGTGTTTGCAGGGAAACGCACAATAATGCAAATAACGAAATAAAAGCAAATTTCTCTTTTAAATAGTTTTTTATTATAACGTACTGCCATTTAAGAGGACAATCACTTGGCAGAGTAGTCGCCAGTGCAGCTCGCAGCCCTCCACCGTCAATTCTGTCGTCTGTATCGGCTCCCAGGTTCCTTATATAGTAATGAGAGTGTTTGCAGGGAAACGCACAATATTGCAAATAACGAAAAAAAAGCAAGTTTCTCATTTAAATAGTATTTTATTTTCACGTACTACCATTTAAGAGGTCAATCACTTGGCATACCAGTCGCCAGTGCAGCTCGCAGCCCTCCACCGTCAATTCTGTCGTCTGTATAGGCTCCCAGGGTCCTTATATAGTAATGAGAGTGTTTGCAGGGAAACGCACAATAATGCAAATAACGAAATAAAAGCAAATTTCTCTTTTAAATAGTTTTTTATTATCACGTACTACCATTTAAGAGTTCAATCACTTGGCAGACCAGTCGCCAGTGCAGCTCGCAGCCCTCCAGCGTCCATGCTGTCGTCTGTATAGGATCCCAGGGTCCTTATATAGTAATGAGAGTGTTTGCAGGGAAACGCACAATAATGCAAATAACGAAATAAAAGCAAGTTTCTCTTTTAAATAGTTTTTTATTATCACGTACTACCATTTAAGAGGACAATCACTTGGCTGAGTAGTCGCCAGTGCAGCTCGCAGCCCTCCACCGTCAATTCTGTCGTCTGTATCGGCTCCCAGGGTCCTTATATAGTAATGAGAGTGTTTGCAGGGAAACGCACAATAATGCAAATAACGAAATAAAAGCAAATTTCTCTTTTAAATAGTTTTTTATTATCACGTACTACCATTTTAGAGGTCAATCACTTCGCAGACCACTCGCCACTGCAGCTCGCAGCCCTCCAGCGTCCATTCCGTCGTCTGTATAGGCTCCCAGGCTCCTTATATTATAATGAGAGTGTGTGCAGGGAAACGCACAATAATGCAAATACCGAAATAAAAGCAAATTTCTTTTTTAAATAGTTTTTTATTATCACGTACTACCATTTAAGAGGTCAATCACTTGGCAGACCAGTCGCCAGTGCAGCTCGCAGCCCTCCAGCGTCCATTCTGTCGTCTGTATCGGCTCCCAGGGTCCTTATATAGTAATGAGAGTGTTTGCAGGGAAACGCACAATAATGCAAATAACGAAATAAAAGCAAGTTTCTCTTTTAAATAGTTTTTTATTATCATGTACTACCATTTTAGAGGTTAATCACTTCGCAGACTAGTCGCCAGTGCAGCTCGCAGCCCTCCAGCGTCCATTCTGTCGTCTGTATCGGCTCCCAGGGTCCTTATATAGTAATGAGAGTGTTTGCAGGGAAACGCACAATAATGCAAATAACGAAATAAAAGCAAATTTCTCTTTTAAATAGTTTTTTATTATCACGTACTACCATTTAAGAGTTCAATCACTTGGCAGATCAGTCGCCAGTGCAGCTCGCAGCCCTCCAGCGTCCATGCTGTCGTCTGTATAGGCTCCCAGGCTCCTTATATTGTAATGAGAGTGTGTGCAGGGAAACGCACAATAATGCAAATACCGAAATAAAAGCAAATTTCTTTTTTAAATAGTTTTTTATTATCACGTACTACCATTTAAGAGGTCAATCACTTGGCAGACCAGTCGCCAGTGCAGCTCGCAGCCCTCCAGCGTCCATTCTGTCGTCTGTATCGGCTCCCAGGGTCCTTATATAGTAATGAGAGTGTTTGCAGGGATACGCACAATAATGCAAATAACGAAATAAAAGCAAATTTCTCTTTTAAATAGTTTTTTATTATCACGTACTACCATTTAAGAGGTCAATCACTTGGCAGACTAGTCGCCAGTGCAGCTCGCAGCCCTCCGGCGTCCATTCTGTCGTCTGTATAGGCTCCCAGGGTCCTTATATAGTAATGAGAGTGTTTGCAGGGAAACGCACAATAATGCAAATAACGAACTAAAAGCAAGTTTCTCTTTTAAATAGTTTTTTATTATCACGTACTACCATTTAAGAAGTCAATCACTTGGCAGACCAATCGCCAGTGCAGCTCGCAGCCCTCCTGCGACAATTCTGTCGTCTTTATAGGCTCCCAGAATCCTTATATAGTAACGAGAGTGTTTGCAGGGAAACGCACAATAATGCAAATAACGAAATAAAAGCAAATTTCTCTTTTAAATAGTTTTTTATTATAACGTACTGCCATTTAAGAGGACAATCACTTGGCAGAGTAGTCGCCAGTGCAGCTCGCAGCCCTCCACCGTCAATTCTGTCGTCTGTATAGGCTCCCAGGCTCCTTATATAGTAATGAGAGTGTTTGCAGGGATACGCACAATAATGCAAATAACGAAATAAAAGAAAATTTCCCTTTTAAATAGTTTTTTATTATCACGTACTACCATTTAAGAGGTCAATCACTAGGCAGACCAGTCGCCAGTGCAGCTCGCAGCCCTCCAGCGTCAATTCTGTCGTCTGTATCGGCTCCCAGGTTCCTTATATAGTAATGAGAGTGTTTGCAGGGAAACGCACAATAATGCAAATAACGAAATAAAAGCAAGTTTCTCATTTAAATAGTATTTTATTTTCACGTACTACCATTTAAGAGGTCAATCACTTGGCATACCAGTCGCCAGTGCAGCTCGCAGCCCTCCACCGTCAATTCTGTCGTCTGTATAGGCTCCCAGGGTCCTTATATAGTAATGAGAGTGTTTGCAGGGAAACGCACAATAATGCAAATAACGAAATAAAAGCAAATTTCTCTTTTAAATAGTTTTTTATTATCACGTACTACCATTTAAGAGTTCAATCACTTGGCAGACCAGTCGCCAGTGCAGCTCGCAGCCCTCCAGCGTCCATGCTGTCGTCTGTATAGGATCCCAGGGTCCTTATATAGTAATGAGAGTGTTTGCAGGGAAACGCACAATAATGCAAATAACGAAATAAAAGCAAGTTTCTCTTTTAAATAGTTTTTTATTATCACGTACTACCATTTAAGAGGACAATCACTTGGCTGAGTAGTCGCCAGTGCAGCTCGCAGCCCACCACCGTCAATTCTGTCGTCTGTATCGGCTCCCAGGGTCCTTATATAGTAATGAGAGTGTTTGCAGGGAAACGCACAATAATGCAAATAACGAAATAAAAGCATATTTCTCTTTTAAATAGTTTTTTATTATCACGTACTACCATTTTAGAGGTCAATCACTTCGCAGACCACTCGCCACTGCAGCTCGCAGCCCTCCAGCGTCCATTCCGTCGTCTGTATAGGCTCCCAGGCTCCTTATATTATAATGAGAGTGTGTGCAGGGAAACGCACAATAATGCAAATACCGAAATAAAAGCAAATTTCTTTTTTAAATAGTTTTTTATTATCACGTACTACCATTTAAGAGGTCAATCACTTGGCAGACCAGTCGCCAGTGCAGCTCGCAGCCCTCCAGCGTCCATTCTGTCGTCTGTATCGGCTCCCAGGGTCCTTATATAGTAATGAGAGTGTTTGCAGGGATACGCACAATAATGCAAATAACGAAATAAAAGCAAATTTCTCTTTTAAATAGTTTTTTATTATCACGTACTACCATTTAAGAGGTCAATCACTTGGCAGACTAGTCGCCAGTGCAGCTCGCAGCCCTCCGGCGTCCATTCTGTCGTCTGTATAGGCTCCCAGGGTCCTTATATAGTAATGAGAGTGTTTGCAGGGAAACGCACAATAATGCAAATAACGAACTAAAAGCAAGTTTCTCTTTTAAATAGTTTTTTATTATCACGTACTACCATTTAAGAAGTCAATCACTTGGCAGACCAATCGCCAGTGCAGCTCGCAGCCCTCCTGCGACAATTCTGTCGTCTTTATAGGCTCCCAGAATCCTTATATAGTAACGAGAGTGTTTGCAGGGAAACGCACAATAATGCAAATAACGAAATAAAAGCAAATTTCTCTTTTAAATAGTTTTTTATTATAACGTACTGCCATTTAAGAGGACAATCACTTGGCAGAGTAGTCGCCAGTGCAGCTCGCAGCCCTCCACCGTCAATTCTGTCGTCTGTATAGGCTCCCAGGCTCCTTATATAGTAATGAGAGTGTTTGCAGGGATACGCACAATAATGCAAATAACGAAATAAAAGAAAATTTCCCTTTTAAATAGTTTTTTATTATCACGTACTACCATTTAAGAGGTCAATCACTAGGCAGACCAGTCGCCAGTGCAGCTCGCAGCCCTCCAGCGTCAATTCTGTCGTCTGTATCGGCTCCCAGGTTCCTTATATAGTAATGAGAGTGTTTGCAGGGAAACGCACAATAATGCAAATAACGAAATAAAAGCAAGTTTCTCATTTAAATAGTATTTTATTTTCACGTACTACCATTTAAGAGGTCAATCACTTGGCATACCAGTCGCCAGTGCAGCTCGCAGCCCTCCACCGTCAATTCTGTCGTCTGTATAGGCTCCCAGGGTCCTTATATAGTAATGAGAGTGTTTGCAGGGAAACGCACAATAATGCAAATAACGAAATAAAAGCAAATTTCTCTTTTAAATAGTTTTTTATTATCACGTACTACCATTTAAGAGTTCAATCACTTGGCAGACCAGTCGCCAGTGCAGCTCGCAGCCCTCCAGCGTCCATGCTGTCGTCTGTATAGGATCCCAGGGTCCTTATATAGTAATGAGAGTGTTTGCAGGGAAACGCACAATAATGCAAATAACGAAATAAAAGCAAGTTTCTCTTTTAAATAGTTTTTTATTATCACGTACTACCATTTAAGAGGACAATCACTTGGCTGAGTAGTCGCCAGTGCAGCTCGCAGCCCACCACCGTCAATTCTGTCGTCTGTATCGGCTCCCAGGGTCCTTATATAGTAATGAGAGTGTTTGCAGGGAAACGCACAATAATGCAAATAACGAAATAAAAGCATATTTCTCTTTTAAATAGTTTTTTATTATCACGTACTACCATTTTAGAGGTCAATCACTTCGCAGACCACTCGCCACTGCAGCTCGCAGCCCTCCAGCGTCCATTCCGTCGTCTGTATAGGCTCCCAGGCTCCTTATATTATAATGAGAGTGTGTGAAGGGAAACGCACAATAATGCAAATACCGAAATAAAAGCAAATTTCTTTTTTAAATAGTTTTTTATTATCACGTACTACCATTTAAGAGGTCAATCACTTGGCAGACCAGTCGCCAGTGCAGCTCGCAGCCCTCCAGCGTCCATTCTGTCGTCTGTATCGGCTCCCAGGGTCCTTATATAGTAATGAGAGTGTTTGCAGGGAAACGCACAATAATGCAAATAACGAAATAAAAGCAAGTTTCTCTTTTAAATAGTTTTTTATTATCATGTACTACCATTTTAGAGGTCAATCACTTCGCAGACTAGTCGCCAGTGCAGCTCGCAGCCCTCCAGCGTCCATTCTGTCGTCTGTATCGGCTCCCAGGGTCCTTATATAGTAATGAGAGTGTTTGCAGGGAAACGCACAATAATGCAAATAACGAAATAAAAGCAAATTTCTCTTTTAAATAGTTTTTTATTATCACGTACTACCATTTAAGAGTTCAATCACTTGGCAGATCAGTCGCCAGTGCAGCTCGCAGCCCTCCAGCGTCCATGCTGTCGTCTGTATAGGCTCCCAGGCTCCTTATATTGTAATGAGAGTGTGTGCAGGGAAACGCACAATAATGCAAATACCGAAATAAAAGCAAATTTCTTTTTTAAATAGTTTTTTATTATCACGTACTACCATTTAAGAGGTCAATCACTTGGCAGACCAGTCGCCAGTGCAGCTCGCAGCCCTCCAGCGTCCATTCTGTCGTCTGTATCGGCTCCCAGGGTCCTTATATAGTAATGAGAGTGTTTGCAGGGATACGCACAATAATGCAAATAACGAAATAAAAGCAAATTTCTCTTTTAAATAGTTTTTTATTATCACGTACTACCATTTAAGAGGTCAATCACTTGGCAGACTAGTCGCCAGTGCAGCTCGCAGCCCTCCGGCGTCCATTCTGTCGTCTGTATAGGCTCCCAGGGTCCTTATATAGTAATGAGAGTGTTTGCAGGGAAACGCACAATAATGCAAATAACGAACTAAAAGCAAGTTTCTCTTTTAAATAGTTTTTTATTATCACGTACTACCATTTAAGAAGTCAATCACTTGGCAGACCAATCGCCAGTGCAGCTCGCAGCCCTCCTGCGACAATTCTGTCGTCTTTATAGGCTCCCAGAATCCTTATATAGTAACGAGAGTGTTTGCAGGGAAACGCACAATAATGCAAATAACGAAATAAAAGCAAATTTCTCTTTTAAATAGTTTTTTATTATAACGTACTGCCATTTAAGAGGTCAATCACTTGGCATACCAGTCGCCAGTGCAGCTCGCAGCCCTCCCCCGTCAATTCTGTCGTCTGTATAGGCTCCCAGGGTCCTTATATAGTAATGAGAGTGTTTGCAGGGAAACGCACAATAATGCAAATAACGAAATAAAAGCAAATTTCTCTTTTAAATAGTTTTTTATTATCACGTACTACCATTTAAGAGTTCAATCACTTGGCAGACCAGTCGCCAGTGCAGCTCGCAGCCCTCCAGCGTCCATGCTGTCGTCTGTATAGGATCCCAGGGTCCTTATATAGTAATGAGAGTGTTTGCAGGGAAACGCACAATAATGCAAATAACGAAATAAAAGCAAGTTTCTCTTTTAAATAGTTTTTTATTATCACGTACTACCATTTAAGAGGACAATCACTTGGCTGAGTAGTCGCCAGTGCAGCTCGCAGCCCTCCACCGTCAATTCTGTCGTCTGTATCGGCTCCCAGGGTCCTTATATAGTAATGAGAGTGTTTGCAGGGAAACGCACAATAATGCAAATAACGAAATAAAAGCAAGTTTCTCTTTTAAATAGTTTTTTATTATCATGTACTACCATTTTAGAGGTCAATCACTTCGCAGACTAGTCGCCAGTGCAGCTCGCAACCCTCCAGCGTCAATTCTGTCGTCTGTATAGGCTCCCAGGATCCTTATATAGTAATGAGAGTGTTTGCAGGGAAACGCACAATAATGCAAATAACGAAATAAAAGCAAATTTCTCTTTTAAATAGTTTTTTATTATCACGTACTACCATTTAAGAGTTCAATCACTTGGCAGATCAGTCGCCAGTGCAGCTCGCAGCCCTCCAGCGTCCATGCTGTCGTCTGTATAGGATCCCAGGGTCCTTATATAGTAATGAGAGTGTTTGCAGGGAAACGCACAATAATGCAAATAACGAAATAAAAGCAAGTTTCTCTTTTAAATAGTTTTTTATTATCACGTACTACCATTTAAGAAGTCAATCACTTGGCAGACCAGTCGCCAGTGCAGCTCGCAGCCCTCCAGCGTCAATTCTGTCGTCTGTATAGGCTCCCAGGATCCTTATATAGTAATGAGAGTGTTTGCAGGGAAACGCACAATAATGCAAATAACGAAATCAAAGCAAATTTCTCTTTTAAATAGTTTTTTATTATCACGTACTACCATTTAAGAGGACAATCACTTCGCTGAGTAGTCGCCAGTGCAGCTCGCAGCCCTCCACCGTCAATTCTGTCGTCTGTATCGGCTCCCAGGGTCCTTATATAGTAATGAGACTGTTTGCAGGGAAACGCACAATAATGCAAATAACGAAATCAAAGAAAATTTCCCTTTTAAATAGTTTTTTATTATCACGTACTACCATTTAAGAGGTCAATCACTTGGCAGACCAGTCGCCAGTGCAGCTCGCAGCCCTCCAGCGTCAATTCTGTCGTCTGTATCGGCTCCCAGGTTCCTTATATAGTAATGAGAGTGTTTGCAGGGAAACGCACAATAATGCAAATAACGAAATAAAAGCAAGTTTCTCATTTAAATAGTATTTTATTTTCACGTACTACCATTTAAGAGGTCAATCACTTGGCATACCAGTCGCCAGTGCAGCTCGCAGCCCTCCACCGTCAATTCTGTCGTCTGTATAGGCTCCCAGGGTCCTTATATAGTAATGAGAGTGTTTGCAGGGAAACGCACAATAATGCAAATAACGAAATAAAAGCAAATTTCTCTTTTAAATAGTTTTTTATTATCACGTACTACCATTTAAGAGTTCAATCACTTGGCAGACCAGTCGCCAGTGCAGCTCGCAGCCCTCCAGCGTCCATGCTGTCGTCTGTATAGGATCCCAGGGTCCTTATATAGTAATGAGAGTGTTTGCAGGGAAACGCACAATAATGCAAATAACGAAATAAAAGCAAGTTTCTCTTTTAAATAGTTTTTTATTATCACGTACTACCATTTAAGAAGTCAATCACTTGGCAGACCAGTCGCCAGTGCAGCTCGCAGCCCTCCAGCGTCAATTCTGTCGTCTGTATAGGCACCCAGGATCCTTATATAGTAATGAGAGTGTTTGCAGGGAAACGCACAATAATGCAAATAACGAAATAAAAGCAAATTTCTCTTTTAAATAGTTTTTTATTATCACGTACTACCATTTAAGAGGACAATCACTTGGCTGAGTAGTCGCCAGTGCAGCTCGCAGCCCTCCACCGTCAATTCTGTCGTCTGTATCGGCTCCCAGGGTCCTTATATAGTAATGAGAGTGTTTGCAGGGAAACGCACAATAATGCAAATAACGAAATAAAAGCAAATTTCTCTTTTAAATAGTTTTATATTACCACGTACAACCATTTTAGAGGTCAATCACTTGGCAGACCACTCGCCACTGCAGCTCGCAGCCCTCCAGCGTCAATTCTGTCGTCTGTATCGGCTCCCAGGCTCCTTATATTGTAATGAGAGTGTGTGCAGGGAAACGCACAATAATGCAAATACCGAAATAAAAGCAAATTTCTTTTTTAAATAGTTTTTTATTATCACGTACTACCATTTAAGAGGTCAATCACTTGGCAGACCAGTCGCCAGTGCAGCTCGCAGCCCTCCAGCGTCAATTCTGTCGTCTGTATAGGCTCCCAGGCTCCTTATATTGTAATGAGAGTGTGTGCAGGGAAACGCACAATAATGCAAATACCGAAATAAAAGCAAATTTCTTTTTTAAATAGTTTTTTATTATCACGTACTACCATTTAAGAGGTCAATCACTTGGCAGACCAGTCGCCAGTGCAGCTCGCAGCCCTCCAGCGTCCATTCTGTCGTCTGTATCGGCTCCCAGGGTCCTTATATAGTAATGAGAGTGTTTGCAGGGAAACGCACAATAATGCAAATAACGAAATAAAAGCAAGTTTCTCTTTTAAATAGTTTTTTATTATCATGTACTACCATTTTAGAGGTCAATCACTTCGCAGACTAGTCGCCAGTGCAGCTCGCAACCCTCCAGCGTCAATTCTGTCGTCTGTATAGGCTCCCAGGATCCTTATATAGTAAAGAGAGTGTTTGCAGGGAAACGCACAATAATGCAAATAACGAACTAAAAGCAAGTTTCTCTTTTAAATAGTTTTTTATTATCACGTACTACCATTTAAGAAGTCAATCACTTGGCAGACCAATCGCCAGTGCAGCTCGCAGCCCTCCTGCGTCAATTCTGTCGTCTTTATAGGCTCCCAGGATCGTTATATAGTAATGAGAGTGTTTGCAGGGAAACGCACAATAATGCAAATAACGAAATAAAAGCAGGTTTCTCTTTTAAATAGTTTTTTATTATCACGTACTACCATTTTAGAGGTTAATCACTTGGCAGACCAGTCGCCAGTTCAGCTCGCAGCCCTCCAGCGTCCATTCTGTCGTCTGTATAGGCTCCCAGGGTCCTTATATTGTAATGAGAGTGTTTGCAGGGATAGGCACAATAATGCAAATAACGAAATAAAAGCAAATTTCCCTTTTAAATAGTTTTTTATTATCACGTACTACCATTTAAGAGGTCAATCACTTGGCAGACCAGTCGCCAGTGCAGCTCGCAGCCCTCCAGCGTCAATTCTGTCGTCTGTATCGGCACCCAGGTTCCTTATATAGTAATGAGAGTGTTTGCAGGGAAACGCACAATAATGCAAATAACGAAATAAAAGCAAGTTTCTCATTTAAATAGTATTTTATTTTCACGTACTACCATTTAAGAGGTCAATCACTTGGCAGACTAGTCGCCAGTGCAGCTCGCAGCCCTCCACCGTCAATTCTGTCGTCTGTATAGGCTCCCAGGGTCCTTATATAGTAATGAGAGTGTTTGCAGGGATACGCACAATAATGCAAATAACGAAATAAAAGCAAATTTCCCTTTTAAATAGTTTTTTATTATCACGTACTACCATTTAAGAGGTCAATCACTTGGCAGACCAGTCGCCAGTGCAGCTCGCAGCCCTCCAGCGTCAATTCTGTTGTCTGTATAGGCTCCCAGGATCCTTATATAGTAATGAGACTGTTTGCAGGGAAACACACAATAATGCAAATAACGAAATAAAAGCAAGTTTCTCTTTTAAATAGTTTTTTATTATCACGTACTACCATATTAAAGGTCAATCACTTGGCAGATCAGTCGCCAGTTCAGCTCGCAGCCCTCCAGCGTCCATTCTGTCGTCTGTATAGGCTCCCAGGGTCCTTATATAGTAATGAGAGTGTTTGCAGGGAAACGCACAATAATGCAAATAACGAAATAAAAGCAGGTTTCTCTTTTAAATAGTTTTTTATTATCACGTACTACCATTTTAGAGGTTAATCACTTGGCAGACCAGTCGCCAGTTCAGCTCGCAGCCCTCCAGCGTCCATTCTGTCGTCTGTATAGGCTCCCAGGGTCCTTATATTGTAATGAGAGTGTTTGCAGGGAAACGCACAATAATGCAAATAACGAAATAAAAGCAAATTTCTTTTTTAAATAGTTTTTTATTATCACGTACTACCATTTAAGAGGTCAATCACTTGGCAGAACAGTCGCCAGTGCAGCTCGCAGCCCTCCAGCGTCCATTCTGTCGTCTGTATCGGCTCCCAGGGTCCTTATATAGTAATGAGAGTGTTTGCAGGGAAACGCACAATAATGCAAATAACGAAATAAAAGCAAGTTTCTCTTTTAAATAGTTTTTTATTACCATGTACTACCATTTTAGAGGTCAATCACTTCGCAGACTAGTCGCCAGTGCAGCTCGCAGCCCTCCAGCGTCAATTCTGTCGCCTGTATCGGCTCCCAGGGTCCTTATATAGTAATGAGAGTGTTTGCAGGGAAACGCACAATAATGCAAATAACGAAATAAAAGCAAATTTCTCTTTTAAATAGTTTTTTATTATCACGTACTACCATTTAAGAGTTCAATCACTTGGCAGACCAGTCGCCAGTGCAGCTCGCAGCCCTCCAGCGTCCATGCTGTCGTCTGTATAGGATCCCAGGGTCCTTATATAGTAATGAGAGTGTTTGCAGGGAAACGCACAATAATGCAAATAACGAAATAAAAGCAAATTTCTCTTTTAAATAGTTTTATATTATCACGTACAACCATTTTAGAGGTCAATCACTTGGCAGACCACTCGCCACTGCAGCTCGCAGCCCTCCAGCGTCCATTCCGTCGTCTGTATAGGCTCCCAGGCTCCTTATATTGTAATGAGAGTGTGTGCAGGGAAACGCACAATAATGCAAATACCGAAATAAAAGCAAATTTCTTTTTTAAATAGTTTTTTATTATCACGTACTACCATTTAAGAGGTCAATCACTTGGCAGACCAGTCGCCAGTGCAGCTCGCAGCCCTCCAGCGTCCATTCTGTCGTCTGTATCGGCTCCCAGGTTCCTTATATAGTAATGAGAGTGTTTGCAGGGAAACGCACAATAATGCAAATAACGAAATAAAAGCAAGTTTCTCTTTTAAATAGTTTTTTATTATCATGTACTACCATTTTAGAGGTCAATCACTTCGCAGACTAGTCGCCAGTGCAGCTCGCAACCCTCCAGCGTCAATTCTGTCGTCTGTATAGGCTCCCAGGATCCTTATATAGTAATGAGAGTGTTTGCAGGGAAACGCACAATAATGCAAATAACGAACTAAAAGCAAGTTTCTCTTTTAAATAGTTTTTTATTATCACGTACTACCATTTAAGAAGTCAATCACTTGGCAGACCAGTCGCCAGTGCAGCTCGCAGCCCTCCTGCGTCAATTCTGTCGTCTTTATAGGCTCCCAGGATCCTTATATAGTAATGAGAGTGTTTGCAGGGAAACGCACAATAATGCAAATAACGAAATAAAAGGAAATTTCTCTTTTAAATAGTTTTTTATTATAACGTACTACCATTTAAGAGGTCAATCACTTGGCAGACCAGTCGCCAGTGCAGCTCGCAGCCCTCCACCGTCAATTCTGTCGTCTGTATAGGCTCCCAGGTTCCTTATATAGTAATGAGAGTGTTTGCAGGGATACGCACAATAATGCAAATAACGAAATAAAAGCAAATTTCCCTTTTAAATAGTTTTTTATTATCACGTACTACCATTTAAGAGGTCAATCACTTGGCAGACCAGTCGCCAGTGCAGCTCGCAGCCCTCCAGCGTCAATTCTGTCGTCTGTATCGGCTCCCAGGTTCCTTATATAGTAATGAGAGTGTTTGCAGGGAAACGCACAATAATGCAAATAACGAAATAAAAGCAAATTTCCCTTTTAAATAGTTTTTTATTATCGCGTACCACCATTTAAGAGGTCAATCACTTGGCAGACCAGTCGCCAGTGCAGCTCGCAGCCCTCCAGCGTCAATTCTGTTGTCTGTATAGGCTCCCAGGGTCCTTATATAGTAATGAGACTGTTTGCAGGGAACCGCACAATAATGCAAATAACGAAATAAAAGCAAGTTTCTCTTTTAAATAGTTTTTTATTATCACGTACTACCATATTAAAGGTCAATCACTTGGCAGATCAGTCGCCAGTTCAGCTCGCAGCTCTCCAGCGTCCATTCTGTCGTCTGTATAGGCTCCCAGGGTCCTTATATAGTAATGAGAGTGTTTGCAGGGAAACGCACAATAATGCAAATAACGAAATAAAAGCAGGTTTCTCTTTTAAATAGTTATTTATTATCACGTACTACCATTTTAGAGGTTAATCACTTGGCAGACCAGTCGCCAGTGCAGCTCGCAGCCCTCCAGCGTCCATTCTGTCGTCTGTATCGGCTCCCAGGGTCCTTATATAGTAATGAGAGTGTTTGCAGGGAAACGCACAATAATGCAAATAACGAAATAAAAGCAAATTTCTCTTTTAAATAGTTTTTTATTATCACGTACTACCATTTAAGAGGTCAATCACTTGGCAGACCAGTCGCCAGTGCAGCTCGCAGCCCTCCAGCGTCCATTCTGTCGTCTGTATCGGCTCCCAGGGTCCTTATATAGTAATGAGAGTGTTTGCAGGGATACGCACAATAATGCAAATAACGAAATAAAAGCAAATTTCTCTTTTAAATAGTTTTTTATTATCACGTACTACCATTTAAGAGGTCAATCACTTGGCAGACTAGTCGCCAGTGCAGCTCGCAGCCCTCCGGCGTCCATTCTGTCGTCTGTATAGGCTCCCAGGGTCCTTATATAGTAATGAGAGTGTTTGCAGGGAAACGCACAATAATGCAAATAACGAACTAAAAGCAAGTTTCTCTTTTAAATAGTTTTTTATTATCACGTACTACCATTTAAGAAGTCAATCACTTGGCAGACCAATCGCCAGTGCAGCTCGCAGCCCTCCTGCGACAATTCTGTCGTCTTTATAGGCTCCCAGAATCCTTATATAGTAACGAGAGTGTTTGCAGGGAAACGCACAATAATGCAAATAACGAAATAAAAGCAAATTTCTCTTTTAAATAGTTTTTTATTATAACGTACTGCCATTTAAGAGGACAATCACTTGGCAGAGTAGTCGCCAGTGCAGCTCGCAGCCCTCCACCGTCAATTCTGTCGTCTGTATAGGCTCCCAGGCTCCTTATATAGTAATGAGAGTGTTTGCAGGGATACGCACAATAATGCAAATAACGAAATAAAAGAAAATTTCCCTTTTAAATAGTTTTTTATTATCACGTACTACCATTTAAGAGGTCAATCACTAGGCAGACCAGTCGCCAGTGCAGCTCGCAGCCCTCCAGCGTCAAATCTGTCGTCTGTATCGGCTCCCAGGTTCCTTATATAGTAATGAGAGTGTTTGCAGGGAAACGCACAATAATGCAAATAACGAAATAAAAGCAAGTTTCTCATTTAAATAGTATTTTATTTTCACGTACTACCATTTAAGAGGTCAATCACTTGGCATACCAGTCGCCAGTGCAGCTCGCAGCCCTCCACCGTCAATTCTGTCGTCTGTATAGGCTCCCAGGGTCCTTATATAGTAATGAGAGTGTTTGCAGGGAAACGCACAATAATGCAAATAACGAAATAAAAGCAAATTTCTCTTTTAAATAGTTTTTTATTATCACGTACTACCATTTAAGAGTTCAATCACTTGGCAGACCAGTCGCCAGTGCAGCTCGCAGCCCTCCAGCGTCCATGCTGTCGTCTGTATAGGATCCCAGGGTCCTTATATAGTAATGAGAGTGTTTGCAGGGAAACGCACAATAATGCAAATAACGAAATAAAAGCAAGTTTCTCTTTTAAATAGTTTTTTATTATCACGTACTACCATTTAAGAGGACAATCACTTGGCTGAGTAGTCGCCAGTGCAGCTCGCAGCCCTCCACCGTCAATTCTGTCGTCTGTATAGGCTCCCAGGGTCCTTATATAGTAATGAGAGTGTTTGCAGGGAAACGCACAATAATGCAAATAACGAAATAAAAGCAAATTTCTCTTTTAAATAGTTTTTTATTATCACGTACTACCATTTTAGAGGTCAATCACTTCGCAGACCACTCGCCACTGCAGCTCGCAGCCCTCCAGCGTCCATTCCGTCGTCTGTATAGGCTCCCAGGCTCCTTATATTATAATGAGAGTGTGTGCAGGGAAACGCACAATAATGCAAATACCGAAATAAAAGCAAATTTCTTTTTTAAATAGTTTTTTATTATCACGTACTACCATTTAAGAGGTCAATCACTTGGCAGACCAGTCGCCAGTGCAGCTCGCAGCCCTCCAGCGTCCATTCTGTCGTCTGTATCGGCTCCCAGGGTCCTTATATAGTAATGAGAGTGTTTGCAGGGAAACGCACAATAATGCAAATAACGAAATAAAAGCAAGTTTCTCTTTTAAATAGTTTTTTATTATCATGTACTACCATTTTAGAGGTCAATCACTTCGCAGACTAGTCGCCAGTGCAGCTCGCAGCCCTCCAGCGTCCATTCTGTCGTCTGTATCGGCTCCCAGGGTCCTTATATAGTAATGAGAGTGTTTGCAGGGAAACGCACAATAATGCAAATAACGAAATAAAAGCAAATTTCTCTTTTAAATAGTTTTTTATTATCACGTACTACCATTTAAGAGTTCAATCACTTGGCAGATCAGTCGCCAGTGCAGCTCGCAGCCCTCCAGCGTCCATGCTGTCGTCTGTATAGGCTCCCAGGCTCCTTATATTGTAATGAGAGTGTGTGCAGGGAAACGCACAATAATGCAAATACCGAAATAAAAGCAAATTTCTTTTTTAAATAGTTTTTTATTATCACGTACTACCATTTAAGAGGTCAATCACTTGGCAGACCAGTCGCCAGTGCAGCTCGCAGCCCTCCAGCGTCCATTCTGTCGTCTGTATCGGCTCCCAGGGTCCTTATATAGTAATGAGAGTGTTTGCAGGGATACGCACAATAATGCAAATAACGAAATAAAAGCAAATTTCTCTTTTAAATAGTTTTTTATTATCACGTACTACCATTTAAGAGGTCAATCACTTGGCAGACTAGTCGCCAGTGCAGCTCGCAGCCCTCCGGCGTCCATTCTGTCGTCTGTATAGGCTCCCAGGGTCCTTATATAGTAATGAGAGTGTTTGCAGGGAAACGCACAATAATGCAAATAACGAACTAAAAGCAAGTTTCTCTTTTAAATAGTTTTTTATTATCACGTACTACCATTTAAGAAGTCAATCACTTGGCAGACCAATCGCCAGTGCAGCTCGCAGCCCTCCTGCGACAATTCTGTCGTCTTTATAGGCTCCCAGAATCCTTATATAGTAACGAGAGTGTTTGCAGGGAAACGCACAATAATGCAAATAACGAAATAAAAGCAAATTTCTCTTTTAAATAGTTTTTTATTATAACGTACTGCCATTTAAGAGGACAATCACTTGGCAGAGTAGTCGCCAGTGCAGCTCGCAGCCCTCCACCGTCAATTCTGTCGTCTGTATCGGCTCCCAGGGTCCTTATATAGTAATGAGAGTGTTTGCAGGGAAACGCACAATAATGCAAATAACGAAATAAAAGCAAATTTCTCTTTTAAATAGTTTTTTATTATCACGTACTACCATTTTAGAGGTCAATCACTTCGCAGACCACTCGCCACTGCAGCTCGCAGCCCTCCAGCGTCCATTCCGTCGTCTGTATAGGCTCCCAGGCTCCTTATATTATAATGAGAGTGTGTGCAGGGAAACGCACAATAATGCAAATACCGAAATAAAAGCAAATTTCTTTTTTAAATAGTTTTTTATTATCACGTACTACCATTTAAGAGGTCAATCACTTGGCAGACCAGTCGCCAGTGCAGCTCGCAGCCCTCCAGCGTCCATTCTGTCGTCTGTATAGGCTCCCAGGCTCCTTATATAGTAATGAGAGTGTTTGCAGGGATACGCACAATAATGCAAATAACGAAATAAAAGAAAATTTCCCTTTTAAATAGTTTTTTATTATCACGTACTACCATTTAAGAGGTCAATCACTAGGCAGACCAGTCGCCAGTGCAGCTCGCAGCCCTCCAGCGTCAATTCTGTCGTCTGTATCGGCTCCCAGGTTCCTTATATAGTAATGAGAGTGTTTGCAGGGAAACGCACAATAATGCAAATAACGAAATAAAAGCAAGTTTCTCATTTAAATAGTATTTTATTTTCACGTACTACCATTTAAGAGGTCAATCACTTGGCATACCAGTCGCCAGTGCAGCTCGCAGCCCTCCACCGTCAATTCTGTCGTCTGTATAGGCTCCCAGGGTCCTTATATAGTAATGAGAGTGTTTGCAGGGAAACGCACAATAATGCAAATAACGAAATAAAAGCAAATTTCTCTTTTAAATAGTTTTTTATTATCACGTACTACCATTTAAGAGTTCAATCACTTGGCAGACCAGTCGCCAGTGCAGCTCGCAGCCCTCCAGCGTCCATGCTGTCGTCTGTATAGGATCCCAGGGTCCTTATATAGTAATGAGAGTGTTTGCAGGGAAACGCACAATAATGCAAATAACGAAATAAAAGCAAGTTTCTCTTTTAAATAGTTTTTTATTATCACGTACTACCATTTAAGAGGACAATCACTTGGCTGAGTAGTCGCCAGTGCAGCTCGCAGCCCTCCACCGTCAATTCTGTCGTCTGTATCGGCTCCCAGGGTCCTTATATAGTAATGAGAGTGTTTGCAGGGAAACGCACAATAATGCAAATAACGAAATAAAAGCAAATTTCTCTTTTAAATAGTTTTTTATTATCACGTACTACCATTTTAGAGGTCAATCACTTCGCAGACCACTCGCCACTGCAGCTCGCAGCCCTCCAGCGTCCATTCCGTCGTCTGTATAGGCTCCCAGGCTCCTTATATTATAATGAGAGTGTGTGCAGGGAAACGCACAATAATGCAAATACCGAAATAAAAGCAAATTTCTTTTTTAAATAGTTTTTTATTATCACGTACTACCATTTAAGAGGTCAATCACTTGGCAGACCAGTCGCCAGTGCAGCTCGCAGCCCTCCAGCGTCCATTCTGTCGTCTGTATCGGCTCCCAGGTTCCTTATATTGTAATGAGAGTGTGTGCAGGGAAACGCACAATAATGCAAATACCGAAATAAAAGCAAATTTCTTTTTTAAATAGTTTTTTATTATCATGTACTACCATTTTAGAGGTCAATCACTTCGCAGACTAGTCGCCAGTGCAGCTCGCAGCCCTCCAGCGTCCATTCTGTCGTCTGTATAGGCTCCCAGGCTCCTTATATAGTAATGAGAGTGTTTGCAGGGATACGCACAATAATGCAAATAACGAAATAAAAGAAAATTTCCCTTTTAAATAGTTTTTTATTATCACGTACTACCATTTAAGAGGTCAATCACTAGGCAGACCAGTCGCCAGTGCAGCTCGCAGCCCTCCAGCGTCAATTCTGTCGTCTGTATCGGCTCCCAGGTTCCTTATATAGTAATGAGAGTGTTTGCAGGGAAACGCACAATAATGCAAATAACGAAATAAAAGCAAGTTTCTCATTTAAATAGTATTTTATTTTCACGTACTACCATTTAAGAGGTCAATCACTTGGCATACCAGTCGCCAGTGCAGCTCGCAGCCCTCCACCGTCAATTCTGTCGTCTGTATAGGCTCCCAGGGTCCTTATATAGTAATGAGAGTGTTTGCAGGGAAACGCACAATAATGCAAATAACGAAATAAAAGCAAATTTCTCTTTTAAATAGTTTTTTATTATCACGTACTACCATTTAAGAGTTCAATCACTTGGCAGACCAGTCGCCAGTGCAGCTCGCAGCCCTCCAGCGTCCATGCTGTCGTCTGTATAGGATCCCAGGGTCCTTATATAGTAATGAGAGTGTTTGCAGGGAAACGCACAATAATGCAAATAACGAAATAAAAGCAAGTTTCTCTTTTAAATAGTTTTTTATTATCACGTACTACCATTTAAGAGGACAATCACTTGGCTGAGTAGTCGCCAGTGCAGCTCGCAGCCCTCCACCGTCAATTCTGTCGTCTGTATCGGCTCCCAGGGTCCTTATATAGTAATGAGAGTGTTTGCAGGGAAACGCACAATAATGCAAATAACGAAATAAAAGCAAATTTCTCTTTTAAATAGTTTTTTATTATCACGTACTACCATTTTAGAGGTCAATCACTTCGCAGACCACTCGCCACTGCAGCTCGCAGCCCTCCAGCGTCCATTCCGTCGTCTGTATAGGCTCCCAGGCTCCTTATATTATAATGAGAGTGTGTGCAGGGAAACGCACAATAATGCAAATACCGAAATAAAAGCAAATTTCTTTTTTAAATAGTTTTTTATTATCACGTACTACCATTTAAGAGGTCAATCACTTGGCAGACCAGTCGCCAGTGCAGCTCGCAGCCCTCCAGCGTCCATTCTGTCGTCTGTATCGGCTCCCAGGGTCCTTATATAGTAATGAGAGTGTTTGCAGGGAAACGCACAATAATGCAAATAACGAAATAAAAGCAAGTTTCTCTATTAAATAGTTTTTTATTATCATGTACTACCATTTTAGAGGTCAATCACTTCGCAGACTAGTCGCCAGTGCAGCTCGCAACCCTCCAGCGTCAATTCTGTCGTCTGTATAGGCTCCCAGGATCCTTATATAGTAATGAGAGTGTTTGCAGGGAAACGCACAATAATGCAAATAACGAAATGAAAGCAAATTTCTCTTTTAAATAGTTTTTTATTATCACGTACTACCATTTAAGAGTTCAATCACTTGGCAGATCAGTCGCCAGTGCAGCTCGCAGCCCTCCAGCGTCCATGCTGTCGTCTGTATAGGATCCCAGGGTCCTTATATAGTAATGAGAGTGTTTGCAGGGAAACGCACAATAATGCAAATAACGAAATAAAAGCAAGTTTCTCTTTTAAATAGTTTTTTATTATCACGTACTACCATTTAAGAAGTCAATCACTTGGCAGACCAGTCGCCAGTGCAGCTCGCAGCCCTCCAGCGTCAATTCTGTCGTCTGTATAGGCTCCCAGGATCCTTATATAGTAATGAGAGTGTTTGCAGGGAAACGCACAATAATGCAAATAACGAAATCAAAGCAAATTTCTCTTTTAAATAGTTTTTTATTATCACGTACTACCATTTAAGAGGACAATCACTTGGCTGAGTAGTCGCCAGTGCAGCTCGCAGCCCTCCACCGTCAATTCTGTCGTCTGTATCGGCTCCCAGGGTCCTTATATAGTAATGAGACTGTTTGCAGGGAAACGCACAATAATGCAAATAACGAAATCAAAGAAAATTTCCCTTTTAAATAGTTTTTTATTATCACGTACTACCATTTAAGAGGTCAATCACTTGGCAGACCAGTCGCCAGTGCAGCTCGCAGCCCTCCAGCGTCAATTCTGTCGTCTGTATCGGCTCCCAGGTTCCTTATATAGTAATGAGAGTGTTTGCAGGGAAACGCACAATAATGCAAATAACGAAATAAAAGCAAGTTTCTCATTTAAATAGTATTTTATTTTCATGTACTACCATTTAAGAGGTCAATCACTTGGCATACCAGTCGCCAGTGCAGCTCGCAGCCCTCCACCGTCAATTCTGTCGTCTGTATAGGCTCCCAGGGTCCTTATATAGTAATGAGAGTGTTTGCAGGGAAACGCACAATAATGCAAATAACGAAATAAAAGCAAATTTCTCTTTTAAATAGTTTTTTATTATCACGTACTACCATTTAAGAGTTCAATCACTTGGCAGACCAGTCGCCAGTGCAGCTCGCAGCCCTCCAGCGTCCATGCTGTCGTCTGTATAGGATCCCAGGGTCCTTATATAGTAATGAGAGTGTTTGCAGGGAAACGCACAATAATGCAAATAACGAAATAAAAGCAAGTTTCTCTTTTAAATAGTTTTTTATTATCACGTACTACCATTTAAGAAGTCAATCACTTGGCAGACCAGTCGCCAGTGCAGCTCGCAGCCCTCCAGCGTCAATTCTGTCGTCTGTATAGGCACCCAGGATCCTTATATAGTAATGAGAGTGTTTGCAGGGAAACGCACAATAATGCAAATAACGAAATAAAAGCAAATTTCTCTTTTAAATAGTTTTTTATTATCACGTACTACCATTTAAGAGGACAATCACTTGGCTGAGTAGTCGCCAGTGCAGCTCGCAGCCCTCCACCGTCAATTCTGTCGTCTGTATCGGCTCCCAGGGTCCTTATATAGTAATGAGAGTGTTTGCAGGGAAACGCACAATAATGCAAATAACGAAATAAAAGCAAATTTCTCTTTTAAATAGTTTTATATTACCACGTACAACCATTGTAGAGGTCAATCACTTGGCAGACCACTCGCCACTGCAGCTCGCAGCCCTCCAGCGTCAATTCTGTCGTCTGTATCGGCTCCCAGGCTCCTTATATTGTAATGAGAGTGTGTGCAGGGAAACGCACAATAATGCAAATACCGAAATAAAAGCAAATTTCTTTTTTAAATAGTTTTTTATTATCACGTACTACCATTTAAGAGGTCAATCACTTGGCAGACCAGTCGCCAGTGCAGCTCGCAGCCCTCCAGCGTCAATTCTGTCGTCTGTATAGGCTCCCAGGCTCCTTATATTGTAATGAGAGTGTGTGCAGGGAAACGCACAATAATGCAAATACCGAAATAAAAGCAAATTTCTTTTTTAAATAGTTTTTTATTATCACGTACTACCATTTAAGAGGTCAATCACTTGGCAGACCAGTCGCCAGTGCAGCTCGCAGCCCTCCAGCGTCCATTCTGTCGTCTGTATCGGCTCCCAGGGTCCTTATATAGTAATGAGAGTGTTTGCAGGGAAACGCACAATAATGCAAATAACGAAATAAAAGCAAGTTTCTCTTTTAAATAGTTTTTTATTATCATGTACTACCATTTTAGAGGTCAATCACTTCGCAGACTAGTCGCCAGTGCAGCTCGCAACCCTCCAGCGTCAATTCTGTCGTCTGTATAGGCTCCCAGGATCCTTATATAGTAATGAGAGTGTTTGCAGGGAAACGCACAATAATGCAAATAACGAACTAAAAGCAAGTTTCTCTTTTAAATAGTTTTTTATTATCACGTACTACCATTTAAGAAGTCAATCACTTGGCAGACCAATCGCCAGTGCAGCTCGCAGCCCTCCTGCGTCAATTCTGTCGTCTTTATAGGCTCCCAGGATCGTTATATAGTAATGAGAGTGTTTGCAGGGAAACGCACAATAATGCAAATAACGAAATAAAAGCAGGTTTCTCTTTTAAATAGTTTTTTATTATCACGTACTACCATTTTAGAGGTTAATCACTTGGCAGACCAGTCGCCAGTTCAGCTCGCAGCCCTCCAGCGTCCATTCTGTCGTCTGTATAGGCTCCCAGGGTCCTTATATTGTAATGAGAGTGTTTGCAGGGATACGCACAATAATGCAAATAACGAAATAAAAGCAAATTTCCCTTTTAAATAGTTTTTTATTATCACGTACTACCATTTAAGAGGTCAATCACTTGGCAGACCAGTCGCCAGTGCAGCTCGCAGCCCTCCAGCGTCAATTCTGTCGTCTGTATCGGCTCCCAGGTTCCTTATATAGTAATGAGAGTGTTTGCAGGGAAACGCACAATAATGCAAATAACGAAATAAAAGCAAGTTTCTCATTTAAATAGTATTTTATTTTCACGTACTACCATTTAAGAGGTCAATCACTTGGCAGACTAGTCGCCAGTGCAGCTCGCAGCCCTCCACCGTCAATTCTGTCGTCTGTATAGGCTCCCAGGGTCCTTATATAGTAATGAGAGTGTTTGCAGGGATACGCACAATAATGCAAATAACGAAATAAAAGCAGGTTTCTCTTTTAAATAGTTTTTTATTATCACGTACTACCATTTAAGAGGTCAATCACTTGGCAGACCAGTCGCCAGTGCAGCTCGCAGCCCTCCAGCGTCAATTCTGTCGTCTGTATCGGCTCCCAGGTTCCTTATATAGTAATGAGAGTGTTTGCAGGGAAACGCACAATAATGCAAATAACGAAATAAAAGCAAGTTTCTCATTTAAATAGTATTTTATTTTCACGTACTACCATTTAAGAGGTCAATCACTTGGCAGACTAGTCGCCAGTGCAGCTCGCAGCCCTCCACCGTCAATTCTGTCGTCTGTATAGGCTCCCAGGGTCCTTATATAGTAATGAGAGTGTTTGCAGGGATACGCACAATAATGCAAATAACGAAATAAAAGCAAATTTCCCTTTTAAATAGTTTTTTATTATCACGTACTACCATTTAAGAGGTCAATCACTTGGCAGACCAGTCGCCAGTGCAGCTCGCAGCCCTCCAGCGTCAATTCTGTTGTCTGTATAGGCTCCCAGGATCCTTATATAGTAATGAGACTGTTTGCAGGGAAACACACAATAATGCAAATAACGAAATAAAAGCAAGTTTCTCTTTTAAATAGTTTTTTATTATCACGTACTACCATATTAAAGGTCAATCACTTGGCAGATCAGTCGCCAGTTCAGCTCGCAGCCCTCCAGCGTCCATTCTGTCGTCTGTATAGGCTCCCAGGGTCCTTATATAGTAATGAGAGTGTTTGCAGGGAAACGCACAATAATGCAAATAACGAAATAAAAGCAGGTTTCTCTTTTAAATAGTTTTTTATTATCACGTACTACCATTTTAGAGGTTAATCACTTGGCAGACCAGTCGCCAGTTCAGCTCGCAGCCCTCCAGCGTCCATTCTGTCGTCTGTATAGGCTCCCAGGGTCCTTATATTGTAATGAGAGTGTTTGCAGGGAAACGCACAATAATGCAAATAACGAAATAAAAGCAAATTTCTTTTTTAAATAGTTTTTTATTATCACGTACTACCATTTAAGAGGTCAATCACTTGGCAGAACAGTCGCCAGTGCAGCTCGCAGCCCTCCAGCGTCCATTCTGTCGTCTGTATCGGCTCCCAGGGTCCTTATATAGTAATGAGAGTGTTTGCAGGGAAACGCACAATAATGCAAATAACGAAATAAAAGCAAGTTTCTCTTTTAAATAGTTTTTTATTACCATGTACTACCATTTTAGAGGTCAATCACTTCGCAGACTAGTCGCCAGTGCAGCTCGCAGCCCTCCAGCGTCAATTCTGTCGCCTGTATCGGCTCCCAGGGTCCTTATATAGTAATGAGAGTGTTTGCAGGGAAACGCACAATAATGCAAATAACGAAATAAAAGCAAGTTTCTCTTTCAAATAGTTTTTTATTATCATGTACTACCATTTTAGAGGTCAATCACTTCGCAGACTAGTCGCCAGTGCAGCTCGCAACCCTCCAGCGTCAATTCTGTCGTCTGTATAGGCTCCCAGGGTCCTTATATAGTAATGAGAGTGTTTGCAGGGAAACGCACAATAATGCAAATAACGAAATAAAAGCAAGTTTCTCATTTAAATAGTTTGTTATTATCACGTACTACCATTTAAGAAGTCAATCACTTGGCAGACCAGTCGCCAGTGCAGCTCGCAGCCCTCCAGCGTCAATGCTGTCGTCTGTATAGGCTCCCAGGATCCTTATATAGTAATGAGAGTGTTTGCAGGGAAACGCACAATAATGCAAATAACGAAATAAAAGCAAATTTCTCTTTTAAATAGTTTTATATTATCACGTACAACCATTTTAGAGGTCAATCACTTGGCAGACCACTCGCCACTGCAGCTCGCAGCCCTCCAGCGTCCATTCCGTCGTCTGTATAGGCTCCCAGGCTCCTTATATTGTAATGAGAGTGTGTGCAGGGAAACGCACAATAATGCAAATACCGAAATAAAAGCAAATTTCTTTTTTAAATAGTTTTTTATTATCACGTACTACCATTTAAGAGGTCAATCACTTGGCAGACCAGTCGCCAGTGCAGCTCGCAGCCCTCCAGCGTCCATTCTGTCGTCTGTATCGGCTCCCAGGTTCCTTATATAGTAATGAGAGTGTTTGCAGGGAAACGCACAATAATGCAAATAACGAAATAAAAGCAAGTTTCTCTTTTAAATAGTTTTTTATTATCATGTACTACCATTTTAGAGGTCAATCACTTCGCAGACTAGTCGCCAGTGCAGCTCGCAACCCTCCAGCGTCAATTCTGTCGTCTGTATAGGCTCCCAGGATCCTTATATAGTAATGAGAGTGTTTGCAGGGAAACGCACAATAATGCAAATAACGAACTAAAATCAAGTTTCTCTTTTAAATAGTTTTTTATTATCACGTACTACCATTTAAGAAGTCAATCACTTGGCAGACCAGTCGCCAGTGCAGCTCGCAGCCCTCCTGCGTCAATTCTGTCGTCTTTATAGGCTCCCAGGATCCTTATATAGTAATGAGAGTGTTTGCAGGGAAACGCACAATAATGCAAATAACGAAATAAAAGGAAATTTCTCTTTTAAATAGTTTTTTATTATAACGTACTACCATTTAAGAGGACAATCACTTGGCAGAGTAGTCGCCAGTGCAGCTCGCAGCCCTCCACCGTCAATTCTGTCGTCTGTATCGGCTCCCAGGGTCCTTATATAGTAATGAGACTGTTTGCAGGGAAACGCACAATAATGCAAATAACGAAATAAAAGCAAATTTCTTTTTTAAATAGTTTTTTATTATCACGTACTACCATTTAAGAGGTCAATCACTTGGCAGACCAGTCGCCAGTGCAGCTCGCAGCCCTCCACCGTCAATTCTGTCGTCTGTATCGGCTCCCAGGGTCCTCATATAGTAATGAGAGTGTTTGCAGGGAAACGCACAATAATGCAAATAACGAAATAAAAGCAAATTTCCCTCTTAAATAGTTTTTTATAATCACGTACTGCCATTTAAGAGGTCAATCACTTGGCAGACTAGTCGCCAGTGCAGCTCGCAGCCCTCCAAGGTCAATTCTGTCGTCTGTATCGGCACCCAGGGTCCTTATATAGTAATGAGATTGTTTGCAGGGAAACGCACAACAATGCAAATAACGAAATAAAAGCAAATTTCTCTTTTAAATAGTTTTTTATTATCACGTACTACCATTGAGAAGGTCAATCACTTGGCAGACTAGTCGCCAGTGCAGCTCGCAGCCCTCCAGCGTCAATTCTGTCGTCTGTATCGGCTCCCAGGTTCTTTATATGTTAATGAGAGTGTTTGCAGGGAAACGCACAATAATGCAAATAACGAAATAAAAGCAAATTTCTCTTTTAAATAGTTTTTTATTATCACGTACTACCATTTAAGGGGTCAATCACTTGGCAGACTAGTCGCCAGTTCAGCTCACAGCCCTCCAGCGTCAATTCTGTCGTCTGTATCGGCTCCCAGGGTCCTTATATAGTAATGAGAGTGTTTGCAGGGAAACGTACAATAATGCAGATAACGAAATAAAAGGAAGTTTCTCTTTTAAATAGTTTTTCATTATCACGTACTACCATTTAAGAGGTCAATCACTTGGCAGACTAGTCGCCAGTGCAGCTCGCAGCCCTCCAGCGTCAATTCTGTAGTCTGTATAGGCTCCCAGGGTCCTTATATAGTAATGAGATTGTTTGCAGGAAACGCACAACAATGCAAATAACGAAATAAAAGCAAATTTCTCTTTTAAATAGTTTTTTATTATCACGTACTACCATTTTAGATTTCAATCACTTGGCAGATCAGTCGCCAGTTCAGATCGCAGCCCTCCAGCGTCCATTCTGTCGTCTGTGTAGGCTCCCAGGGTCCTTATATAGTAATGAGAGTGTTTGCAGGGAAACGCACAATAATGAAAATAACGAAATAAAAGCAAATTTCTCTTTTAAATAGTTTTTTATTATCACGTACAACCATTTAAGAGGTCAATCACTTGGCAGACCTCTCGCCACTGCAGCTCGCAGCCCTCCAGCGTCAATTCTGTCGTCTGTATCGGCTCCCAGGGTCCTCATATAGTAATGAGAGTGTTTGCAGGGAAACGCACAATAATGCAAATAACGAAATAAAAGCAAATTTCCCTCTTAAATAGTTTTTTATAATCACGTACTGCCATTTAAGAGGTCAATCACTTGGCAGACTAGTCGCCAGTGCAGCTCGCAGCCCTCCAAGGTCAATTCTGTCGTCTGTATCGGCACCCAGGGTCCTTATATAGTAATGAGATTGTTTGCAGGGAAACGCACAACAATGCAAATAACGAAATAAAAGCAAATTTCTCTTTTAAATAGTTTTTTATTATCACGTACTACCATTGAGAAGGTCAATCACTTGGCAGACTAGTCGCCAGTGCAGCTCGCAGCCCTCCAGCGTCAATTCTGTCGTCTGTATCGGCTCCCAGGTTCTTTATATGTTAATGAGAGTGTTTGCAGGGAAACGCACAATAATGCAAATAACGAAATAAAAGCAAATTTCTCTTTTAAATAGTTTTTTATTATCACGTACTACCATTTAAGGGGTCAATCACTTGGCAGACTAGTCGCCAGTTCAGCTCACAGCCCTCCAGCGTCAATTCTGTCGTCTGTATCGGCTCCCAGGGTCCTTATATAGTAATGAGAGTGTTTGCAGGGAAACGTACAATAATGCAGATAACGAAATAAAAGGAAGTTTCTCTTTTAAATAGTTTTTCATTATCACGTACTACCATTTAATAGGTCAATCCCTTGGCAGACTAGTCGCCAGTGCAGCTCGCAGCCCTCCAGCGTCAATTCTGTAGTCTGTATAGGCTCCCAGGGTCCTTATATAGTAATGAGATTGTTTGCAGGGAAACGCACAACAATGCAAATAACGAAATAAAAGCAAATTTCTCTTTTAAATAGTTTTTTCCCCTCAGGGGCTCAGCATTAGTTTGCTGAGTACGGGCTTGGCGAACCCGGGGTCCTGAGCTGGGGGCTGTGTCGCGCCAACTGTCCGCTACACCGTAAGCTCTGTGCGTGCTTCAACGACCATCGTTCGGCGCGACGGTGGAACGTTGTACGTTTCAGAGTCCGGGGATCTTGGCTTAATCGCCTGGGTCGCGAGGATGGTACAAACCTCTATAAAAAACCCCTCAATCTCAAGGTGTGCTACGTGCCGAGGAGATGCATGGCTGTTGAGGTTGAACAGCCGCTAGCGAGCAACCTCTGAGGAACCTGCCGCACCTCAGTTGTATAAGGCTTACCCAGGCAAGCGGGGCTCTGCCTGGGTGGACCTTTAGTTCCCTAGCTGCTCGTGGGACAGACATGAAACGAGCAATAAATAGCGTCGCCACACGCAAACCTGGCGTCTCTAAGCGTGGAAGAAACGAGTGTAATGCTGCAGAGTACGATCCCCAAACGTTCCCTTTCCTGGCTACACCATGGGAGGAACGTCGGGCAAGAAAACAGGGTGAGGCTTATGCCCCTAAATATCTAGTTTGCACCCGCACTGATGGGGACTCTTTTAAGACGACTAAGCCCATGTTCTTCGTCGAAAACTTGGAGGACAAGTATGGTGAGGTGGAAGGGATGTCTAAGATGCGGTCAGGGTCTGTCTTAATAACGACGTCATCCCCAGCTCAGTCACGGGCACTGCTTGCCTGTGACAAGCTGGGTGATGTTTCCGTTACCATTACGCCGCACAAGACCCTAAATATGGTACAGGGCATCATCCTTCATAAAGACCTCTTGCTGCAGTCAGATGACGAATTGCGTGCCAATCTAGAACGGCGGGGAGTACATTTTATTCGGCGGGTCCATAGGGGTCCGAAGGACAATAGGGTCGCGACCGGTGCCTTCATCTTGGCTTTCGAGGGTGATTCATTGCCCGAGAAGGTCAAGGTGATGGTCTACCGGATTGACGTAAAGCCATACGTTCCTCCCCCTATGCGCTGTTTTAAGTGCTGGAGGTTTGGGCATATGTCCTCCCGATGTGATGCCAATCCTACATGTCGGGAGTGCGGACGTGCTGTCCATCCGAACGTCCCCTGCACCCCTCCTCCAGTATGTGTTAATTGTGGCCAAAATCACTCCCCTTGTTCGCCTGTCTGCACAGTTCTGCACCAAGAAAGAAAGATCATAGAGTACAAGACCAGAGACCGACTGACGTACTCAGAGGCAAAGAAGAAGTACCATAAGCTCCACCCTGTGCGCCAGGTCAACACCTATGCCACAGCAGCCTCACTGTCACCCTCCACTGTGCCTACGAACCAGTCAGTGCAATCCGTACCAGTGGGCTCCCAGGCCCAACAAACTATCCCTGCCCCCTTACCAGCTGGGGGCGCTTCCTCTTCGGTGGCTCCCACACTTTTCACTGTGGGAGCAACACCCACTAAATCATCGGGGACGCGAGTCCCCACCTCTAAGCCGGAGAAGGAGAAGCCTTCTCTGGCTCCTCTCGCCGAGAAGGGGTCCCACGGGACACCCCCTTCTGCGGCTACTCAGAGCGCTCCGGAGGATCCTGGCCACCGGCCTATAGATCCACAACCTGCCGGTCGAAGAGCTTCTTACTCTTCTTCCGTCCCGGATGCCGCTTCTGGGAAGCCCTCACGGCCCAGCAAACCAAAGGGCCAGCGAGAGGAGAAGAAGAAGAGACACAAGAAAAAAGAATGTTCGGTGGCTTCAAAGCCACAACCACCCACATCCTCTTCTTCAGAGGATGAAGTCGAGATCCTCGCGTCTCCTGAGGATCTCGCAATTACTGATTCCCCAGACAAGATCTCTGGTTCTGTGGTTTCAGAGCACGTGGTAGCAGACGATCCAATGGAGTGATCTGCTCTTTTAATCATCATGGCGGTACAGCCAGGAGATAACATCATCCTCCAGTGGAATTGTGGTGGCTTTTTCCACCACCTGCCTGAGCTACGTCAGCTTCTCAGCCAAACACCTGCTTTCTGTATCGCTCTTCAGGAAACATGGTTTCCAGCGATGCGGTCCCCTGCCCTTCGAGGCTACCGGGGCTATTTTAAAAATCGCTCTATCTATGGCAGAGTTTCCGGTGGAGTCTGCGTCTATGTCCTAGCCACTGTCCCGAGCGCTGCCGTGCCTCTTCAAATGCCTCTAGAGGCGGTCGCTGTTCGCCTCCGGGCAGTGCAAGACATTACCATATGTTCGGTCTACCTACCACCTGATGAGGTTGTCTCTCCTGTAGACCTTGCTGCCTTGGTCGCCCAACTTCCCCCACCCTTCCTTCTTTTGGGGGATTTCAATGCCCACCACACTTTGTGGGGTGGCACACAGACTTCGGCACGGGGTAGAGATGTTGAGACTCTACTGACGCAGCTGAACATCTGCCTCCTGAACACAGGTGCTGCTACGCACTTTAGCGTGGCACACGGTACATTCTCTGCCATAGATCTGTCTGTCTGTAGCCCAAGCCTGCTTCCGCACTTCACTTGGAGGGTCCACGATGACCTGTGTGGCAGCGACCATTTCCCTATCTTCCTGTCGCTCCCACAGTGTCCACCTGCTGACCGTCTGCCTCGCTGGTCCCTCCATAGGGCCGACTGGCCAGCATATTCCATAGCCGCTGTGCTTCCCTCTCCTCTTCTGGCTGATATCGATACCGCTGTGCAGCAGGTCACACATTCCATCATTTCTGCTGCTGAGAACACTATACCCGTCTCACTTGGATCACTCCACCGTAAGTCAGTGCCCTGGTGGACGCCGGAGATAGCTGAGGCCATCCGGGAACGTCGGCGAGCACTACAGCGCCACCGACGCCACCCTTGTGTTGAACATCTTGTTGCCTTCAAGCGTCTCCGTGCACGGGCGCGGCGATTGATCCAGCAAAGCAAGAGGGCCTCCTGGGAGCGTTATGTCGCCTCCATTGGCTCCCGAGCATCGCCTTCACGGGTATGGTTGCAAGTTCGACGCCTCTTTGGCCACCGCCCACCAGTGGGAATTCCGTGCCTAAGCATTCAGGGTACAATTTGCACTGACCCTCACACAATAGCAGAGCATTTGGCACACCACTATGCTCGCACCTCAGCGACCGCTGCATATGATGCGGATTTCCGCGCCCTTAAGGAGCGCACAGAGCGAAAGCAGATATCCTTTCGAACGCGACGCCAGGAAACCTACAACATCCCTTTCACCGAATGGGAGTTCGAAAGTGCACTTGCCGCATGCCCAGCCACGTCCCCTGGACCCGACCGCATCCATAGTCAGTTCCTCCGACACCTGTCAGCAGACTCTAAACGCCAACTTCTCTCCTTGCTGAATCGTCTCTGGGTTGAGGGTGTCTTCCCGTCCCAATGGCGGGATAGCATCATCATCCCAGTGATGAAGCCTGGGGCTGATCCACAGGTGGCTGATAGTTACCGCCCAATCAGCCTCACCAACGTTCCGTGTAAACTCCTCGAACGGATGGTGAGTCGGAGGCTTATGTGGATCCTTGAGGACCGGGGACTCCTGTCCCCACAACAGAGTGGGTTCCGTCGTGGCCGCTCCGCTATCGATAATCTCGTGTCACTGGAGTCGGCCATCCGTACAGCCTTTACACGCCGCGAACATCTGGTTGCTGTATTCTTTGACCTGCGAAAAGCGTACGACACCACCTGGCGCCACCACATACTGTCTACGCTGTATGACTGGGGCTTACGCGGTCCGCTTCCTGTATTCATACAGAATTTTCTCGCGCAACGTTCTTTTCGAGTTCGTATTGGTTCCTGTTTCAGCTCCCCTCACTATCAAGAAAACGGTGTCCCACAGGGATCCGTTCTAAGCGTCCCTTTATTTTTGGTCGCTATCAATGGTCTTGCTACTGCTGTGGGGTCATCGGTTTACACCTCGTTGTATGCCGATGACTTCTGCATGTATTTCAGCTCCACTAGCATCGGCGTTGCTGAACGGCGGTTGCAGATAGCTATTCGAAAGGCGCAGTCGTGGGCGTTTACTCATGGTTTTAACTTTTCCGCTACGAAAACCCGGGTGATGCATTTCTGTCGGCGTCGGGCGGTCCATCCTGACCCCGAACTGTATCTCGCTGATGACCTGCTGCGTGTCGAAGAGACGCACCGTTTCTTAGGCATGTTATTCGACAACCGTCTCACCTGGGTGCCACACCTTCGCCAGCTCAAACAAAAGTGCTGGCGACACCTTAATATTCTACGTTGTCTAAGCCATACCGTTTGGGGAGCGTCACGCCCAACGCTCCTGCAACTTTATAAGGCGCTCATCCAGTCGCGCCTAGACTATGGCTGCATAGTATATGATTCGGCTGCACCTTCAGCACTGCAAACATTAGACCCAGTCTTACATTCTGGAGTTCGTTTGGCAACAGGGGCTTTCCGCACGAGCCCTGTGACAAGCCTACTAGTTGAAGCTGGGGTCCTTCCTCTGCGGTTCCGCCGGCAGCACCTGCTGGCTTCGTACGTTGCCCATGTTAAGGCCTTGCCACACCATCCGAACCACCGGCTTCTTTTTCCAGGCGCTGCACTCTCTATCCCTCCAAGACGACCTCGGTCGGGTTACCCAATATCGGTCCGCGTTCGTTCTCTACTTTCGTCCCTCCAATCCCAACCACTCCCTGCCAGTTTCCACTATTCCTTTCAAACCCCTCCTTGGTCCATCCCCCGACTGCAGCTTTGTCTGGATCTGTCCAATAGATCAAAGGACTCCGTTTCTCCAACACAACTCCGACACCAGTTCCTGGATCTCCTCAACTCTTTCTGTGGTGCTGAAGCCATCTATACTGATGGGTTCCTAGCTGATGGTCGTGCTGGGTATGCATGTCTCCATGGTGACCATGTCGAACAACATTCATTGCCCCGTGAAAGTAGTGTCTTCACTGCAGAGCTGGTCGCTATCCTCAAGGCTCTAGAACACCTCCGAGCTTGCCCCAGGGGGTCATTTGTCATCTGTAGTGACTCCCTGAGTGGCTTGCAGGCACTCGACCAGTTCTTCCCTCGTCACCCATTAGTGCAGTCCATTCAAGACACTACTTACTCTCTTGCCCAATCTGGCCGATGTGTCGTCTTCCTGTGGACCCCTGGCCACGTCGGCATACCTGGGAATGAACGTGTTGACCAGTTGGCCAAACAGGCCACCACTGCGCCACCCTTCACCTTTGGCATCACGGAATCAGACCTTAGGTTATCATTGCACAAGAAGGTGCGTGATGCTTGGAGTGCCGAATGGTGTACCATGGGTGCCACAAACAAGCTCCGAGCCGTGAAGCTATCCACAACTCTGTGGAAGTCTACACTGCGGCCCATACGTCGAGAGTCAGTTGTCCTCTGCCGCCTCCGTATTGGGCATACCTGGCTGACCCATGGTCATCTCCTCCGCCGTGAGGCACCACCTGTGTGTCGGTGTGGAGCAGCGCTGACAGTCGTCCATCTTCTGATGGACTGCCCAGTTTTAGCTACATTGCGCCAGTCTTTTAACCTACCAGACGCGCTACCTTTAGTCTTAGGCGACGATGCCTCTATGGCTCATTCTGTTTTAAGTTTTATTCGCGCAGCTGGTTTTTACAACTCCATCTAGTGGTGGCTGCTATAGCCTGATACTTCAGGTCCCCACCTATCCAGCGATTTTAAACCCTTTTAAGACCCTTCTGTAATTTACCGAGGGATTTTTAGTGTGTGAAGTATGGCTGGCTCATCCTGTTTTTTTTTTTTCCCTGTGATCAGCCAGCCGTGTTTTTCTGCTGTCCAGTTTTAGCTGAGATCTCAACTTCTTTTTTCCATATTGTGTCTCTTCCTTTTGTGTTGTACGCGATTTCTCGAATGTCAGCTTACCCCATTTCCGAGTTTTCATCTTCGGAGCTGTGTTTTACTTTTTATACTCTTGATAGAGGACTCTTAGCTAGGGACAGGGGACTGATGACCAAGCTGTTTAGTCCCCTTAAAACCAACAACAACAACAACTACAAATAGTTTTTTATTATCACGTACTACCATTTTAGAGGTCAATCACTTGGCAGACCAGTCGCCAGTTCAGCTCGCAGCCCTCCAGCGTCCATTCTGTAGTCTGTATAGGCTCCCAGGGTCCTTATATAGTAATGAGAGTGTTTGCAGGGAAACGCACAATAATGCAAATAACGAAATAAAAGCAAGTTTCTCTTTTAAATAGTTTTTTATTATCAGGTACTACCATTTAAGAAGTCAATCACTTGGCAGACCAGTCGCCAGTGCAGCTCGCAGCCCTCCAGCGTCAATTCTGTCGTCTGTATAGGCTCCCAGGGTCCTTATATAGTAATTAGAGTGTTTGCAGGGAAACGCACAATAATGCAAATAACGAAATAAAAGCAAATTTCTCTTTTAAATAGTTTTTTATTATCGCGTACTACCATTTTAGAGGTCAATCACTTGGCAGATCAGTCGCCAGTTCAGCTCGCAGCCCTCCAGCGTCCATTCTGTCGTCTGTATAGGCTCCCAGGGTCCTTATATAGTAAAGAGAGTGTTTGCAGGGAAACGCACAATAATGCAAATAACGAAATAGAAGGAAGTTTCTCTTTTAAATAGTTTTTTATTATCACGTACTACCATTTAAGAGGTCAATCACTTGGCAGACTAGACGCCAGTTCAGCTCGCAGCCCTCCAGCGTCAATTCTGTCGTCTGTATCGGCTCCCAGGGTCCTTATATAGTAATGAGAGTGTTTGCAGGGAAACGCACAATAATGCAAATAACGAAATAAAAGAAAGTTTCTCTTTTAAATAGTTTTTTATTATCACGTACTACCATTTGAGAGGTCATTCACTTGGCAGACTAGTCGCCAGTGCAGCTCGCAGCCCTCCAGCGTCAATTCGGTAGTCTGTATAGGCTCCCAGGGTCCTTATATAGTAATGCGAGTGTTTGCAGGGAAACGCACAATAATGCAAATAACGAAATAAAAGCAAATTTCCCTTGTAAATAGTTTTTTATTATCACGTACTACCATTTAAGAGGTCAATCACTTGGCAGACCAGTCGCCAGTGCAGCTCGCAGCCCTCCACCGTCAATTCTGTCGTCTGTATCGGCTCATAGTGTCCTTATATAGTAATGAGAGTGTTTGCAGGGAAACGCACAATAATGCAAATAACGAAATAAAAGCATATTTCCCTTTTAAATAGTTTTTTATTATCACGTACTACCATGTAAGAGGTCAATCACTTGGCAGACCAGTCGCCAGTGCAGCTCGCAGCCCTCCACCGTCAATTCTGTCGTCTGTATCGGCTCCCAGTGTCCTTATATAGTAATGAGAGTGTTTGCAGGGAAACGCACAATAATGCAAATAACGAAATAAAAGAAAGTTTCTCTTTTAAATAGTTTTTTATTATCACGTACTACCATTTGAGAGGTCATTCACTTGGCAGACTAGTCGCCAGTGCAGCTCGCAGCCCTCCAGCGTCAATTCTGTAGTCTGTATAGGCTCCCAGGGTCCTTATATAGTAATGAGATTGTTTGCAGGGAAACGCACAATAATGCAAATAACGAAATAAAAGCAAATTTCTCTTTTAAATAGTTTTTTATTATCACGTACAACCATTTAAGAGGTCAATCACTTGGCAGACCACTCGCCACTGCAGCTCGCAGCCCTCCAGCGTCCATTCCGTCGTCTGTATAGGCTCCCAGGGTCCTCATATAGTAATGAGAGTGTTTGCAGGGAAACGCACAATAATGCAAATAACGAAATAAAAGCAAATTTCTATTTTAAATAGTTTTTTATTATCACGTACTACCATTTAAGAGGTCAATCACTTGTCAGACTAGTCGCCAGTGCAGCTCGCAGCCCTCCAGCGTCAATTCTGTCGTCTGTATAGGCTCCCAGGTTCCTTATATAGTAATGAGAGTGTTTGCAGGGAAACGCACAATAATGCAACTAACGAAATAAAAGCAAATTTCTATTTTAAATCGTTTTTTATTATCACGTACTACCATTTAAGAGGTCAATCACTTGGCAGACCAGTCGCCAGTGCAGCTCGCAGCCCTCCAGCGTCAATTCTGTCGTCTGTATCGGCTCCCAGGGTCCTTATATAGTAATGAGAGTGTTTGCAGGGAAACGCACAATAATGCAAATAACGAAATAAAAGCAAGTTTCTCTTTTAAATAGTTTTTTATTATCACGAACTACCATTTAAGAGGTCAATCACTTGGCAGACCAGTCGCCAGTGCAGCTCGCAGCCCTCCACCGTCAATTCTGTCGTCTGTATAGGCTCCCAGGGTCCTTATATAGTAATGCGAGTGTTTGCAGGGAAACGCACAATAATGCAAATAACGAAATAAAAGCAAATTTCCCTTGTAAATAGTTTTTTTTATCACGTAATACCATTTAAGAGGTCAATCACTTGGCAGACCAGTCGCCAGTGCAGCTCGCAGCCCTCCACCGTCAATTCTGTCGTCTGTATCGGCTCCCAGTGTCCTTATATAGTAATGAGAGTGTTTGCAGGGAAACGCACAATAATGCAAATAACGAAATAAAAGCAAATTTCCCTCTTAAATAGTTTTTTATTATCACGTACTACCATTTAAGAGGTCAATCACTTGGCAGACCAGTCGCCAGTGCAGCTCGCAGCCATCCACCGTCAATTCTGTCGTCTGTATCGGCTCCCAGGGTCCTTATATAGTAATGAGAGTGTTTGCAGGGAAACGCACAATAATGCAAATAACGAAATAAAAGTAAATTTCCCTTTTAAATAGTTTTTTATTATCACGTACTATCATTTAAGAGGTCAATCACTTGGCAGACTAGTCGCCAGTGCAGCTCGCAGCCCTCCAAGGTCAATTCTGTCGTCTGTATCGGCTCCCAGGGTCCTTATATAGTAATGAGTGTGTTTGCAGGGAAACGCACAATAATGCAAATAACGAAATAAAAGGAAGTTTCTCTTTTAAATAGTTTTTTATTATCACGTACTACCATTTAAGAGGTCAATCACTTGGCAGACCAGTCGCCAGTGCAGCTCGCAGCCCTCCAGAGTCAATTCTGTCGTCTGTATAGGCTCCCAGGGTCCTTATATAGTGAAGAGAGTGTTTGCAGGGAAACGCACAATAATGCAAATAACGAAATAAAAGCAAATTTCTATTTTAAATAGTTTTTTATTATCACGAACTACCATTTAAGAGGTCAATCACTTGGCAGACCATTCGCCAGTGCAGCTCGCAGCCCTCCACCGTCAATTCTGTCGTCTGTATCGGCTCATAGTGTCCTTATATAGTAATGAGAGTGTTTGCAGGGAAACGCACAATAATGCAAATAACGAAATAAAAGCATATTTCCCTTTTAAATAGTTTTTTATTATCACGTACTACCATTTAAGAGGTCAATCACTTGGCAGACCAGTCGCCAGTGCAGCTCGCAGCCCTCCACCGTCAATTCTGTCGTCTGTATCGGCTCCCAGTGTCCTTATATAGTAATGAGAGTGTTTGCAGGGAAACGCACAATAATGCAAATAACGAAATAGAAGGAAGTTTCTCTTTTAAATAGTTTTTTATTATCACGTACTACCATTTAAGAGGTCAATCACTTGGCAGACTAGTCGCCAGTTCAGCTCGCAGCCCTCCAGCGTCAATTCTGTCGTCTGTATCGGCTCCCAGGGTCCTTATATAGTAATGAGAGTGTTTGCAGGGAAACGCACAATAATGCAAATAACGAAATAAAAGAAAGTTTCTCTTTTAAATAGTTTTTTATTATCACGTACTACCATTTGAGAGGTCATTCACTTGGCAGACTAGTCGCCAGTGCAGCTCGCAGCCCTCCAGCGTCAATTCTGTAGTCTGTATAGGCTCCCAGGGTCCTTATATAGTAATGAGATTGTTTGCAGGGAAACGCACAATAATGCAAATAACGAAATAAAAGCAAATTTCTCTTTTAAATAGATTTTTATTATCACGTACAACCATTTAAGAGGTCATTCACTTGGCAGACTAGTCGCCAGTGCAGCTCGCAGCCCTCCACCGTCAATTCTGTCGTCTGTATCGGCTCATAGTGTCCTTATATAGTAATGAGAGTGTTTGCAGGGAAACGCACAATAATGCAAATAACGAAATAAAAGCATATTTCCCTTTTAAATAGTTTTTTATTATCACGTACTACCATTTAAGAGGTCAATCACTTGGCAGACCAGTCGCCAGTGCAGCTCGCAGCCCTCCACCGTCAATTCTGTCGTCTGTATCGGCTCATAGTGTCCTTATATAGTAATGAGAGTGTTTGCAGGGAAACGCACAATAATGCAAATAACGAAATAAAAGCATATTTCCCTTTTAAATAGTTTTTTATTATCACGTACTACCATTTAAGAGGTCAATCACTTGGCAGACCAGTCGCCAGTGCAGCTCGCAGCCCTCCACCGTCAATTCTGTCGTCTGTATCGGCTCCCAGTGTCCTTATATAGTAATGAGAGTGTTTGCAGGGAAACGCACAATAATGCAAATAACGAAATAAAAGAAAATTTCCCTTTTAAATAGTTTTTTATTATCACGTACTACCATTTGAGAGGTCATTCACTTGGCAGACTAGTCGCCAGTGCAGCTCGCAGCCCTCCACCGTCAATTCTGTCGTCTGTATCGGCTCCCAGTGTCCTTATATAGTAATGAGAGTGTTTGCAGGGAAACGCACAATAATGCAAATAACGAAATAAAAGAAAGTTTCTCTTTTAAATAGTTTTTTATTATCACGTACTACCATTTGAGAGGTCATTCACTTGGCAGACTAGTCGCCAGTGCAGCTCGCAGCCCTCCAGCGTCAATTCTGTAGTCTGTATAGGCTCCCAGGGTCCTTATATAGTAATGAGATTGTTTGCAGGGAAACGCACAATAATGCAAATAACGAAATAAAAGCAAATTTCTCTTTTAAATAGATTTTTATTATCACGTACAACCATTTAAGAGGTCATTCACTTGGCAGACTAGTCGCCAGTGCAGCTCGCAGCCCTCCACCGTCAATTCTGTCGTCTGTATCGGCTCATAGTGTCCTTATATAGTAATGAGAGTGTTTGCAGGGAAACGCACAATAATGCAAATAACGAAATAAAAGCATATTTCCCTTTTAAATAGTTTTTTATTATCACGTACTACCATTTAAGAGGTCAATCACTTGGCAGACCAGTCGCCAGTGCAGCTCGCAGCCCTCCACCGTCAATTCTGTCGTCTGTATCGGCTCATAGTGTCCTTATATAGTAATGAGAGTGTTTGCAGGGAAACGCACAATAATGCAAATAACGAAATAAAAGCATATTTCCCTTTTAAATAGTTTTTTATTATCACGTACTACCATTTAAGAGGTCAATCACTTGGCAGACCAGTCGCCAGTGCAGCTCGCAGCCCTCCACCGTCAATTCTGTCGTCTGTATCGGCTCCCAGTGTCCTTATATAGTAATGAGAGTGTTTGCAGGGAAACGCACAATAATGCAAATAACGAAATAAAAGAAAGTTTCTCTTTTAAATAGTTTTTTATTATCACGTACTACCATTTGAGAGGTCATTCACTTGGCAGACTAGTCGCCAGTGCAGCTCGCAGCCCTCCAGCGTCAATTCTGTAGTCTGTATAGGCTCCCAGGGTCCTTATATAGTAATGAGATTGTTTGCAGGGAAACGCACAATAATGCAAATAACGAAATAAAAGCATATTTCCCTTTTAAATAGTTTTTTATTATCACGTACTACCATTTAAGAGGTCAATCACTTGGCAGACCAGTCGCCAGTGCAGCTCGCAGCCCTCCACCGTCAATTCTGTCGTCTGTATCGGCTCCCAGTGTCCTTATATAGTAATGAGAGTGTTTGCAGGGAAACGCACAATAATGCAAATAACGAAATAAAAGAAAGTTTCTCTTTTAAATAGTTTTTTATTATCACGTACTACCATTTGAGAGGTCATTCACTTGGCAGACTAGTCGCCAGTGCAGCTCGCAGCCCTCCAGCGTCAATTCTGTAGTCTGTATAGGCTCCCAGGGTCCTTATATAGTAATGAGATTGTTTGCAGGGAAACGCACAATAATGCAAATAACGAAATAAAAGCAAATTTCTCTTTTAAATAGATTTTTATTATCACGTACAACCATTTAAGAGGTCATTCACTTGGCAGACTAGTCGCCAGTGCAGCTCGCAGCCCTCCACCGTCAATTCTGTCGTCTGTATCGGCTCATAGTGTCCTTATATAGTAATGAGAGTGTTTGCAGGGAAACGCACAATAATGCAAATAACGAAATAAAAGCATATTTCCCTTTTAAATAGTTTTTTATTATCACGTACTACCATTTAAGAGGTCAATCACTTGGCAGACCAGTCGCCAGTGCAGCTCGCAGCCCTCCACCGTCAATTCTGTCGTCTGTATCGGCTCATAGTGTCCTTATATAGTAATGAGAGTGTTTGCAGGGAAACGCACAATAATGCAAATAAATAAATAAAAGCATATTTCCCTTTTAAATAGTTTTTTATTATCACGTACTACCATTTAAGAGGTCAATCACTTGGCAGACCAGTCGCCAGTGCAGCTCGCAGCCCTCCACCGTCAATTCTGTCGTCTGTATCGGCTCCCAGTGTCCTTATATAGTAATGAGAGTGTTTGCAGGGAAACGCACAATAATGCAAATAACGAAATAAAAGAAAATTTCCCTTTTAAATAGTTTTTTATTATCACGTACTACCATTTAAGAGGTCAATCACTAGGCAGAACAGTCGCCAGTGCAGCTCGCAGCCCTCCAGCGTCAATTCTGTCGTCTGTATCGGCTCCCAGGTTCCTTATATAGTAATGAGAGTGTTTGCAGGGAAACGCACAATAATGCAAATAACGAAATAAAAGCAAGTTTCTCATTTAAATAGTATTTTATTTTCACGTACTACCATTTAAGAGGTCAATCACTTGGCATACCAGTCGCCAGTGCAGCTCGCAGCCCTCCACCGTCAATTCTGTCGTCTGTATCGGCTCATAGTGTCCTTATATAGTAATGAGAGTGTTTGCAGGGAAACGCACAATAATGCAAATAACGAAATAAAAGCATATTTCCCTTTTAAATAGTTTTTTATTATCACGTACTACCATTTAAGAGGTCAATCACTTGGCAGACCAGTCGCCAGTGCAGCTCGCAGCCCTCCACCGTCAATTCTGTCGTCTGTATCGGCTCATAGTGTCCTTATATAGTAATGAGAGTGTTTGCAGGGAAACGCACAATAATGCAAATAACGAAATAAAAGCATATTTCCCTTTTAAATAGTTTTTTATTATCACGTACTACCATTTAAGAGGTCAATCACTTGGCAGACCAGTCGCCAGTGCAGCTCGCAGCCCTCCACCGTCAATTCTGTCGTCTGTATCGGCTCATAGTGTCCTTATATAGTAATGAGAGTGTTTGCAGGGAAACGCACAATAATGCAAATAACGAAATAAAAGCATATTTCCCTTTTAAATAGTTTTTTATTATCACGTACTACCATTTAAGAGGTCAATCACTTGGCAGACCAGTCGCCAGTGCAGCTCGCAGCCCTCCACCGTCAATTCTGTCGTCTGTATCGGCTCCCAGTGTCCTTATATAGTAATGAGAGTGTTTGCAGGGAAACGCACAATAATGCAAATAACGAAATAAAAGAAGTTTCTCTTTTAAATAGTTTTTTATTATCACGTACAACCATTTAAGAGGTCAATCACTTGGCAGACTAGTCGCCAGTGCAGCTCGCAGCCCTCCAGCGTCAATTCTGTCGTCTGTATCGGCTCCCAGGGTCCTTATATAGTAATGAGAGTGTGTGCAGGGAAACGCACAATAATGCAAATAACGAAATAAAAGCAAATTGCTCTTTTAAATAGTTTTTTATTATCACGTACTACCATTGAAGAGGTCAATCACTTGGCTGACTAGTCGCCAGTGCAGCTCGCAGCCCTCCAGCGTCTATTCTGTCGTCTGTATCGGCTCCCAGGGTCTTTATATATTAATGAGAGTGTTTGCAGGGAAACGCACAATAATGCAAGTACCGAAATAAAAGCAAATTTCTCTTTTAAATAGTTTTTTATTATCACGTACTACCATTTAAGAGTTCAATCACTTGGCAGAGTAGTCGCCAGTTCAGCTCGCAGCCCTCCAGCATCAATTCTATCGTCTGTATAGGCTCCCAGGGTCCTTATATAGTAATGAGAGTGTTTGCAGGGAAACGCACAATAATGCAAATAACGAAATAAAAGCAAATTTCTCTTTTAAATAGTTTTTTATTATCACGTACTACCATTTAAGAGGTCAATCACTTGGCAGACTAGTCGACAGTTCAGCTCGCAGCCCTCCAGCGTCCATTCTGTCGTCTGTATAGGCTCCCAGGGTCCTTATATAGTAATGAGAGTGTTTGCAGGGAAACGCACAATAATGCAAATAACGAAATAATAGCAAATTTCTCTTTTAAATAGTTTTTTTATTATCACGTACTACCATTTTAGAGGTCAATCACTTGGCAGACCAGTCGACAGTTCAGCTCGCAGCCCTCCAGCGTCCATTCTGTCGTCTGTATAGGCTCCCAGGGTCCTTATATAGTAATGAGAGTGTTTGCAGGGAAACGCACAATAATGCAAATAACGAAATAAAAGCAAATTTCTCTTTTAAATAGTTTTTTATTATCACGTACTACGATTTTAGAGGTCAATCACTAGGCAGACTAGTCGCCAGTTCAGCTCGCAGCCCTCCACCGTCAATTCTGTCGTCTGTATCGGCTCCCAGGGTCCTTATATAGTAATGAGAGTGTTTGCAGGGAAACGCACAATAATGCAAATAACGAAATAATAGCAAATTTCTCTTTTAAATAGTTTTTTTATTATCACGTACTACCATTTTAGAGGTCAATCACTTGGCAGACCAGTCGACAGTTCAGCTCGCAGCCCTCCAGCGTCCATTCTGTCGTCTGTATAGGCTCCCAGGGTCCTTATATAGTAATGAGAGTGTTTGCAGGGAAACGCACAATAATGCAAATAACGAAATAAAAGCAAATTTCTCTTTTAAATAGTTTTTTATTATCACGTACTACGATTTTAGAGGTCAATCACTAGGCAGACTAGTCGCCAGTTCAGCTCGCAGCCCTCCACCGTCAATTCTGTCGTCTGTATCGGCTCCCAGGGTCCTTATATAGTAATGAGAGTGTTTGCAGGGAAACGCACAATAATGCAAATAACGAAATAATAGCAAATTTCTCTTTTAAATAGTTTTTTTTATTATCACGTACTACCATTTTAGAGGTCAATCACTTGGCAGACCAGTCGACAGTTCAGCTCGCAGCCCTCCAGCGTCCATTCTGTCGTCTGTATAGGCTCCCAGGGTCCTTATATAGTAATGAGAGTGTTTGCAGGGAAACGCACAATAATGCAAATAACGAAATAAAAGCAAATTTCCCTTGTAAATAGTTTTTTATTATCACGTACTACCATTTAAGAGGTCAATCACTTGGCAGACCAGTCGCCAGTGCAGCTCGCAGCCCTCCACCGTCAATTCTGTCGTCTGTATCGGCTCATAGTGTCCTTATATAGTAATGAGAGTGTTTGCAGGGAAACGCACAATAATGCAAATAACGAAATAAAAGCATATTTCCCTTTTAAATAGTTTTTTATTATCACGTACTACCATTTAAGAGGTCAATCACTTGGCAGACCAGTCGCCAGTGCAGCTCGCAGCCCTCCACCGTCAATTCTGTCGTCTGTATCGGCTCCCAGTGTCCTTATATAGTAATGAGAGTGTTTGCAGGGAAACGCACAATAATGCAAATAACGAAATAAAAGCAAGTTTCTCTTTTAAATAGTTTTTTATTATCACGTACTACCATTTAAGAGGTCAATCACTTGGCAGACTAGTCGCCAGTGCAGCTCGCAGCCCTCCACCGTCAATTCTGTCGTCAGTATCAGATCCCAGGGTCCTTATATAGTAATGACAGTGTTTGCAGGGAAACGCACAATAATGCAAATAACGAAATAAAAGTAAATTTCCCTTTTAAATAGTTTTTTATTATCACGTACTATCATTTAAGAGGTCAATCACTTGGCAGACTAGTCGCCAGTGCAGCTCGCAGCCCTCCAAGGTCAATTCTGTCGTCTGTATCGGCTCCCAGGGTCCTTATATAGTAATGAGAGTGTTTGCAGGGAAACGCACAATAATGCAAATAACGAAATAAAAGGAAGTTTCTCTTTTAAATAGTTTTTTATTATCACGTACTACCATTTAAGAGGTCAATCACTTGGCAGACCAGTCGCCAGTGCAGCTCGCAGCCCTCCAGAGTCAATTCTGTCGTCTGTATAGGCTCCCAGGGTCCTTATATAGTGAAGAGAGTGTTTGCAGGGAAACGCACAATAATGCAAATAACGAAATAAAAGGAAGTTTCTCTTTTAAATAGTTTTTTATTATCACGTACTACCATTTAAGAGGTCAATCACTTGGCAGACTAGTCGCCAGTTCTGCTCGCAGCCCTCCAGCGTCAATTCTGTCGTCTGTATCGGCTCCCAGGGTCCTTATATAGTAATGAGAGTGTTTGCAGGGAAACGCACAATAATGCAAATAACGAAATAAAAGAAGTTTCTCTTTTAAATAGTTTTTTATTATCACGTACTACCATTTTAGAGGTCAATCACTTGGCAGACTAGTCGCCAGTGCAGCTCGCAGCCCTCCAGCGTCAATTCTGTCGTCTGTATCGGCTCCCAGGGTCCTTATATAGTAATGAGAGTGTTTGCAGGGAAACGCACAATAATGCAAATAACGAAATAAAAGCAAATTTCTCTTTTAAATAGTTTTTTATTATCACGTACTACCATTGAAGAGGTCAATCACTTGGCTGACTAGTCGCCAGTGCAGCTCGCAGCCCTCCAGCGTCTATTCTGTCGTCTGTATCGGCTCCCAGGGTCTTTATATATTAATGAGAGTGTTTGCAGGGAAACGCACAATAATGCAAGTACCGAAATAAAAGCAAATTTTTCTTTTAAATAGTTTTTTATTATCACGTACTACCATTTAAGAGTTCAATCACTTGGCAGAGTAGTCGCCAGTTCAGCTCGCAGCCCTCCAGCATCAATTCTATCGTCTGTATCGGCTCCCAGGGTCCTTATATAGTAATGAGAGTGTTTGCAGGGAAACGCACAATAATGCAAATAACGAAATAATAGCAAATTTCTCTTTTAAATAGTTCTTTTATTATCACGTACTACCATTTTAGAGGTCAATCACTTGGCAGACCAGTCGACAGTTCAGCTCGCAGCCCTCCAGCGTCCATTCTGTCGTCTGTATAGGCTCCCAGGGTCCTTATATAGTAATGAGAGTGTTTGCAGGGAAACGCACAATAATGCAAATAACGAAATAAAAGCAAATTTCTCTTTTAAATAGTTTTTTATTATCACGTACTACGATTTTAGAGGTCAATCACTTGGCAGACCAGTCGACAGTTTAGCTCGCAGCCCTCCAGCGTCCATTCTGTCGTCTGTATAGGCTCCCAGGTTCCTTATATAGTAATGAGAGTGTTTGCAGGGAAACGCACAATAATGCAAATAACGAAATAAAAGCAAATTTCTCTTTTAAATAGTTTTTTATTATCACGTACTACCATTTAAGAGGTCAATCACTTGGCAGACTAGTCGCCAGTGCAGGTCGCAGCCCTCCAGCGTCCATTCTGTCGTCTGTATAGGCACCCAGGGTCCTTATATAGTAATGAGAGTGTTTGCAGGGAAACGCACAATAATGCAAATAACGAAATAAAAGCAAATTTCTCTTTTAAATAGTTTTTTATTATCACGTACTACCATTTTATAGGTCAATCACTTGGCAGACCAGTCGACAGTTTAGCTCGCAGCCCTCCAGCGTCCATTCTGTCGTCTGTATAGGCTCCCAGGTTCCTTATATAGTAATGAGAGTGTTTGCAGGGAAACGCACAATAATGCAAATAACGAAATAAAAGCAAATTTCTCTTTTAAATAGTTTTTTTATTATCACGTACTACCATTTAAGAGGTCAATCACTTGGCAGACTAGTCGCCAGTTCAGCTCGCAGCCCTCCACCGTCAATTCTGTCGTCTGTATCGGCTCCCAGGTTCCTTATATAGTAATGAGAGTGTTTGCAGGGAAACGCACAATAATGCAAATAACGAAATAAATGCAAATTTCTCTTTTAAATAGTTTTTTATTATCACATAGTACTATTTTAGAGGTCAATCACTTGGCAGACCAGTCGCCAGTTCAGCCCGCAGACCTCCAGCGTCCATTATGTCGGCTGTATAGGCTCCCAGGGTCCTTATATATTAATGAGAGTGTTTGCAGGGAAACGCACAATAATGCAAAAAAAGAAATAAAAGCAAATTTCTCTTTTAAATAGTTTTTTATTATAACGTACTACTATTTCAGAGGTCAATCACTTCGCAGACTAGTCACCAGTTCAGCTCGCAGCCCTCCAGCGTCAATTCTGACGTCTGTATAGGCTCCCAGGGTCCTTATATAGTAATGAGAGTGTTTGCAGGGAAACGCACAATAATGCAAATAACGAAATAAAAGCAAATTTCTTTTTTAAATAGTTTTTTATTATCACGTACTACCATTTTAGAGGTCAATCACTTCGCAGACTAGTCGCCAGTTCAGCTCACAGATCTCCAGCGTCCATTCTGTCGTCTGTATAGGCTCCCAGGGTCCTTATATAGTAATGAGAGTGTTTGCAGGGAAACGCACAATAATGCAAATAACGAAATAAATGCATATTCCTCTTTTAAATAGTTTTTATTATCACGTACTACCATTTAAGAGGTCAATCACTTGGCAGACTAGTCGCCAGTGCAAGCTCGCAGCCCTCCAGGGTCCATTCTGTCGTCTGTATAGGCTCCCAGGGGCCTTATATAGTAATGAGAGTGTTTGCAGGGAAACGCACAATAATGCAAATAACGAAATAAAAGAAAATTTCTCTTTTAAATAGTTTTTTATTATCACGTACTACCATTTTATAGGTCAATCACTTGGCAGACCAGTCGACAGTTTAGTTTGCAGCCCTCCAGCGTCCATTCTGCGGTCTGTATAGGCTCCCAGGTTCCTTATATAGTTATGAGAGTGTTGGCAGGGAAACGCACTATAATGCGAATAACGAAATAAAAGCAAATTTCTCTTTTAAATAGTTTTTTATTATCACGTACTACCATTTAAGAGGTCAATCACTTGGCAGACTAGTCGCCAGTTCTGCTCGCAGCCCTCCACCGTCAATTCTGTCGTCTGTATCGGCTCCCAGGGTCCTTATATAGTAATGAGAGTGTTTGCAGGGAAACGCACAATAATGCAAATAACGAAATAAAAGCAAATTTCTCTTTTAAATAGTTTTTTTTATTATCACGTACTACCATTTTAGAGGTCAATCACTTGGCAGACCAGTCGACAGTTCAGCTCGCAGCCCTCCAGCGTCCATTCTGTCGTCTGTATCGGCTCCCAGGGTCCTGATATAGTAATGAGAGTGTTTGCAGGGAAACGCACAATAATGCAAATAACGAAATAAAAGCAAATTTCTCTTTTAAATAGTTTTTTATTATCATGTACTACCATTTTAGAGGTCAATCACTTCGCAGACTAGTCGCCAGTTCAGCTCGCAGCCTTCCAGCGTCCATTCTGTCGTCTGTATCGGCTCCCAGGTTCCTTATATAGTAATGAGAGTGTTTGTAGGGAAACGCACAATAATGCAAATAACGAAATAAAAGCAAGTTTCTTTTTTAAATAGTTTTTTATTATCACGTACTACCATTTAATAGGTCAATCACTTGGCAGACCAGTCGCCAGTGCAGCTCGCAGCCCTCCAGCGTCAATTCTGTCGTCTGTATAGGCTCCCAGGGTCCTTATATAGTAATGAGAGTGTTTGCAGGGAAACGCACAATTATGCAAATAACGAAATAAAAGCAAATTTCTCTTTTAAATAGTTTTTTATTATCACGTACTACCATTTAAGAGGTCAATCACTTGGCAGACTAGTCGCCAGTTCAGCTCGCAGCCCTCCACCGTCAATTCTGTCGTCTGTATCGGCCCCCAGGGTCCTTATATAGTAATGAGAGTGTTTGCAGGGAAACGCACAATAATGCAAATAACGAAATAAAAGCAAATTTCTCTTTTAAATAGTTTTTTATTATCACGTACTACTATTTCAGAGGTCAATCACTTCGCAGTCTAGTCGCCAGTTCAGCTCGCAATCCTCCAGCGTCAATTCTGTCGTCTGTATAGGCTCCCAGGGTCCTTATATATTAATGAGAGTGTTTTCAGGGAAACGCACAATAATGCAAATAACGAAATAAAAGCAAATTTCTCTTTTAAATAGTTTTTTATTATCACGTACTACCATTTTAGAGGTCAATCACTTGGCAGACCAGTCGCCAGTTCAGCTCGCAGCCCTCCAGCATCCATTCTGTCGTCTGTATCGGCTCCCAGGATCCTTATATATTAATGAGAGTGTTTGCAGGGAAACGCACAATAATGCAAATAACAAAACAAAAGCAAATTTCTCTTTTAAATAGTTTTTTATTATCATGTACTACCATTTTAGAGGTCAATCACTTCGCAGACTAGTCGCCAGTTCAGCTCGCAGCCCTCCACCGTCAATTCTGTCGTCTGTATCGGCTCCCAGGGTCCTTATATAGTAATGAGAGTGTTTGCAGGGAAACGCACAATAATGCAAATAACGAAATAAAAGCAAATTTCTGTTTTAAATAGTTTTTTTATTATCACGTACTACCATTTTAGAGGTCAATCACTTGGCAGACCAGTCGACAGTTCAGCTCGCAGCCCTCCAGCGTCCATTCTGTCGTCTGTATAGGCTCCCAGGGTCCTTATATAGTAATGAGAGTGTTTGCAGGGAAACGCACAATAATGCAAATAACGAAATAAATGCAAATTTCTCTTATAAATAGTTTTTTATTATCACATACTACTATTTTAGAGGTCAATCACTTGGCAGACCAGTCGCCAGTTCAGCTCGCAGCCCTCCAGCGTCCATTCTGTCGTCTGTATAGGCTCCCAGGGTCCTTATATATTAATGAGAGTGTTAGCAGGGAAACGCACAATAATGCAAATAACGAAATAAAAGCATATTTCTCTTTTAAATAGTTTTTTATTATCATGTACTACCATTTTAGAGGTCAATCACTTCGCAGACTAGTCGCCAGTTCAGCTCGCAGCCATCCAGCGTCCATTCTGTCGTCTGTATACGCTCTCAGGGTCCTTATATAGTAATGGGAGTGTTTGCAGGGAAACGCACAATAATGCAAATAACGAAATAAATGCATATTCCTCTTTTAAATAGTTTTTTATTATCACGTACTACCATTTAAGAGGTCAATCAGTTGGCAGACTAGTCGCCAGTGCAAGCTCGCAGCCCTCCAGCATCCATTCTGTCGTCTGTATAGGCTCCCAGGGGCCTTATATAGTAATGAGAGTGTTTGCAGGTAAACGCACAATAATGCAAATAACGAAATAAAAGCAAATTTCTCTTTTAAATAGTTTTTTATTATCACGTACTACTATTTCAGAGGTCAATCACTTCGCAGACTAGTCGCCAGTTCAGCTCGCAGCCCTCCACCGTCAATTCTGTCGTCTGTATCGGCTCCCAGGTTCCTTATATAGTAATGAGAGTGTTTGCAGGGAAACGCACAATAATGCAAATAACGAAATAAAAGCAAATTTCTCTTTTAAATAGTCTTTTTATTATCACGTACTACCATTTTAGAGGTCAATCACTTGGCATACCAGTCGACAGATCAGCTCGCAGCCCTCCAGCGTCCATTCTGTCGTCTGTATAGGCTCCCAGGGTCCTTATATAGTAATGACAGTGTTTGCAGGGAAACGCACAATAATGCAAATAACGAAATAAATGCATATTTCTCTTTTAAATAGTTTTTTATTATCATTTACTACCATTATAGAGGTCAATCACTTCGCAGACTAGTCGCCAGTTCAGCTCGCAGCCCTCCAGCGTCCATTCTGTCGTCTGTATAGGCTGCCAGGGTCCTTATATAGTAATGAGAGTGTTTGCAGGGAAACGCACAATAATGCAAACAACGAAATAAATGCATATTCCTCTTTTAAATAGTTTTTTATTATCACGTATTACCATTTAAGAGGTCAATCACTTGGCAGACTAGGCGCCAGTGCAAGCTCGCAGCCCTCCAGGGTCCATTCTGTCGTCTGTATAGGCTCCCAGGGGCTTTATATAGTAATGAGAGTGTTTGCGGGTAAACGCACAATAATGCAAATAACGAAATAAAAGCAAATTTCTCTTTTAAATAGTTTTTTATTATCACGTACTACTATTTCAGAGGTCAATCACTTCGCAGTCTAGTCGCCAGTTCAGCTCGCAATCCTCCAGCGTCAATTCTGTCGTCTGTATAGGCTCCCAGGGTCCTTATATAGTAATGAGAGTGTTTGCAGGGAAACGCACAATAATGCAAATTACGAAATAAGAGCAAATTTCTCTTTTAAATAGTTTTTTATTATCACGTACTACCATTTTAGAGGTCAATCACTTGGCAGACCAGTCGCCAGTTCAGCTCGCAGCCCTCCAGCGTCCATTCTGTCGTCTGTATCGGCTCCCAGGGTCCTTATATAGTAATGAGAGTGTTTGCAGGGTAACGCACAATAATGCAAATAACGAAATAAAAGCAAGTTTCTTTTTTAAATAGTTTTTTATTATCACGTACTACCATTTAAGAGGTCAATCACTTGGCAGACCAGTCGCCAGTGCAGCTCGCAGCCCTCCAGCGTCAATTCTGTCGTCTGTATAGGCTCTCAGGGTCCTTATATAGTAATGAGAGTGTTTGCAGTGAAACGCACAATAATGCAAATAACGAAATAAAAGCAAATTTCTCTTTTAAATAGTTTTTTATTATCACCTACTACCATTTAAGAGGTCAATCACTTGGCAGACTAGTCGCCATTGCAGCTCGCAGCCCTCCAGCGTCAATTCTGTCGTCTGTATAGGATCCCAGGGTACTTATATAGTAATGAGAGTGTTTGGCTGGAAACGCACAATAATGCAAATAACGAAATAAAAGCAAATTTCTCTTTTAAATAGTTTTTCATTATCACATACTACCATTTAAGAGGTCAATCACTTGGCAGACTAGTCGCCAGTTCAGCTCGCAGCCCTCCACCGTCAATTCTGTCGTCTGTATCGGTTCTAGGGTCCTTATTTAGTAATGAGAGTGTTTTCAGGGAAACGCACAATAATGCAAATAACGAAATAAAAGCAAATTTCTCTTTTAAATAGTTTTTTATTATCACGTACTACCATTTAAGAGGTCAATCACTTGGCAGACTAGTCGCCAGTTCAGCTCGCAGCCCTCCAGCGTCAATTCTGTCGTCTGTATCGGTTCTAGGGTCCTTATATAGTAATGAGAGTGTTTGCAGGGAAACGCACAATAATGCAAATAACGAAATAAATGCATATTCCTCTTTTAAATAGTTTTTATTATCACGTACTACCATTTAAGAGGTCAATCACTTGGCAGACTAGTCGCCAGTGCAAGCTCGCAGCCCTCCAGGGTCCATTCTGTCGTCTGTATAGGCTCCCAGGGGCCTTATATAGTAATGAGAGTGTTTGCAGGGAAACGCACAATAATGCAAATAACGAAATAAAAGAAAATTTCTCTTTTAAATAGTTTTTTATTATCACGTACTACCATTTTATAGGTCAATCACTTGGCAGACCAGTCGACAGTTTAGTTTGCAGCCCTCCAGCGTCCATTCTGCGGTCTGTATAGGCTCCCAGGTTCCTTATATAGTTATGAGAGTGTTGGCAGGGAAACGCACTATAATGCGAATAACGAAATAAAAGCAAATTTCTCTTTTAAATAGTTTTTTATTATCACGTACTACCATTTAAGAGGTCAATCACTTGGCAGACCAGTCGCCAGTGCTGATCGCAGCCCTCCAGCGTCAATTCAGTCGTCTGTATAGGCTCCCAGGGTCCTTATATAGTAATGAGAGTGTTTGCAGGGAAACGCACAATAATGCAAATAACGAAATAAAAGCAAATTTCTCTTTTAAATAGTTTTTTTTATTATCACGTACTACCATTTTAGAGGTCAATCACTTGGCAGACCAGTCGACAGTTCAGCTCGCAGCCCTCCAGCGTCCATTCTGTCGTCTGTATCGGCTCCCAGGGTCCTGATATAGTAATGAGAGTGTTTGCAGGGAAACGCACAATAATGCAAATAACGAAATAAAAGCAAATTTCTCTTTTAAATAGTTTTTTATTATCATGTACTACCATTTTAGAGGTCAATCACTTGGCAGACCAGTCGACAGTTCAGCTCGCAGCCCTCCAGCGTCCATTCTGTCGTCTGTATCGGCTCCCAGGGTCCTGATATAGTAATGAGAGTGTTTGCAGGGAAACGCACAATAATGCAAATAACGAAATAAAAGCAAATTTCTCTTTTAAATAGTTTTTTATTATCATGTACTACCATTTTAGAGGTCAATCACTTCGCAGACTAGTCGCCAGTTCAGCTCGCAGCCTTCCAGCGTCCATTCTGTCGTCTGTATCGGCTCCCAGGTTCCTTATATAGTAATGAGAGTGTTTGTAGGGAAACGCACAATAATGCAAATAACGAAATAAAAGCAAGTTTCTTTTTTAAATAGTTTTTTATTATCACGTACTACCATTTAATAGGTCAATCACTTGGCAGACCAGTCGCCAGTTCTGCTCGCAGCCCTCCACCGTCAATTCTGTCGTCTGTATAGGCTCCCAGGGTCCTTATATAGTAATGAGAGTGTTTGCAGGGAAACGCACAATAATGCAAATAACGAAATAAAAGCAAATTTCTCTTTTAAATAGTTTTTTTTATTATCACGTACTACCATTTTAGAGGTCAATCACTTGGCAGACCAGTCGACAGTTCAGCTCGCAGCCCTCCAGCGTCCATTCTGTCGTCTGTATCGGCTCCCAGGGTCCTGATATAGTAATGAGAGTGTTTGCAGGGAAACGCACAATAATGCAAATAACGAAATAAAAGCAAATTTCTCTTTTAAATAGTTTTTTATTATCATGTACTACCATTTTAGAGGTCAATCACTTCGCAGACTAGTCGCCAGTTCAGCTCGCAGCCTTCCAGCGTCCATTCTGTCGTCTGTATCGGCTCCCAGGTTCCTTATATAGTAATGAGAGTGTTTGTAGGGAAACGCACAATAATGCAAATAACGAAATAAAAGCAAGTTTCTTTTTTAAATAGTTTTTTATTATCACGTACTACCATTTAATAGGTCAATCACTTGGCAGACCAGTCGCCAGTGCAGCTCGCAGCCCTCCAGCGTCAATTCTGTCGTCTGTATAGGCTCCCAGGGTCCTTATATAGTAATGAGAGTGTTTGCAGGGAAACGCACAATTATGCAAATAACGAAATAAAAGCAAATTTCTCTTTTAAATAGTTTTTTATTATCACGTACTACCATTTAAGAGGTCAATCACTTGGCAGACTAGTCGCCAGTTCAGCTCGCAGCCCTCCACCGTCAATTCTGTCGTCTGTATCGGCCCCCAGGGTCCTTATATAGTAATGAGAGTGTTTGCAGGGAAACGCACAATAATGCAAATAACGAAATAAATGCAAATTTCTCTTATAAATAGTTTTTTATTATCACATACTACTATTTTAGAGGTCAATCACTTGGCAGACCAGTCGCCAGTTCAGCTCGCAGCCCTCCAGCGTCCATTCTGTCGTCTGTATAGGCTCCCAGGGTCCTTATATATTAATGAGAGTGTTAGCAGGGAAACGCACAATAATGCAAATAACGAAATAAAAGCATATTTCTCTTTTAAATAGTTTTTTATTATCATGTACTACCATTTTAGAGGTCAATCACTTCGCAGACTAGTCGCCAGTTCAGCTCGCAGCCATCCAGCGTCCATTCTGTCGTCTGTATACGCTCTCAGGGTCCTTATATAGTAATGGGAGTGTTTGCAGGGAAACGCACAATAATGCAAATAACGAAATAAATGCATATTCCTCTTTTAAATAGTTTTTTATTATCACGTACTACCATTTAAGAGGTCAATCAGTTGGCAGACTAGTCGCCAGTGCAAGCTCGCAGCCCTCCAGCGTCCATTCTGTCGTCTGTATAGGCTCCCAGGGGCCTTATATAGTAATGAGAGTGTTTGCAGGTAAACGCACAATAATGCAAATAACGAAATAAAAGCAAATTTCTCTTTTAAATAGTTTTTTATTATCACGTACTACTATTTCAGAGGTCAATCACTTCGCAGACTAGTCGCCAGTTCAGCTCGCAGCCCTCCACCGTCAATTCTGTCGTCTGTATCGGCTCCCAGGTTCCTTATATAGTAATGAGAGTGTTTGCAGGGAAACGCACAATAATGCAAATAACGAAATAAAAGCAAATTTCTCTTTTAAATAGTCTTTTTATTATCACGTACTACCATTTTAGAGGTCAATCACTTGGCATACCAGTCGACAGATCAGCTCGCAGCCCTCCAGCGTCCATTCTGTCGTCTGTATAGGCTCCCAGGGTCCTTATATAGTAATGACAGTGTTTGCAGGGAAACGCACAATAATGCAAATAACGAAATAAATGCATATTTCTCTTTTAAATAGTTTTTTATTATCATTTACTACCATTATAGAGGTCAATCACTTCGCAGACTAGTCGCCAGTTCAGCTCGCAGCCCTCCAGCGTCCATTCTGTCGTCTGTATAGGCTGCCAGGGTCCTTATATAGTAATGAGAGTGTTTGCAGGGAAACGCACAATAATGCAAACAACGAAATAAATGCATATTCCTCTTTTAAATAGTTTTTTATTATCACGTATTACCATTTAAGAGGTCAATCACTTGGCAGACTAGGCGCCAGTGCAAGCTCGCAGCCCTCCAGGGTCCATTCTGTCGTCTGTATAGGCTCCCAGGGGCTTTATATAGTAATGAGAGTGTTTGCGGGTAAACGCACAATAATGCAAATAACGAAATAAAAGCAAATTTCTCTTTTAAATAGTTTTTTATTATCACGTACTACTATTTCAGAGGTCAATCACTTCGCAGTCTAGTCGCCAGTTCAGCTCGCAATCCTCCAGCGTCAATTCTGTCGTCTGTATAGGCTCCCAGGGTCCTTATATAGTAATGAGAGTGTTTGCAGGGAAACGCACAATAATGCAAATTACGAAATAAGAGCAAATTTCTCTTTTAAATAGTTTTTTATTATCACGTACTACCATTTTAGAGGTCAATCACTTGGCAGACCAGTCGCCAGTTCAGCTCGCAGCCCTCCAGCGTCCATTCTGTCGTCTGTATCGGCTCCCAGGGTCCTTATATAGTAATGAGAGTGTTTGCAGGGTAACGCACAATAATGCAAATAACGAAATAAAAGCAAGTTTCTTTTTTAAATAGTTTTTTATTATCACGTACTACCATTTAAGAGGTCAATCACTTGGCAGACCAGTCGCCAGTGCAGCTCGCAGCCCTCCAGCGTCAATTCTGTCGTCTGTATAGGCTCTCAGGGTCCTTATATAGTAATGAGAGTGTTTGCAGTGAAACGCACAATAATGCAAATAACGAAATAAAAGCAAATTTCTCTTTTAAATAGTTTTTTATTATCACCTACTACCATTTAAGAGGTCAATCACTTGGCAGACTAGTCGCCATTGCAGCTCGCAGCCCTCCAGCGTCAATTCTGTCGTCTGTATAGGATCCCAGGGTACTTATATAGTAATGAGAGTGTTTGGCTGGAAACGCACAATAATGCAAATAACGAAATAAAAGCAAATTTCTCTTTTAAATAGTTTTTCATTATCACATACTACCATTTAAGAGGTCAATCACTTGGCAGACTAGTCGCCAGTTCAGCTCGCAGCCCTCCACCGTCAATTCTGTCGTCTGTATCGGTTCTAGGGTCCTTATTTAGTAATGAGAGTGTTTTCAGGGAAACGCACAATAATGCAAATAACGAAATAAAAGCAAATTTCTCTTTTAAATAGTTTTTTATTATCACGTACTACCATTTAAGAGGTCAATCACTTGGCAGACTAGTCGCCAGTTCAGCTCGCAGCCCTCCAGCGTCAATTCTGTCGTCTGTATCGGTTCTAGGGTCCTTATATAGTAATGAGAGTGTTTGCAGGGAAACGCACAATAATGCAAATAACGAAATAAATGCATATTCCTCTTTTAAATAGTTTTTATTATCACGTACTACCATTTAAGAGGTCAATCACTTGGCAGACTAGTCGCCAGTGCAAGCTCGCAGCCCTCCAGGGTCCATTCTGTCGTCTGTATAGGCTCCCAGGGGCCTTATATAGTAATGAGAGTGTTTGCAGGGAAACGCACAATAATGCAAATAACGAAATAAAAGAAAATTTCTCTTTTAAATAGTTTTTTATTATCACGTACTACCATTTTATAGGTCAATCACTTGGCAGACCAGTCGACAGTTTAGTTTGCAGCCCTCCAGCGTCCATTCTGCGGTCTGTATAGGCTCCCAGGTTCCTTATATAGTTATGAGAGTGTTGGCAGGGAAACGCACTATAATGCGAATAACGAAATAAAAGCAAATTTCTCTTTTAAATAGTTTTTTATTATCACGTACTACCATTTAAGAGGTCAATCACTTGGCAGACTAGTCGCCAGTTCTGCTCGCAGCCCTCCACCGTCAATTCTGTCGTCTGTATCGGCTCCCAGGGTCCTTATATAGTAATGAGAGTGTTTGCAGGGAAACGCACAATAATGCAAATAACGAAATAAAAGCAAATTTCTCTTTTAAATAGTTTTTTTTATTATCACGTACTACCATTTTAGAGGTCAATCACTTGGCAGACCAGTCGACAGTTCAGCTCGCAGCCCTCCAGCGTCCATTCTGTCGTCTGTATCGGCTCCCAGGGTCCTGATATAGTAATGAGAGTGTTTGCAGGGAAATGCACAATAATGCAAATAACGAAATAAAAGGAAATTTCTCTTTTAAATAGTTTTTTATTATCATGTACTACCATTTTAGAGGTCAATCACTTCGCAGACTAGTCGCCAGTTCAGCTCGCAGCCTTCCAGCGTCCATTCTGTCGTCTGTATCGGCTCCCAGGTTCCTTATATAGTAATGAGAGTGTTTGTAGGGAAACGCACAATAATGCAAATAACGAAATAAAAGCAAGTTTCTTTTTTAAATAGTTTTTTATTATCACGTACTACCATTTAATAGGTCAATCACTTGGCAGACCAGTCGCCAGTGCAGCTCGCAGCCCTCCAGCGTCAATTCTGTCGTCTGTATAGGCTCCCAGGGTCCTTATATAGTAATGAGAGTGTTTGCAGGGAAACGCACAATTATGCAAATAACGAAATAAAAGCAAATTTCTCTTTTAAATAGTTTTTTATTATCACGTTCTACCATTTAAGAGGTCAATCACTTGGCAGACTAGTCGCCAGTTCAGCTCGCAGCCCTCCACCGTCAATTCTGTCGTCTGTATCGGCCCCCAGGGTCCTTATATAGTAATGAGAGTGTTTGCAGGGAAACGCACAATAATGCAAATAACGAAATAAAAGCAAATTTCTCTTTTAAATAGTTTTTTATTATCACGTACTACTATTTCAGAGGTCAATCACTTCGCAGTCTAGTCGCCAGTTCAGCTCGCAATCCTCCAGCGTCAATTCTGTCGTCTGTATAGGCTCCCAGGGTCCTTATATATTAATGAGAGTGTTTTCAGGGAAACGCACAATAATGCAAATAACGAAATAAAAGCAAATTTCTCTTTTAAATAGTTTTTTTATTATCACGTACTACCATTTTAGAGGTCAATCACTTGGCAGACCAGTCGCCAGTTCAGCTCGCAGCCCTCCAGCATCCATTCTGTCGTCTGTATCGGCTCCCAGGATCCTTATATATTAATGAGAGTGTTTGCAGGGAAACGCACAATAATGCAAATAACAAAACAAAAGCAAATTTCTCTTTTAAATAGTTTTTTATTATCATGTACTACCATTTTAGAGGTCAATCACTTCGCAGACTAGTCGCCAGTTCAGCTCGCAGCCCTCCACCGTCAATTCTGTCGTCTGTATCGGCTCCCAGGGTCCTTATATAGTAATGAGAGTGTTTGCAGGGAAACGCACAATAATGCAAATAACGAAATAAAAGCAAATTTCTGTTTTAAATAGTTTTTTTATTATCACGTACTACCATTTTAGAGGTCAATCACTTGGCAGACCAGTCGACAGTTCAGCTCGCAGCCCTCCAGCGTCCATTCTGTCGTCTGTATAGGCTCCCAGGGTCCTTATATAGTAATGAGAGTGTTTGCAGGGAAACGCACAATAATGCAAATAACGAAATAAATGCAAATTTCTCTTATAAATAGTTTTTTATTATCACATACTACTATTTTAGAGGTCAATCACTTGGCAGACCAGTCGCCAGTTCAGCTCGCAGCCCTCCAGCGTCCATTCTGTCGTCTGTATAGGCTCCCAGGGTCCTTATATATTAATGAGAGTGTTAGCAGGGAAACGCACAATAATGCAAATAACGAAATAAAAGCATATTTCTCTTTTAAATAGTTTTTTATTATCATGTACTACCATTTTAGAGGTCAATCACTTCGCAGACTAGTCGCCAGTTCAGCTCGCAGCCATCCAGCGTCCATTCTGTCGTCTGTATACGCTCTCAGGGTCCTTATATAGTAATGGGAGTGTTTGCAGGGAAACGCACAATAATGCAAGTAACGAAATAAATGCATATTCCTCTTTTAAATAGTTTTTTATTATCACGTACTACCATTTAAGAGGTCAATCAGTTGGCAGACTAGTCGCCAGTGCAAGCTCGCAGCCCTCCAGCGTCCATTCTGTCGTCTGTATAGGCTCCCAGGGGCCTTATATAGTAATGAGAGTGTTTGCAGGTAAACGCACAATAATGCAAATAACGAAATAAAAGCAAATTTCTCTTTTAAATAGTTTTTTATTATCACGTACTACTATTTCAGAGGTCAATCACTTCGCAGACTAGTCGCCAGTTCAGCTCGCAGCCCTCCACCGTCAATTCTGTCGTCTGTATCGGCTCCCAGGTTCCTTATATAGTAATGAGAGTGTTTGCAGGGAAACGCACAATAATGCAAATAACGAAATAAAAGCAAATTTCTCTTTTAAATAGTCTTTTTATTATCACGTACTACCATTTTAGAGGTCAATCACTTGGCATACCAGTCGACAGATCAGCTCGCAGCCCTCCAGCGTCCATTCTGTCGTCTGTATAGGCTCCCAGGGTCCTTATATAGTAATGACAGTGTTTGCAGGGAAACGCACAATAATGCAAATAACGAAATAAATGCATATTTCTCTTTTAAATAGTTTTTTATTATCATTTACTACCATTATAGAGGTCAATCACTTCGCAGACTAGTCGCCAGTTCAGCTCGCAGCCCTCCAGCGTCCATTCTGTCGTCTGTATAGGCTGCCAGGGTCCTTATATAGTAATGAGAGTGTTTGCAGGGAAACGCACAATAATGCAAACAACGAAATAAATGCATATTCCTCTTTTAAATAGTTTTTTATTATCACGTATTACCATTTAAGAGGTCAATCACTTGGCAGACTAGGCGCCAGTGCAAGCTCGCAGCCCTCCAGGGTCCATTCTGTCGTCTGTATAGGCTCCCAGGGGCTTTATATAGTAATGAGAGTGTTTGCGGGTAAACGCACAATAATGCAAATAACGAAATAAAAGCAAATTTCTCTTTTAAATAGTTTTTTATTATCACGTACTACTATTTCAGAGGTCAATCACTTCGCAGTCTAGTCGCCAGTTCAGCTCGCAATCCTCCAGCGTCAATTCTGTCGTCTGTATAGGCTCCCAGGGTCCTTATATAGTAATGAGAGTGTTTGCAGGGTAACGCACAATAATGCAAATAACGAAATAAAAGCAAGTTTCTTTTTTAAATAGTTTTTTATTATCACGTACTACCATTTAAGAGGTCAATCACTTGGCAGACCAGTCGCCAGTGCAGCTCGCAGCCCTCCAGCGTCAATTCTGTCGTCTGTATAGGCTCTCAGGTTCCTTATATAGTAATGAGAGTGTTTGCAGTGAAACGCACAATAATGCAAATAACGAAATAAAAGCAAATTTCTCTTTTAAATAGTTTTTTATTATCACCTACTACCATTTAAGAGGTCAATCACTTGGCAGACTAGTCGCCATTGCAGCTCGCAGCCCTCCAGCGTCAATTCTGTCGTCTGTATAGGATCCCAGGGTACTTATATAGTAATGAGAGTGTTTGGCTGGAAACGCACAATAATGCAAATAACGAAATAAAAGCAAATTTCTCTTTTAAATAGTTTTTCATTATCACATACTACCATTTAAGAGGTCAATCACTTGGCAGACTAGTCGCCAGTTCAGCTCGCAGCCCTCCACCGTCAATTCTGTCGTCTGTATCGGTTCTAGGGTCCTTATTTAGTAATGAGAGTGTTTTCAGGGAAACGCACAATAATGCAAATAACGAAATAAAAGCAAATTTCTCTTTTAAATAGTTTTTTATTATCACGTACTACCATTTAAGAGGTCAATCACTTGGCAGACTAGTCGCCAGTTCAGCTCGCAGCCCTCCAGCGTCAATTCTGTCGTCTGTATCGGTTCTAGGGTCCTTATATAGTAATGAGAGTGTTTTCAGGGAAACGCACAATAATGCAAATAACGAAATAAAAGCAAATTTCTCTTTTAAATAGTTTTTTATTATCACGTACTACCATTTAAGAGGTCAATCACTTGGCAGACTAGTCGCCAGTTCAGCTCGCAGCCCTCCAGCGTCAATTCTGTCGTCTGTATCGGTTCTAGGGTCCTTATATAGTAATGAGAGTGTTTGCAGGGAAACGCACAATAATGCAAATAACGAAATAAAAGCAAATTTCCCTTTTAAATAGATTTTTATTATCACGTACTAACATTTAAGAGGTCAATCACTTGGCAGACTAGTCGCCAGTTCAGCTCGCAGCCCTCCAGCGTCAATTCTGTCGTCTGTATCGGTTCTAGGGTCCTTATTTAGTAATGAGAGTGTTTTCAGGGAAACGCACAATAATGCAAATAACGAAATAAAAGCAAATTTCTCTTTTAAATAGTTTTTTATTATCACGTACTACCATTTAAGAGGTCAATCACTTGGCAGACTAGTCGCCAGTTCAGCTCGCAGCCCTCCAGCGTCAATTCTGTCGTCTGTATCGGTTCTAGGGTCCTTATATAGTAATGAGAGTGTTTGCAGGGAAACGCACAATAATGCAAATAACGAAATAAAAGCAAATTTCTCTTTTAAATAGTTTTTTATTATCACGTACTACCATTTAAGAGGTCAATCACTTGGCAGACCAGTCGCCAGTGCAGCTCGCAGTTCTCCAGCGTCAATTCTGTCGTCTGTATCGGCTCCCAGGGTCCTTATATAGTAATGAGAGTTTTTGCAGGGACACGCACAATAATGCAAATAACGAAATAAAAGCAAATTTCTCTTTTAAATAGATTTTTATTATCACGTACTAACATTTAAGAGGTCAGTCACTTGGCAGACTAGTCGCCAGTTCAGCTCGCAGCCCTCCAGCGTCAATTCTGTCGTCTGTATCGGTTCTAGGGTCCTTATATAGTAATGAGAGTGTTTTCAGGGAAACGCACAATAATGCAAATAACGAAATAAAAGCAAATTTCTCTTTTAAATAGTTTTTTATTATCACGTACTACCATTTAAGAGGTCAATCACTTGGCAGACTAGTCGCCAGTTCAGCTCGCAGCCCTCCAGCGTCAATTCTGTCGCCTGTATCGGTTCTAGGGTCCTTATATAGTAATGAGAGTGTTTGCAGGGAAACGCACAATAATGCAAATAACGAAATAAAAGCAAATGTCTCTTTTAAATAGTTTTTTATTATCACGTACTACCATTTAAGAGGTCAATCACTTGGCAGACAAGTCGCCAGTTCAGCTCGCAGCCCTCCAGCGTCAATTCTGTCGTCTGTATCGGTTCTAGGGTCCTTATTTAGTTATGAGAGTGTTTGCAGGGAAACGCACAATAATGCAAATAACGAAATAAAAGCAAATTTCTCTTTTAAATAGTTTTTTATTATCACGTACTACCATTTAAGAGGTCAATCACTTGGCAGACTAGTCGCCAGTTCAGCTCGCAGCCCTCCAGCGTCAATTCTGTCGTCTGTATCGGTTCTACGGTCCTTATATAGTAATGAGAGTGTTTTCAGGGAAACGCACAATAATGCAAATAACGAAATAAAAGCAAATTTCTCTTTTAAATAGATTTTTATTATCACGTACTAACATTTAAGAGGTCAGTCACTTGGCAGACTAGTCGCCAGTTCAGCTCGCAGCCCTCCAGCGTCAATTCTGTCGTCTGTATCGGTTCTAGGGTCCTTATTTAGTAATGAGAGTGTTTTCAGGGAAACGCACAATAATGCAAATAACGAAATAAAAGCAAATTTCTCTTTTAAATAGTTTTTTATTATCACGTACTACCATTTAAGAGGTCAATCACTTGGCAGACTAGTCGCCAGTTCAGCTCGCAGCCCTCCAGCGTCAATTCTGTCGTCTGTATCGGTTCTAGGGTCCTTATATAGTAATGAGAGTGTTTTCAGGGAAACGCACAATAATGCAAATAACGAAATAAAAGCAAATTTCTCTTTTAAATAGTTTTTTATTATCACGTACTACCATTAAGAGGTCAATCACTTGGCAGACTAGTCGCCAGTTCAGCTCGCAGCCCTCCAGCGTCAATTCTGTCGTCTGTATCGGTTCTAGGGTCCTTATATAGTAATGAGAGTGTTTGCAGGGAAACGCACAATAATGCAAATAACGAAATAAAAGCAAATTTCTCCTTTAAATAGATTTTTATTATCACGTACTAACATTTAAGAAGTCAATCACTTGGCAGACTAGTCGCCAGTTCAGCTCGCAGCCCTCCAGCGTCAATTCTGTCGTCTGTATCGGTTCTAGGGTCCTTATTTAGTAATGAGAGTGTTTTCAGGGAAACGCACAATAATGCAAATAACGAAATAAAAGCAAATTTCTCTTTTAAATAGTTTTTTATTATCACGTACTACCATTTAAGAGGTCAATCACTTGGCAGACTAGTCGCCAGTTCAGCTCGCAGCCCTCCAGCGTCAATTCTGTCGTCTGTATCGGTTCTAGGGTCCTTATATAGTAATGAGAGTGTTTGCAGGGAAACGCACAATAATGCAAATAACGAAATAAAAGCAAATTTCTCTTTTAAATAGTTTTTTATTATCACGTACTACCATTTAAGAGGTCAATCACTTGGCAGACCAGTCGCCAGTGCAGCTCGCAGTTCTCCAGCGTCAATTTTGTCGTCTGTATCGGCTCCCAGGGTCCTTATATAGTAATGAGAGTTTTTGCAGGGACACGCACAATAATGCAAATAACGAAATAAAATCAAATTTCTCTTTTAAATAGTTTTTTATTATCACGTACTACCATTATAGAGGTCAATCACTTGGCAGACTAGTCGCCAGTTCAGCTCGCAGCACTCCAGCGTCAATTCTGTCGTCTGTATCGGTTCTCGGGTCCTTATATAGTAATGAGAGTGTTTGCAGGGAAACGCACAATAATGCAAATAACGAAATAAAAGCAAATTTCCCTTTAAAATAGTTTTTTATTATCACGTACTACCATTTAAGAGGTCAATCACTTGGCAGACTAGTCGCCAGTTCAGCTCACAGCCCTCCAGCGTCAATTCTGTCGTCTGTATCGGTTCTAGGGTCCTTATATAGTAATGAGAGTGTTTGCAGGGAAACGCACAATAATGCAAATAACGACATAAAAGCAAATTTCTCTTTTAAATAGTTTTTTATTATCACGTACTACCATTTAAGAGGTCAATCACTTGGCAGACTAGTCGCCAGTTCAGCTCGCAGCCCTCCAGCGTCAATTCTGTCGTCTGTATCGGCTCCCAGGGTCCTTATATTGTAATGAGAGTGTTTGCAGGGAAACGCACAATAATGCAAATAACGACATAAAAGCAAATTTCTCTTTTAAATAGTTTTTTATTATCACGTACTACCATTTAAGAGGTCAATCACTTGGCAGACTAGTCGCCAGTTCAGCTCGCAGCCCTCCAGCGTCAATTCTGTCGTCTGTATCGGCTCCCAGGGTCCTTATATAGTAATGAGAGTGTTTGCAGGGAAACGCACAATAATGCAAATAACGAAATAAAAGCAAATTTCTCTTTTAAATAGTTTTTTATTATCACGTACTACCATTATAGAGGTCAATCACTTGGCAGACTAGTCACCAGTTCAGCTCGCAGCCGTCCAGCGTCAATTCTGTCGTCTGTATCGGTTCTAGGGTCCTTATATAGTAATGAGAGTGTTTGCAGGGAAACGCACAATAATGCAAATAACGAAATAAAAGCAAATTTCTCTTTTAAATAGTTTTTTATTATCACGTACTACCATTATAGAGGTCAATCACTTGGCAGACTAGTCGCCAGTTCAGCTCGCAGCCCTCCAGCGTCAATTCTGTCGTCTGTATCAGTTCTAGGGTCCGTATATAGTAATGAGAGTGTTTGCAGGGAAACGCACAATAATGCAAATAACGAAATAAAAGCAAATTTCTCTTTTAAATAGTTTTTTATTATCACGTACTACCATTTTAGAGGTCAATCACTTGGCAGACTAGTCGCCAGTTCAGCTCGCAGCCCTCCAGTGTCAATTCTGTCGTCTGTATCGGTTCTAGGGTCCTTATATAGTAATGAGAGTGTTTGCAGGGAAACGCACAATAATGCAAATAACGACATAAAAGCAAATTTCTCTTTTAAATAGTTTTTTATTATCACGTACTACCATTTAAGAGGTCAATCACTTGGCAGACTAGTCGCCAGTTCAGCTCGCAGCCCTCCAGCGTCAATTCTGTCGTCTGTATCGGCTCCCAGGGTAATCATATAGTAATGAGAGATTTTGCAGGGACACGCACAATAATGCAAATAACGAAATAAAAGCAAATTTCTCTTTTAAATAGTTTTTTATTATCACGTACTACCATTTTAGAGGTCAATCACTTGGCAGACTAGTCGCCAGTTCAGCTCGCAGCCCTCCAGCGTCAATTCTGTCGTCTGTATCGGTTCTAGGGTCCTTATATAGAAATGAGAGTGTTTGCAGGGAAACGCACAATAATGCAAATAACGAAATAAAAGCAAATTTCTCTTTTAAATAGTTTTTTATTATCACGTACTACCATTATAGAGGTCAATCACTTGGCAGACTAGTCGCCAGTTCAGCTCGCAGCCCTCCAGCGTCAATTCTGTCGTCTGTATTGGTTCTAGGGTCCTTATATAGTAATGAGAGTGTTTGCAGGGAAACGCACAATAATGCAAATAACGAAATAAATGCAAATTTCTCTTTTAAATAGTTTTTTATTATCACGTACTACCATTTTAGAGGTCAATCACTTGGCAGACTAGTCGCCAGTTCAGCTCGCAGCCCTCCAGCGTCAATTCTGTCGTCTGTATCGGTTCTAGGGTCCTTATATAGTAATGAGAGTGTTTGCAGGGAAACGCACAATAATGCAAATAACGAAATAAAAGCAAATTTCTCTTTTAAATAGTTTTTTATTATCACGTACTACCATTTTAGAGGTCAATCACTTGGCAGACTAGTCGCCAGTTCAGCTCGCAGCGCTCCAGCGTCAATTCTGTCGTCTGTATCGGTTCTAGGGTCCTTATATAGTAATGAGAGTGTTTGCAGGGAAACGCACAATAATGCAAATAACGAAATAAAAGCAAATTTCTCTTTTACATAGTTTTTTATTATCACGTACTACCATTTAAGAGGTCAATCACTTGGCAGACCAGTCGCCAGTGCAGCTCGCAGTTCTCCAGCGTCAATTCTGTCGTCTGTATCGGCTCCCAGGGTCCTTATATAATAATGAGAGTTTTTGCAGGGACACGCACAATAATGCAAATAACGAAATAAAAGCAAATTTCTCTTTTAATTAGTTTTTTATTATCACGTACTACCATTTAAGAGGTCAATCACTTGGCAGACCAGTCGCCAGTGCAGCTCGCAGTTCTCCAGCGTCAATTCTGTCGTCTGTATCGGCTCCCAGGGTCCTTATATAGTAATGAGAGTTTTTGCAGGGACACGCACAATAATGCAAATAACGAAATAAAAGCAAATTTCTCTTTTAAATAGTTTTTTATTATCACGTACTACCATTATAGGGGTCAATCACTAGGCAGACTAGTCGCCAGTTCAGCTCGCAGCCCTCCAGCGTCAATTCTGTCGTCTGTATCGGTTCTAGGGTCCTTATATAGTAATGAGAGTGTTTGCAGGGAAACGCACAATAATGCAAATAACGAAATAAAAGCAAATTTCTCTTTTAAATAGTTTTTTATTATCACGTACTACCATTTAAGAGGTCAATCACTTGGCAGACTAGACGCCAGTTCAGCTCGCAGCCCTCCAGCGTCAATTCTGTCGTCTATATCGGTTCTAGGGTCCTTATATAGTAATGAGAGTGTTTTCAGGGAAACGCACAATAATGCAAATAACGAAATAAAAGCAAATTTCTCTTTTAAATAGTTTTTTATTATCACGTACTACCATTATAGAGGTCAATCACTTGGCAGACTAGTCGCCAGTTCAGCTCGCAGCCCTCCAGCGTCAATTCTAAATTTCTCTTTTAAATAGTTTTTTATTATCACGTACTACCATTATAGAGGTCAATCACTCGGCAGACTAGTCGCCAGTTCAGCTAGCAGCCCTCCAGCGTCAATTCTGTCGTCTGTATCGGTTCTAGGGTCCTTATATAGTAATGAGAGTGTTTGCAGGGAAACGCACAATAATGCAAATAACGAAATAAAAGCAAATTTCTCTTTTAAATAGTTTTTTATTATCACGTACTACCATTATAGAGGTCAATCACTTGGCAGACTAGTCGCCAGTTCAGCTCGCAGCCCTCCAGCGTCAATTCTAAATTTCTCTTTTAAATAGTTTTTTATTATCACGTACTACCATTATAGAGGTCAATCACTCGGCAGACTAGTCGCCAGTTCAGCTAGCAGCCCTCCAGCGTCAATTCTGTCGTCTGTATCGGTTCTAGGGTCCTTATATAGTAATGAGAGTGTTTGCAGGGAAACGCACAATAATGCAAATAACGAAATAAAAGCAAATTTCTCTTTTAAATAGTTTTTTATTATCACGTACTACCATTTAAGAGGTCAATCACTTGGCAGACCAGTCGCCAGTGCAGCTCGCAGTTCTCCAGCGTCAATTCTGTCGTCTGTATCGGCTCCCAGGGTCCTTATATAGTAATGAGAGTGTTTGCAGGGAAACGCACAATAATGCAAATAACGAAATAAAAGCAAATTTCTCTTTTAAATAGTTTTTTATTATCACGTACTACCATTATAGAGGTCAATCACTTGGCAGACTAGTCGCCAGTTCAGCTTGCAGCCCTCCAGCGTCAATTCTGTCGTCTGTATCGGTTCTAGGGTCCTTATATAGTAATGAGAGTGTTTGCAGGGAAACGCACAATAATGCAAATAACGAAATAAAAGCAAATTTCTCTTTTAAATAGTTTATTATTATCACGTACTACCATTTAAGAGGTCAATCACTTGGCAGACCAGTCGCCAGTGCAGCTCGCAGTTCTCCAGCTTCAATTCTGTCGTCTGTATCGGCTCCCAGGGTCCTTATATAGTAATGAGAGTTTTTGCAGGGACACGCACAATAATGCAAATAACGAAATAAAAGCAAATTTCTCTTTTAATTAGTTTTTTGTTATCACGTACTACCATTTAAGAGGTCAATCACTTGGCAGACCAGTCGCCAGTGCAGCTCGCAGTTCTCCAGCGTCAATTCTGTCGTCTGTATCGGCTCCCAGGGTCCTTATATAGTAATGAGGGTTTTTGCAGGGACACGCACAATAATGCAAATAACGAAATAAAAGTAAATTTCTCTTTTAAATAGTTTTTTATTATCACGTACTACCATTATAGAGGTCAATCACTTGGCATACTAGTCGCCAGTTCAGCTCGCAGCCCTCCAGCGTCAATTCTGTCGTCTGTATCGGTTCTAGGGTCCTTATATAGTAATGAGAGTGTTTGCACGGAAACGCACAATAATGAAAATAACGAAATAAAAGCAAATTTCTCTTTTAAATAGTTTTTTATTATCACGTACTACCATTATAGAGGTCAATCACTTGGCAGACTAGTCGCCAGTTCAGCTTGCAGCCCTCCAGCGTCAATTCTGTCGTCTGTATCGGTTCTAGGGTCCTTATATAGTAATGAGAGTGTTTGCAGGGAAACGCACAATAATGCAAATAACGAAATAAAAGCAAATTTCTCTTTTAAATAGTTTTTTATTATCACGTACTACCATTTAAGAGGTCAATCACTTGGCAGACTAGTCGCCAGTTCAGCTCGCAGCCCTCCAGCGTCAATTCTGTCGACTGTATCGGTTCTAGGGTCCTTATATAGTAATGAGAGTGTTTGCAGGGAAACGCACAATAATGCAAATAACGAAATAAAAGTAAATTTCTCTTTTAAATAGTTTTTTATTATCACGTACTACCATTTAAGAGGTCAATCACTTGGCAGACCAGTCGCCAGTGCAGCTCGCAGTTCTCCAGCGTCAATTCTGTCGTCTGTATCGGCTCCCAGGGTCCTTATATAGTAATGAGAGTTTTTGCAGGGACACGCACAATAATGCAAATAACGAAATAAAAGCAAATTTCTCTTTTAAATAGTTTTTTATTATCACGTACTACCATTATAGAGGTCAACCACTTGGCAGACTAGTCGCCAGTTCAGCTCGCAGCCCTCCAGCGTCAATTCTGTCGTCTGTATCGGTTCTAGGGTCCTTATATAGTAATGAGAGTGTTTGCAGGGAAACGCACAATAATGCAAATAACGAAATAAAAGCAAATTTCTCTTTTAAATAGTTTTTTATTATCACGTACTACCATTATACAGGTCAATCACTTGGCAGACTAGTCGCCAGTTCAGCTCGCAGCCCTCCAGCGTCAATTCTGTCGTCTGTATCGGTTCTAGGGTCCTTATATAGTAATGAGAGTGTTTGCAGGGAAACGCACAATAATGCAAATAACGAAATAAATGCAAATTTCTCTTTTAAATAGTTTTTATTATCACGTACTACCATTATAGAGGTCAATCACTTGGCAGACTAGTCGCCAGTTCAGCTCGCAGCCCTCCAGCGTCAATTCTGTCGTCTGTATCGGTTCTAGGGTCCTTATATAGTAATGAGAGTGTTTGCAGGGAAACGCACAATAATGCAAATAACGAAATAAAAGCAAATTTCTCTTTTAAATAGTTTTTTATTATCACGTACTACCATTTTAGAGGTCAATCACTTGGCAGACTAGTCGCCAGTTCAGCTCGCAGCCCTCCAGCGTCAATTCTGTCGTCTGTATCGGTTCTAGGGTCCTTATATAGTAATGAGAGTGTTTGCAGGGAAACGCACAATAATGCAAATAACGAAATAAATGCAAATTTCTCTTTTAAATAGTTTTTTATTATCACGTACTACCATTTTAGAGGTCAATCACTTGGCAGACTAGTCGCCAGTTCAGCTCGCAGCCCTCCAGCGTCAATTCTGTCGTCTGTATCGGTTCTAGGATCCTTATATAGTAATGAGAGTGTTTGCAGGGAAACGCACAATAATGCAAATAACGAAATAAAAGCAAATTTCTCTTTTAAATAGTTTTTTATTATCACGTACTACCATTTAAGAGGTCAATCACTTGGCAGACCAGTCGCCAGTGCAGGTCGCAGTTCTCCAGCGTCAATTCTGTCGTCTGTATCGGCTCCCAGGGTCCTTATATAGTAATGAGAGATTTTGCAGGGACACGCACAATAATGCAAATAACGAAATAAAAGCAAATTTCTCTTTTAAGTAGTTTTTTATTATCACGTACTACCATTATAGAGGTCAATCACTTGGCAGACTAGTCGCCAGTTCAGCTCGTAGCCCTCCAGCGTCAATTCTGTCGTCTGTATCGGTTCTAGGGTCCTTATATAGTAATAAGAGTGTTTGCAGGGAAACGCACAATAATGCAAATAACGAAATAAAAGCAAATTTCTCTTTTAAATAGTTTTTCATTATCACGTACTACCATTATACAGGTCAATCACTTGGCAGACTAGTCGCCAGTTCAGCTCGCAGCCCTCCAGCGTCAATTCTGTCGTCTGTATCGGTTCTAGGGTCCTTATATAGTAATGAGAGTGTTTGCAGGGAAACGCACAATAATGCAAATAACGAAATAAATGCAAATTTCTCTTTTAAATAGTTTTTTATTATCACGTACTACCATTTTAGAGTTCAATCATTTGGCAGACTAGTCGCCAGTTCAGCTCGCAGCCCTCCAGCGTCAATTCTGTCGTCTGTATCGGTTCTAGGGTCCTTATATAGTAATGAGAGTGTTTGCAGGGAAACGCTCAATAATGCAAATAACGAAATAAAAGCAAATTTCTCTTTTAAATAGTTTTTTATTATCACGTACTACCATTTTAGAGGTCAATCACTTGGCAGACTAGTCGCCAGTTCAGCTCGCAGCCCTCCAGCGTCAATTCTGTCGTCTGTATCAGTTCTAGGGTCCTTATATAGTAATGAGAGTGTTTGCAGGGAAACGCACAATAATGCAAATAACGAAATAAAAGCAAATTTCTCTTTTAAATACTTTTTTATTATCACATACTACCATTTAAGAGGTCAATCACTTGGCAGACCAGTCGCCAGTGCAGCTCGCAGTTCTCCAGTGTCAATTCTGTCGTCTGTATCGGCTCCCAGGGTCCTTATATAGTAATGAGAGTTTTTGCAGGGACACGCACAATAATGCAAATAACGAAATAAAAGCAAATTTCTCTTTTAATTAGTTTTTTATTATCACGTACTACCATTTAAGAGGTCAATCACTTGGCAGACCAGTCGCCAGTGCAGCTCGTAGTTCTCCAGCGTCAATTCTGTCGTCTGTATCGGCTCCCAGGGTCCTTATATAGTAATGAGAGATTTTGCAGGGACACGCACAATAATGCAAATAACGAAATAAAAGCAAATTTCTCTTTTAAATAGTTTTTTATTATCACGTACTACCATTATAGAGGTCAATCACTTGGCAGACTAGTCGCCAGTTCAGCTCGCAGCCCTCCAGCGTCAATTCTGTCGTCTGTATCGGTTCTAGGGTCCTTATATAGTAATGAGAGTGTTTGCAGGGAAACGCACAATAATGCAAATAACGAAATAAAAGCAAATTTCTCTTTTAAATAGTTTTTTATTATCACGTACTACCATTTAAGAGGTCAATCACTTGGCAGACTAGTCGCCAGTTCAGCTCGCAGCCCTCCAGCGTCAATTCTGTCGTCTGTATCGGTTCTAGGGTCCTTATATAGTAATGAGAGTGTTTGCAGGGAAACGCACAATAATGCAAATAACGAAATAAAAGCAAATTTCTCTTTTAAATAGATTTTTGTTATCACGTACTACCATTTAAGAGGTCAATCACTTGGCAGACCAGTCGCCAGTGCAGCTCGCAGTTCTCCAGCGTCAATTCTGTCGTCTGTATCGGCTCCCAGGGTCCTTATATAGTAATGAGAGTTTTTGCAGGGACACGCACAATAATGCAAATAACGAAATAAAAGTAAATTTCTCTTTTAATTAGTTTTTTATTATCACGTACTACCATTATAGAGGTCAATCACTTGGCATACTAGTCGCCAGTTCAGCTCGCAGCCCTCCAGCGTCAATTCTGTCGTCTGTATCGGTTCTAGGGTCCTTATATAGTAATGAGAGTGTTTGCAGGGAAACGCACAATAATGCAAATAACGAAATAAATGCAAATTTCTCTTTTAAATAGTTTTTATTATCACGTACTACCATTATAGAGGTCAATCACTTGGCAGACTAGTCGCCAGTTCAGCTCGCAGCCCTCCAGCGTCAATTCTGTCGTCTGTATCGGTTCTAGGGTCCTTATATAGTAATGAGAGTGTTTGCAGGGAAACGCACAATAATGCAAATAACGAAATAAAAGCAAATTTCTCTTTTAAATAGTTTTTTATTATCACGTACTACCATTTTAGAGGTCAATCACTTGGCAGACTAGTCGCCAGTTCAGCTCGCAGCCCTCCAGCGTCAATTCTGTCGTCTGTATCGGTTCTAGGGTCCTTATATAGTAATGAGAGTGTTTGCAGGGAAACGCACAATAATGCAAATAACGAAATAAATGCAAATTTCTCTTTTAAATAGTTTTTTATTATCACGTACTACCATTTTAGAGGTCAATCACTTGGCAGACTAGTCGCCAGTTCAGCTCGCAGCCCTCCAGCGTCAATTCTGTCGTCTGTATCGGTTCTAGGGTCCTTATATAGTAATGAGAGTGTTTGCAGGGAAACGCACAATAATGCAAATAACGAAATAAAAGCAAATTTCTCTTTTAAATAGTTTTTTATTATCACGTACTACCATTTAAGAGGTCAATCACTTGGCAGACCAGTCGCCAGTGCAGGTCGCAGTTCTCCAGCGTCAATTCTGTCGTCTGTATCGGCTCCCAGTGTCCTTATATAGTAATGAGAGATTTTGCAGGGACACGCACAAAAATGCAAATAACGAAATAAAAGCAAATTTCTCTTTTAAGTAGTTTTTTATTATCACGTACTACCATTATAGAGGTCAATCACTTGGCAGACTAGTCGCCAGTTCAGCTCGTAGCCCTCCAGCGTCAATTCTGTCGTCTGTATCGGTTCTAGGGTCCTTATATAGTAATAAGAGTGTTTGCAGGGAAACGCACAATAATGCAAATAACGAAATAAAAGCAAATTTCTCTTTTAAATAGTTTTTCATTATCACGTACTACCATTATACAGGTCAATCACTTGGCAGACTAGTCGCCAGTTCAGCTCGCAGCCCTCCAGCGTCAATTCTGTCGTCTGTATCGGTTCTAGGGTCCTTATATAGTAATGAGAGTGTTTGCAGGGAAACGCACAATAATGCAAATAACGAAATAAATGCAAATTTCTCTTTTAAATAGTTTTTTATTATCACGTACTACCATTTTAGAGTTCAATCATTTGGCAGACTAGTCGCCAGTTCAGCTCGCAGCCCTCCAGCGTCAATTCTGTCGTCTGTATCGGTTCTAGGGTCCTTATATAGTAATGAGAGTGTTTGCAGGGAAACGCTCAATAATGCAAATAACGAAATAAAAGCAAATTTCTCTTTTAAATAGTTTTTTATTATCACGTACTACCATTTTAGAGGTCAATCACTTGGCAGACTAGTCGCCAGTTCAGCTCGCAGCCCTCCAGCGTCAATTCTGTCGTCTGTATCGGTTCTAGGGTCCTTATATAGTAATGAGAGTGTTTGCAGGGAAACGCACAATAATGCAAATAACGAAATAAAAGCAAATTTCTCTTTTAAATACTTTTTTATTATCACATACTACCATTTAAGAGGTCAATCACTTGGCAGACCAGTCGCCAGTGCAGCTCGCAGTTCTCCAGTGTCAATTCTGTCGTCTGTATCGGCTCCCAGGGTCCTTATATAGTAATGAGAGTTTTTGCAGGGACACGCACAATAATGCAAATAACGAAATAAAAGCAAATTTCTCTTTTAATTAGTTTTTTATTATCACGTACTACCATTTAAGAGGTCAATCACTTGGCAGACCAGTCGCCAGTGCAGCTCGTAGTTCTCCAGCGTCAATTCTGTCGTCTGTATCGGCTCCCAGGGTCCTTATATAGTAATGAGAGATTTTGCAGGGACACGCACAATAATGCAAATAACGAAATAAAAGCAAATTTCTCTTTTAAATAGTTTTTTATTATCACGTACTACCATTATAGAGGTCAATCACTTGGCAGACTAGTCGCCAGTTCAGCTCGCAGCCCTCCAGCGTCAATTCTGTCGTCTGTATCGGTTCTAGGGTCCTTATATAGTAATGAGAGTGTTTGCAGGGAAACGCACAATAATGCAAATAACGAAATAAAAGCAAATTTCTCTTTTAAATAGTTTTTTATTATCACGTACTACCATTTAAGAGGTCAATCACTTGGCAGACTAGTCGCCAGTTCAGCTCGCAGCCCTCCAGCGTCAATTCTGTCGTCTGTATCGGTTCTAGGGTCCTTATATAGTAATGAGAGTGTTTGCAGGGAAACGCACAATAATGCAAATAACGAAATAAAAGCAAATTTCTCTTTTAAATAGTTTTTTATTATCACGTACTACCATTTAAGAGGTCAATCACTTGGCAGACCAGTCGCCAGTGCAGCTCGCAGTTCTCCAGCGTCAATTCTGTCGTCTGTATCGGCTCCCAGGGTCCTTATATAGTAATGAGAGTTTTTGCAGGGACACGCACAATAATGCAAATAACGAAATAAAAGCAAATTTCTCTTTTAAATAGTTTTTTATTATCACGTACTACCATTATAGAGGTCAATCACTTGGCAGACTAGTCGCCAGTTCAGCTCGCAGCCCTCCAGCGTCAATTCTGTCGTCTGTATCGGTTCTAGGGTCCTTATATAGTAATGAGAGTGTTTGCAGGGAAACGCACAATAATGCAAATAACGAAATAAAAGCAAATTTCTCTTTTAAATAGTTTTTTATTATCACGTACTACCATTATAGAGGTCAATCACTTGGCAGACTAGTCGCCAGTTCAGCTCTCAGCCCTCCAGCGTCAATTCTGTCGTCTGTATCGGTTCTAGGGTCCTTATATAGTAATGAGAGTGTTTGCAGGGAAACGCACAATAATGCAAATAACGAAATAAATGCAAATTTCTCTTTTAAATAGTTTTTTATTATCACGTACTACCATTTTAGAGGTCAATCACTTGGCAGACTAGTCGCCAGTTCAGCTCGCGGCCCTCCAGCGTCAATTCTGTCGTCTGTATCGGTTCTAGGGTCCTTATATAGTAATGAGAGTGTTTGCAGGGAAACGCACAATAATGCAAATAACGAAATAAATGCAAATTTCTCTTTTAAGTAGTTTTTTATTATCACGTACTACCATTTTAGAGGTCAATCACTTGGCAGACTAGTCGCCAGTTCAGCTCGCAGCCCTCCAGCGTCAATTCTGTCGTCTGTATCGGTTCTAGGGTCCTTATATAGTAATGAGAGTGTTTGCAGGGAAACGCACAATAATGCAAATAACGAAATAAAAGCAAATTTCTCTTTTAAATAGTTTTTTATTATCACGTACTACCATTTAAGAGGTCAATCACTTGGCAGACCAGTCGCCAGTGCAGGTCGCAGTTCTCCAGCGTCAATTCTGTCGTCTGTATCGGCTCCCAGGGTCCTTATATAGTAATGAGAGATTTTGCAGGGACACGCACAATAATGCAAATAACGAAATAAAAGCAAATTTCTCTTTTAAGTAGTTTTTTATTATCACGTACTACCATTATAGAGGTCAATCACTTGGCAGACTAGTCGCCAGTTCAGCTCGCAGCCCTCCATCGTCAATTCTGTCGTTTGTATCGGTTCTGGGGTCCTTATATAGTAATGAGAGTGTTTGCAGGGAAACGCACAATAATGCAAATAACGAAATAAAAGCAAATTTCTCTTTTAAATAGTTTTTTATTATCACGTACTACCATTATAGAGGTCAATCACTTGGCAGACTAGTCGCCAGTTCAGCTCGCAGCCCTCCAGCGTCAATTCTGTCGTCTGTATCGGTTCTAGGGTCCTTATATAGTAATGAGAGTGTTTGCAGGGAAACGCACAATAATGCAAATAACGAAATAAATGCAAATTTCCCTTTTAAATAGTTTTTTATTATCACGTACTACCATTTTAGAGGTCAATCACTTGGCAGACTAGTCGCCAGTTCAGCTCGCAGCCCTCCAGCGTCAATTCTGTCGTCTGTATCGGTTCTAGGGTCCTTATATAGTAATGAGAGTGTTTGCAGGTAAACGCACAATAATGCAAATAACGAAATAAATGCAAATTTCTCTTTTAAATAGTTTTTTATTATCACGTACTACCATTTTAGAGGTCAATCACTTGGCAGACTAGTCGCCAGTTCAGCTCGCAGCCCTCCAGCGTCAATTCTGTCGTCTGTATCGGTTCTAGGGTCCTTATATAGTAATGACAGTGTTTGCAGGGAAACGCACAATAATGCAAATAACGAAATAAATGCAAATTTCTCTTTTAAATAGTTTTTTATTATCACGTACTACCATTTTAGAGGTCAATCACTTGGCAGACTAGTCGCCAGTTCAGCTCGCAGCCCTCCAGCGTCAATTCTGTCGTCTGTATCGGTTCTAGGGTCCTTATATAGTAATGAGAGTGTTTGCAGGGAAACGCACAATAATGCAAATAACGAAATAAAAGCAAATTTCTCTTTTAAATAGTTTTTTATTATCACGTACTACCATTTAAGAGGTCAATCACTTGGCAGACCAGTCGCCAGTGCAGGTCGCAGTGCTCCAGCGTCAATTCTGTCGTCTGTATCGGCTCCCAGGGTCCTTATATAGTAATGAGAGATTTTGCAGGGACACGCACAATAATGCAAATAACGAAATAAAAGCAAATTTCTCTTTTAAGTAGTTTTTTATTATCACGTACTACCATTATAGAGGTCAATCACTTGGCAGACTAGTCGCCAGTTCAGCTCGCAGCCCTCCAGCGTCAATTCTGTCGTTTGTATCGGTTCTGGGGCCCTTATATAGTAATGAGAGTGTTTGCAGGGAAACGCACAATAATGCAAATAACGAAATAAAAGCAAATTTCTCTTTTAAATAGTTTTTTATTATCACGTACTACCATTATAGAGGTCAATCACTTGGCAGACTAGTCGCCAGTTCAGCTCGCAGCCCTCCAGCGTCAATTCTTTCGTCTGTATCGGTTCTAGGGTCCTTATATAGTAATGAGAGTGTTTGCAGGGAAACGCACAATAATGCAAATAACGAAATAAATGCAAATTTCTCTTTTAAATAGTTTTTTATTATCACGTACTACCATTTTAGAGGTCAATCACTTGGCAGACTAGTCGCCAGTTCAGCTCGCAGCCCTCCAGCGTCAATTCTGTCGTCTGTATCGGCTCCCAGGGTCCTTATATAGTAATGAGAGTTTTTGCAGGGACACGCACAATAATGCAAATAACGAAATAAAAGCAAATTTCTCTTTTAAATAGTTTTTTATTATCACGTACTACCATTATAGAGGTCAATCACTTGGCAGACTAGTCGCCAGTTCAGCTCGCAGCCCTCCAGCGTCAATTCTGTCGTCTGTATCGGTTCTAGGGTCCTTATATAGTAATGAGAGTGTTTGCAGGGAAACGCACAATAATGCAAATATCGAAATAAAAGCAAATTTCTCTTTTAAATAGTTTTTTATTATCACGTACTACCATTTAAGAGGTCAATCACTTGGCAGACTAGTCGCCAGTTCAGCTCGCAGCCCTCCAGCGTCAATTCTGTCGTCTGTATCGGTTCTAGGGTCCTTATATAGTAATGAGAGTGTTTTCAGGGAAACGCACAATAATGCAAATAACGAAATAAAAGCAAATTTCACTTTTAAATAGTTTTTTATTATCACGTACTACCATTTAAGAGGTCAATCACTTGGCAGACCAGTCGCCAGTGCAGCTCGCAGTTCTCCAGTGTCAATTCTGTCGTCTGTATCGGCTCCCAGGGTCCTTATATAGTAATGAGAGTTTTTGCAGGGACACGCACAATAATGCAAATAACGAATTAAAAGCAAATTTCTCTTTTAATTAGTTTTTTATTATCACGTACTACCATTTAAGAGGTCAATCACTTGGCAGACCAGTCGCCAGTGCAGCTCGCAGTTCTCCAGTGTCAATTCTGTCGTCTGTATCGGCTCCCAGGGTCCTTATATAGTAATGAGAGTTTTTGCAGGGACACGCACAATAATGCAAATAACGAAATAAAAGCAAATTTCTCTTTTAATTAGTTTTTTATTATCACGTACTACCATTTAAGAGGTCAATCACTTGGCAGACCAGTCGCCAGTGCAGCTCGCAGTTCTCCAGCGTCAATTCTGTCGTCTGTATCGGCTCCCAGGGTCCTTATATAGTAATGAGAGTTTTTGCAGGGACACGCACAATAATGCAAATAACGAAATAAAAGCAAATTTCTCTTTTAAATAGTTTTTTATTATCACGTACTACCATTATAGAGGTCAATCACTTGGCAGACTAGTCGCCAGTTCAGCTCGCAGCCCTGCAGCGTCAATTCTGTCGTCTGTATCGGTTCTAGGGTCCTTATATAGTAATGAGAGTGTTTTCAGGGAAACGCACAATAATGCAAATAACGAAATAAAAGCAAATTTCTCTTTTAAATAGTTTTTTATTATCACGTACTACCATTATAGAGGTCAATCACTTGGCAGACTAGTCGCCAGTTCAGCTCGCAGCCCTCCAGCGTCAATTCTGTCGTCTGTATCGGTTCTAGGGTCCTTATATAGTAATGAGAGTGTTTCCAGAGAAACGCACAATAATGCAAATAACGAAATAAAAGCAAATTTCTCTTTTAAATAGTTTTTTATTATCACGTACTACCATTATAGAGGTCAATCACTTGGCAGACTAGTCGCCAGTTCAGCTCGCAGCCCTCCAGCGTCAATTCTGTCGTCTGTATCGGTTCTAGGGTCCTTATATAGTATTGAGAGTGTTTGCAGGGAAACGCACAATAATGCAAATAACGAAATAAAAGCAAATTTCTTTTTAAATAGTTTTTTATTATCACGTACTACCATTTAAGAGGTCAATCACTTGGCAGACCAGTCGCCAGTGCAGCTCGCAGTTCTCCAGCGTCAATTCTGTCGTCTGTATCGGCTCCCAGGGTCCTTATATAGTAATGAGAGTTTTTGCAGGGACACGCACAATAATGCAAATAACGAAATAAAAGCAAATTTCTCTTTTAAATAGTTTTTTATTATCACGTACTACCATTATAGAGGTCAATCACTTGGCAGACTAGTCGCCAGTTCAGCTCGCAGCCCTCCAGCGTCAATTCTGTCGTCTGTATCGGTTCTAGGGTCCTTATATAGTAATGAGAGTGTTTGCAGGGAAACGCACAATAATGCAAATAACGAAATAAAAGCAAATTTCTCTTTTAAATAGTTTTTTATTATCACGTACTACCATTTAAGAGGTCAATCACTTGGCAGACTAGTCGCCAGTTCAGCTCGTAGCACTCCAGCGTCAATTCTGTCGTCTGTATCGGTTCTAGGGTCCTTATATAGTAATGAGAGTGTTTGCAGGGAAACGCACAATAATGCAAATAACTAAATAAAAGCAAATTTCTCTTTTAAATAGTTTTTTATTATCACGTACTACCATTTAAGAGGTCAATCACTTGGCAGACCAGTCGCCAGTGCAGCTCGCAGTTCTCCAGCGTCAATTCTGTCGTCTGTATCGGCTCCCAGGGTCCTTATATAGTAATGAGAGTTTTTGCAGGGACACGCACAATAATGCAAATAACGAAATAAAAGCAAATTTCTCTTTTAAATAGTTTTTTATTATCACGTACTACCATTTAAGAGGTCAATCACTTGGCAGACCAGTCGCCAGTGCAGCTCGCAGTTCTCCAGCGTCAATTCTGTCGTCTGTATCGGCTCCCAGGGTCCTTATATAGTAATGAGAGTTTTTGCAGGGACACGCACAATAATGCAAATAACGAAATAAAAGCAAATTTCTCTTTTAACTAGTTTTTTATTATCACGTACTACCATTATAGAGGTCAATCACTTGGCAGACTAGTCGCCAGTTCAGCTCGCAGCCCTCCAGCGTCAATTCTGTCGTCTGTATCGGTTCTAGGGTCCTTATATAGTAATGAGAGTGTTTGCAGGGAAACGCACAATAATGCAAATAACGAAATAAAAGCAAATTTCTCTTTTAAATAGTTTTTTATTATCACGTACTACCATTATAGAGGTCAATCACTTGGCAGACTAGTCGCCAGTTCAGCTCGCAGCCCTCCAGCGTCAATTCTGTCGTCTGTATCGGTTCTAGGGTCCTTATATAGTAATGAGAGTGTTTGCAGGGAAACGCACAATAATGCAAATAACGAAATAAAAGCAAATTTCTCTTTTAAATACTTTTTTATTATCACATACTACCATTTAAGAGGTCAATCACTTGGCAGACCAGTCGCCAGTGCAGCTCGCTGTTCTCCAGCGTCAATTCTGTCGTCTGTATCGGCTCCCAGGGTCCTTATATAGTAATGAGAGTTTTTGCAGGGACACGCACAATAATGCAAATAACGAAATAAAAGCAAATTTCTCTTTTAAATAGTTTTTTATTATCACGTACTACCATTATAGAGGTCAATCACTTGGCAGACCAGTCGCCAGTTCAGCTCGCAGCCCTCCAGCGTCAATTCTGTCGTCTGTATCGGTTCTAGGGTCCTTATATAGTAATGAGAGTGTTTGCAGGGAAACGCACAATAATGCAAATAACGAAATAAAAGCAAATTTCTCTTTTAAATAGTTTTTTATTATCACGTACTACCATTTAAGAGGTCAATCACTTGGCAGACCAGTCGCCAGTGTAGCTCGCAGTTCTCCAGCGTCAATTCTGTCGTCTGTATCGGCTCCCAGGGTCCTTATATAGTAATGAGAGTTTTTGCAGGGACACGCACAATAATGCAAATAACGAAATAAAAGCAAATTTCTCTTTTAAATAGTTTTTTATTATCACGTACTACCATTATAGAGGTCAATCACTTGGCAGACTAGTCGCCAGTTCAGCTCGCAGCCCTCCAGCGTCAATTCTGTCGTCTGTATCGGTTCTAGGGTCCTTATATAGTAATGAGAGTGTTTGCAGGGAAACGCACAATAATGCAAATAACGAAATAAAAGCAAATTTCTCTTTTAAATAGTTTTTATTATCACGTACTACCATTTAAGAGGTCAATCACTTGGCAGACCAGTCGCCAGTGCAGCTCGCAGTTCTCCAGCGTCAATTCTGTCGTCTGTATCGGCTCCCAGGGTCCTTATATAGTAATGAGAGTTTTTGCAGGGACACGCACAATAATGCAAATAACGAAATAAAAGCAAATTTCTCTTTTAAATAGTTTTTTATTATCACGTACTACCATTATAGAGGTCAATCACTTGGCAGACTAGTCGCCAGTTCAGCTCGCAGCCCTCCAGCGTCAATTCTGTCGTCTGTATCGGTTCTAGAGTCCTTATATAGTAATGAGAGTGTTTACAGGGAAACGCACAATAATGCAAATAACGAAATAAAAGCAAATTTCTCTTTTAAATAGTTTTTTATTATCACGTACTACCATTTAAGAGGTCAATCACTTGGCAGACCAGTCGCCAGTGCAGCTCGCAGTTCTCCAGGGTCAATTCTGTCGTCTGTATCGGCTCCCAGGGTCCTTATATAGTAATGAGAGTTTTTGCAGGGACACGCACAATAATGCAAATAACTAAATAAAAGCAAATTTCTCTTTTAAATAGTTTTTTATTATCACGTACTACCATTATAGAGGTCAATCACTTGGCAGACTAGTCGCCAGTTCAGCTCGCAGCCCTCCAGCGTCAATTCTGTCGTCTGTATCGGTTCTAGGGTCCTTATATAGTAATGAGAGTGTTTGCAGGGAAACGCACAATAATGCAAATAACGAAATAAAAGCAAATTTCTCTTTTAAATAGTTTTTTATTATCACGTACTACCATTTAAGAGGTCAATCACTTGGCAGACCAGTCGCCAGTGCAGCTCGCAGTTCTCCAGCGTCAATTCTGTCGTCTGTATCGGCTCCCAGGGTCCTTATATAGTAATGAGAATTTTTGCAGGGACACGCACAATAATGCAAATAACGAAATAAAAGCAAATTTCTCTTTTAAATAGTTTTTTATTATCACGTACTACCATTATAGAGGTCAATCACTTGGCAGACTAGTCGCGAGTTCAGCTCGCAGCCCTCCAGCGTCAATTCTGTCGTCTGTATCGGTTCTAGGGTGCTTATATAGTAATGAGAGTGTTTGCAGGGAAACGCACAATAATGCAAATAACGAAATAAAAGCAAATTTCTCTTTTAAATAGTTTTTTATTATCACGTACTACCATTTAAGAGGTCAATCACTTGGCAGACCAGTCGCCAGTGCAGCTCGCAGTTCTCCAGCGTCAATTCTGTCGTCTGTATCGGCTCCCAGGGTCCTTATATAGTAATGAGAGTTTTTGCAGGGACACGCACAATAATGCAAATAACGAAATAAAAGCAAATTTCTCTTTTAAATAGTTTTTTATTATCACGTACTACCATTATAGAGGTCAATCACTTGACAGACTAGTCGCCAGTTCAGCTCGCAGCCCTCCAGCGTCAATTCTGTCGTCTGTATCGGTTCTAGGGTCCTTATATAGTAATGAGAGTGTTTGCAGGGAAACGCACAATAATGCAAATAACGAAATAAAAGCAAATTTCTCTTTTAAATAGTTTTTTATTATCACGTACTACCATTTAAGAGGTCAATCACTTGGCAGACCAGTCGCCAGTGCAGCTCGCAGTTCTCCAGGGTCAATTCTGTCGTCTGTATCGGCTCCCAGGGTCCTAATATAGTAATGAGAGTTTTTGCAGGGACACGCACAATAATGCAAATAACTAAATAAAAGCAAATTTCTCTTTTAAATAGTTTTTTATTATCACGTACTACCATTATAGAGGTCAATCACTTGGCAGACTAGTCGCCAGTTCAGCTCGCAGCCCTCCAGCGTCAATTCTGTCGTCTGTATCGGTTCTAGGGTCCTTATATAGTAATGAGAGTGTTTGCAGGGAAACGCACAATAATGCAAATAACGAAATAAAAGCAAATTTCTCTTTTAAATAGTTTTTTATTATCACGTACTACCATTTAAGAGGTCAATCACTTGGCAGACCAGTCGCCAGTGCAGCTCGCAGTTCTCCAGCGTCAATTCTGTCGTCTGTATCGGCTCCCAGGGTCCTTATATAGTAATGAGAGTTTTTGCAGGGACACGCACAATAATGCAAATAACGAAATAAAAGCAAATTTCTCTTTTAAATAGTTTTTTATTATCACGTACTACCATTATAGAGGTCAATCACTTGGCAGACCAGTCGCCAGTGCAGCTCGCAGTTCTCCAGCGTCAATTCTGTCGTCTGTATCGGCTCCCAGGGTCCTTATATAGTAATGAGAGTTTTTGCAGGGACACGCACAATAATGCAAATAACGAAATAAAAGCAAATTTCTCTTTTAAATAGTTTTTTATTATCACGTACTACCATTATAGAGGTCAATCACTTGGCAGTCTAGTCGCCAGTTCAGCTCGCAGCGCTCCAGCGTCAATTCTGTCGTCTGTATCGGTTCTAGGGTCCTTATATAGTAATGAGAGTGTTTGCAGGGAAACGCACAATAATGCAAATAACGAAATAAAAGAAAATTTCTCTTTTAAATAGTTTTTTATTATCACGTACTACCATTATAGAGGTCAATCACTTGGCAGACTAGTCGCCAGTTCAGCTCGCAGCCCTCCAGCGTCAATTCTGTCGTCTGTATCGGTTCTAGGGTCCTTATATAGTAATGAGAGTGTTTGCAGGGAAACGCACAATAATGCAAATAACGAAATAAAAGCAAATTTCTTTTTAAATAGTTTTTTATTATCACGTACTACCATTTAAGAGGTCAATCACTTGGCAGACCAGTCGCCAGTGCAGCTCGCAGTTCTCCAGCGTCAATTCTGTCGTCTGTATCGGCTCCCAGGGTCCTTATATAGTAATGAGAGTTTTTGCAGGGACACGCACAATAATGCAAATAACGAAATAAAAGCAAATTTCTCTTTTAAATAGTTTTTTATTATCACGTACTACCATTTAAGAGGTCAATCACTTGGCAGACCAGTCGCCAGTGCAGCTCGCAGTTCTCCAGCGTCAATTCTGTCGTCTGTATCGGCTCCCAGGGTCCTTATATAGTAATGAGAGTTTTTGCAGGGACACGCACAATAATGCAAATAACGAAATAAAAGCAAATTTCTCTTTTAAATAGGTTTTTATTATCACGTACTACCATTATAGAGGTCAATCACTTGGCAGACTAGTCGCCAGTTCAGCTCGCAGCCCTCCAGCGTCAATTCTGTCGTCTGTATCGGTTCTAGGGTCCTTATATAGTAATGAGAGTGTTTGCAGGGAAACGCACAATAATGCAAATAACGAAATAAAAGCAAATTTCTCTTTTAAATAGTTTTTTATTATCACATACTACAATTATAGAGGTCAATCACTTGGCAGACTAGTCGCCAGTTCAGCTCGCAGCCCTCCAGCGTCAATTCTTTCGTCTGTATCGGTTCTAGGGTCCTTATATAGTAATGAGAGTGTTTGCAGGGAAACGCACAATAATGCAAATAACGAAATAAAAGCAAATTTCTCTTTTAAATACTTTTTTATTATCACATACTACCATTTAAGAGGTCAATCACTTGGCAGACCAGTCGCCAGTGCAGCTCGCAGTTCTCCAGCGTCAATTCTGTCGTCTGTATCGGTTCTAGGGTCCTTATATAGTAATGAGAGTGTTTGCAGGGAAACGCACAATAATGCAAATAACGAAATAAAAGCAAATTTCTCTTTTAAATAGTTTTTTATTATCACGTACTACCATTATAGAGGTCAATCACTTGGCAGACTAGTCGCCAGTTCAGCTCGCAGCCCTCCAGCGTCAATTCTGTCGTCTGTATCGGTTCTAGGGTCCTTATATAGTATTGAGAGTGTTTGCAGGGAAACGCACAATAATGCAAATAACGAAATAAAAGCAAATTTCTTTTTAAATAGTTTTTTATTATCACGTACTACCATTTAAGAGGTCAATCACTTGGCAGACCAGTCGCCAGTGCAGCTCGCAGTTCTCCAGCGTCAATTCTGTCGTCTGTATCGGCTCCCAGGGTCCTTATATAGTAATGAGAGTTTTTGCAGGGACACGCACAATAATGCAAATAACGAAATAAAAGCAAATTTCTCTTTTAAATAGTTTTTTATTATCACGTACTACCATTATAGAGGTCAATCACTTGGCAGACTAGTCGCCAGTTCAGCTCGCAGCCCTCCAGCGTCAATTCTGTCGTCTGTATCGGTTCTAGGGTCCTTATATAGTAATGAGAGTGTTTGCAGGGAAACGCACAATAATGCAAATAACGAAATAAAAGCAAATTTCTCTTTTAAATAGTTTTTTATTATCACGTACTACCATTTAAGAGGTCAATCACTTGGCAGACTAGTCGCCAGTTCAGCTCGCAGCACTCCAGCGTCAATTCTGTCGTCTGTATCGGTTCTAGGGTCCTTATATAGTAATGAGAGTGTTTGCAGGGAAACGCACAATAATGCAAATAACTAAATAAAAGCAAATTTCTCTTTTAAATAGTTTTTTATTATCACGTACTACCATTTAAGAGGTCAATCACTTGGCAGACCAGTCGCCAGTGCAGGTCGCAGTTCTCCAGCGTCAATTCTGTCGTCTGTATCGGCTCCCAGGGTCCTTATATAGTAATGAGAGTTTTTGCAGGGACACGCACAATAATGCAAATAACGAAATAAAAGCAAATTTCTCTTTTAAATAGTTTTTTATTATCACGTACTACCATTTAAGAGGTCAATCACTTGGCAGACCAGTCGCCAGTGCAGCTCGCAGTTCTCCAGCGTCAATTCTGTCGTCTGTATCGGCTCCCAGGGTCCTTATATAGTAATGAGAGTTTTTGCAGGGACACGCACAATAATGCAAATAACGAAATAAAAGCAAATTTCTCTTTTAACTAGTTTTTTATTATCACGTACTACCATTATAGAGGTCAATCACTTGGCAGACTAGTCGCCAGTTCAGCTCGCAGCCCTCCAGCGTCAATTCTGTCGTCTGTATCGGTTCTAGGGTCCTTATATAGTAATGAGAGTGTTTGCAGGGAAACGCACAATAATGCAAATAACGAAATAAAAGCAAATTTCTCTTTTAAATAGTTTTTTATTATCACGTACTACCATTATAGAGGTCAATCACTTGGCAGACTAGTCGCCAGTTCAGCTCGCAGCCCTCCAGCGTCAATTCTGTCGTCTGTATCGGTTCTAGGGTCCTTATATAGTAATGAGAGTGTTTGCAGGGAAACGCACAATAATGCAAATAACGAAATAAAAGCAAATTTCTCTTTTAAATACTTTTTTATTATCACATACTACCATTTAAGAGGTCAATCACTTGGCAGACCAGTCGCCAGTGCAGCTCGCTGTTCTCCAGCGTCAATTCTGTCGTCTGTATCGGCTCCCAGGGTCCTTATATAGTAATGAGAGTTTTTGCAGGGACACGCACAATAATGCAAATAACGAAATAAAAGCAAATTTCTCTTTTAAATAGTTTTTTATTATCACGTACTACCATTATAGAGGTCAATCACTTGGCAGACTAGTCGCCAGTTCAGCTCGCAGCCCTCCAGCGTCAATTCTGTCGTCTGTATCGGTTCTAGGGTCCTTATATAGTAATGAGAGTGTTTGCAGGGAAACGCACAATAATGCAAATAACGAAATAAAAGCAAATTTCTCTTTTAAATAGTTTTTTATTATCACGTACTACCATTTAAGAGGTCAATCACTTGGCAGACCAGTCGCCAGTGTAGCTCGCAGTTCTCCAGCGTCAATTCTGTCGTCTGTATCGGCTCCCAGGGTCCTTATATAGTAATGAGAGTTTTTGCAGGGACACGCACAATAATGCAAATAACGAAATAAAAGCAAATTTCTCTTTTAAATAGTTTTTTATTATCACGTACTACCATTATAGAGGTCAATCACTTGGCAGACTAGTCGCCAGTTCAGCTCGCAGCCCTCCAGCGTCAATTCTGTCGTCTGTATCGGTTCTAGGGTCCTTATATAGTAATGAGAGTGTTTGCAGGGAAACGCACAATAATGCAAATAACGAAATAAAAGCAAATTTCTCTTTTAAATAGTTTTTATTATCACGTACTACCATTTAAGAGGTCAATCACTTGGCAGACCAGTCGCCAGTGCAGCTCGCAGTTCTCCAGCGTCAATTCTGTCGTCTGTATCGGCTCCCAGGGTCCTTATATAGTAATGAGAGTTTTTGCAGGGACACGCACAATAATGCAAATAACGAAATAAAAGCAAATTTCTCTTTTAAATAGTTTTTTATTATCACGTACTACCATTATAGAGGTCAATCACTTGGCAGACTAGTCGCCAGTTCAGCTCGCAGCCCTCCAGCGTCAATTCTGTCGTCTGTATCGGTTCTAGAGTCCTTATATAGTAATGAGAGTGTTTACAGGGAAACGCACAATAATGCAAATAACGAAATAAAAGCAAATTTCTCTTTTAAATAGTTTTTTATTATCACGTACTACCATTTAAGAGGTCAATCACTTGGCAGACCAGTCGCCAGTGCAGCTCGCAGTTCTCCAGTGTCAATTCTGTCGTCTGTATCGGCTCCCAGGGTCCTTATATAGTAATGAGAGTTTTTGCAGGGACACGCACAATAATGCAAATAACTAAATAAAAGCAAATTTCTCTTTTAAATAGTTTTTTATTATCACGTACTACCATTATAGAGGTCAATCACTTGGCAGACTAGTCGCCAGTTCAGCTCGCAGCCCTCCAGCGTCAATTCTGTCGTCTGTATCGGTTCTAGGGTCCTTATATAGTAATGAGAGTGTTTGCAGGGAAACGCACAATAATGCAAATAACGAAATAAAAGCAAATTTCTCTTTTAAATAGTTTTTTATTATCACGTACTACCATTTAAGAGGTCAATCACTTGGCAGACCAGTCGCCAGTGCAGCTCGCAGTTCTCCAGCGTCAATTCTGTCGTCTGTATCGGCTCCCAGGGTCCTTATATAGTAATGAGAATTTTTGCAGGGACACGCACAATAATGCAAATAACGAAATAAAAGCAAATTTCTCTTTTAAATAGTTTTTTATTATTACGTACTACCATTATAGAGGTCAATCACTTGGCAGACTAGTCGCGAGTTCAGCTCGCAGCCCTCCAGCGTCAATTCTGTCGTCTGTATCGGTTCTAGGGTGCTTATATAGTAATGAGAGTGTTTGCAGGGACACGCACAATAATGCAAATAACGAAATAAAAGCAAATTTCTCTTTTAAATAGTTTTTTATTATCACGTACTACCATTTAAGAGGTCAATCACTTGGCAGACCAGTCGCCAGTGCAGCTCGCAGTTCTCCAGCGTCAATTCTGTCGTCTGTATCGGCTCCCAGGGTCCTTATATAGTAATGAGAGTTTTTGCAGGGACACGCACAATAATGCAAATAACGAAATAAAAGCAAATTTCTCTTTTAAATAGTTTTTTATTATCACGTACTACCATTATAGAGGTCAATCACTTGGCAGACTAGTCGCCAGTTCAGCTCGCAGCCCTCCAGCGTCAATTCTGTCGTCTGTATCGGTTCTAGAGTCCTTATATAGTAATGAGAGTGTTTACAGGGAAACGCACAATAATGCAAATAACGAAATAAAAGCAAATTTCTCTTTTAAATAGTTTTTTATTATCACGTACTACCATTTAAGAGGTCAATCACTTGGCAGACCAGTCGCCAGTGCAGCTCGCAGTTCTCCAGTGTCAATTCTGTCGTCTGTATCGGCTCCCAGGGTCCTTATATAGTAATGAGAGTTTTTGCAGGGACACGCACAATAATGCAAATAACTAAATAAAAGCAAATTTCTCTTTTAAATAGTTTTTTATTATCACGTACTACCATTATAGAGGTCAATCACTTGGCAGACTAGTCGCCAGTTCAGCTCGCAGCCCTCCAGCGTCAATTCTGTCGTCTGTATCGGTTCTAGGGTCCTTATATAGTAATGAGAGTGTTTGCAGGGAAACGCACAATAATGCAAATAACGAAATAAAAGCAAATTTCTCTTTTAAATAGTTTTTTATTATCACGTACTACCATTTAAGAGGTCAATCACTTGGCAGACCAGTCGCCAGTGCAGCTCGCAGTTCTCCAGCGTCAATTCTGTCGTCTGTATCGGCTCCCAGGGTCCTTATATAGTAATGAGAATTTTTGCAGGGACACGCACAATAATGCAAATAACGAAATAAAAGCAAATTTCTCTTTTAAATAGTTTTTTATTATTACGTACTACCATTATAGAGGTCAATCACTTGGCAGACTAGTCGCGAGTTCAGCTCGCAGCCCTCCAGCGTCAATTCTGTCGTCTGTATCGGTTCTAGGGTGCTTATGTAGTAATGAGAGTGTTTGCAGGGAAACGCACAATAATGCAAATAACGAAATAAAAGCAAATTTCTCTTTTAAATAGTTTTTTATTATCACGTACTACCATTTAAGAGGTCAATCACTTGGCAGACCAGTCGCCAGTGCAGCTCGCAGTTCTCCAGCGTCAATTCTGTCGTCTGTATCGGCTCCCAGGGTCCTTATATAGTAATGAGAGTTTTTGCAGGGACACGCACAATAATGCAAATAACGAAATAAAAGCAAATTTCTCTTTTAAATAGTTTTTTATTATCACGTACTACCATTATAGAGGTCAATCACTTGACAGACTAGTCGCCAGTTCAGCTCGCAGCCCTCCAGCGTCAATTCTGTCGTCTGTATCGGTTCTAGGGTCCTTATATAGTAATGAGAGTGTTTGCAGGGAAACGCACAATAATGCAAATAACGAAATAAAAGCAAATTTCTCTTTTAAATAGTTTTTTATTATCACGTACTACCATTTAAGAGGTCAATCACTTGGCAGACCAGTCGCCAGTGCAGCTCGCAGTTCTCCAGGGTCAATTCTGTCGTCTGTATCGGCTCCCAGGGTCCTAATATAGTAATGAGAGTTTTTGCAGGGACACGCACAATAATGCAAATAACTAAATAAAAGCAAATTTCTCTTTTAAATAGTTTTTTATTATCACGTACTACCATTATAGAGGTCAATCACTTGGCAGACTAGTCGCCAGTTCAGCTCGCAGCCCTCCAGCGTCAATTCTGTCGTCTGTATCGGTTCTAGGGTCCTTATATAGTAATGAGAGTGTTTGCAGGGAAACGCACAATAATGCAAATAACGAAATAAAAGCAAATTTCTCTTTTAAATAGTTTTTTATTATCACGTACTACCATTTAAGAGGTCAATCACTTGGCAGACCAGTCGCCAGTGCAGCTCGCAGTTCTCCAGCGTCAATTCTGTCGTCTGTATCGGCTCCCAGGGTCCTTATATAGTAATGAGAGTTTTTGCAGGGACACGCACAATAATGCAAATAACGAAATAAAAGCAAATTTCTCTTTTAAATAGTTTTTTATTATCACGTACTACCATTATAGAGGTCAATCACTTGGCAGACCAGTCGCCAGTGCAGCTCGCAGTTCTCCAGCGTCAATTCTGTCGTCTGTATCGGCTCCCAGGGTCCTTATATAGTAATGAGAGCTTTTGCAGGGACACGCACAATAATGCAAATAACGAAATAAAAGCAAATTTCTCTTTTAAATAGTTTTTTATTATCACGTACTACCATTATAGAGGTCAATCACTTGGCAGTCTAGTCGCCAGTTCAGCTCGCAGCGCTCCAGCGTCAATTCTGTCGTCTGTATCGGTTCTAGGGTCCTTATATAGTAATGAGAGTGTTTGCAGGGAAACGCACAATAATGCAAATAACGAAATAAAAGAAAATTTCTCTTTTAAATAGTTTTTTATTATCACGTACTACCATTATAGAGGTCAATCACTTGGCAGACTAGTCGCCAGTTCAGCTCGCAGCTCTCCAGCGTCAATTCTGTCGTCTGTATCGGTTCTAGGGTCCTTATATAGTAATGAGAGTGTTTGCAGGGAAACGCACAATAATGCAAATAACGAAATAAAAGCAAATTTCTTTTTAAATAGTTTTTTATTATCACGTACTACCATTAAAGAGGTCAATCACTTGGCAGACCAGTCGCCAGTGCAGCTCGCAGTTCTCCAGCGTCAATTCTGTCGTCTGTATCGGCTCCCAGGGTCCTTATATAGTAATGAGAGTTTTTGCAGGGACACGCACAATAATGCAAATAACGAAATAAAAGCAAATTTCTCTTTTAAATAGTTTTTTATTATCACGTACTACCATTTAAGAGGTCAATCACTTGGCAGACCAGTCGCCAGTGCAGCTCGCAGTTCTCCAGCGTCAATTCTGTCGTCTGTATCGGCTCCCAGGGTCCTTATATAGTAATGAGAGTTTTTGCAGGGACACGCACAATAATGCAAATAACGAAATAAAAGCAAATTTCTCTTTTAAATAGGTTTTTATTATCACGTACTACCATTATAGAGGTCAATCACTTGGCAGACTAGTCGCCAGTTCAGCTCGCAGCCCTCCAGCGTCAATTCTGTCGTCTGTATCGGTTCTAGGGTCCTTATATAGTAATGAGAGTGTTTGCAGGGAAACGCACAATAATGCAAATAACGAAATAAAAGCAAATTTCTCTTTTAAATAGTTTTTTATTATCACATACTACAATTATAGAGGTCTATCACTTGGCAGACTAGTCGCCAGTTCAGCTCGCAGCCCTCCAGCGTCAATTCTGTCGTCTGTATCGGTTCTAGGGTCCTTATATAGTAATGAGAGTGTTTGCAGGGAAACGCACAATAATGCAAATAACGAAATAAAAGCAAATTTCTCTTTTAAATACTTTTTTATTATCACATACTACCATTTAAGAGGTCAATCACTTGGCAGACCAGTCGCCAGTGCAGCTCGCAGTTCTCCAGCGTCAATTCTGTCGTCTGTATCGGCTCCCAGGGTCCTTATATAGTAATGAGAGTTTTTGCAGGGACACGCACAATAATGCAAATAACGAAATAAAAGCAAATTTCTCTTTTAAATAGTTTTTTATTATCATGTACTACCATTATAGAGGTCAATCACTTGGCAGACTAGTCGCCAGTTCAGCTCGCAGCCCTCCAGCGTCAATTCTGTCGTCTGTATCGGTTCTAGGGTCCTTATATAGTAATGAGAGTGTTTGCAGGGAAACGCACAATAATGCAAATAACGAAATAAAAGCAAATTTCTCTTTTAAATAGTTTTTTATTATCACGTACTACCATTTAAGAGGTCAATCACTTGGCAGACCAGTCGCCAGTGTAGCTCGCAGTTCTCCAGCGTCAATTCTGTCGTCTGTATCGGCTCCCAGGGTCCTTATATAGTAATGAGAGTTTTTGCAGGGACACGCACAATAATGCAAATAACGAAATAAAAGCAAATTTCTCTTTTAAATAGTTTTTTATTATCACGTACTACCATTATAGAGGTCAATCACTTGGCAGACTAGTCGCCAGTTCAGCTCGCAGCCCTCCAGCGTCAATTCTGTCGTCTGTATCGGTTCTAGGGTCCTTATATAGTAATGAGAGTGTTTGCAGGGAAACGCACAATAATGCAAATAACGAAATAAAAGCAATTTTCTCTTTTAAATAGTTTTTATTATCACGTACTACCATTTAAGAGGTCAATCACTTGGCAGACCAGTCGCCAGTGCAGCTCGCAGTTCTCCAGCGTCAATTCTGTCGTCTGTATCGGCTCCCAGGGTCCTTATATAGTAATGAGAGTTTTTGCAGGGACACGCACAATAATGCAAATAACGAAATAAAAGCAAATTTCTCTTTTAAATAGTTTTTTATTATCACGTACTACCATTATAGAGGTCAATCACTTTGCAGACTAGTCGCCAGTTCAGCTCGCAGCCCTCCAGCGTCAATTCTGTCGTCTGTAGCGGTTCTAGGGTCCTTATATAGTAATGAGAGTGTTTGCAGGGAAACGCACAATAATGCAAATAACGAAATAAAAGCAAATTTCTCTTTTAAATAGTTTTTTATTATCACGTACTACCATTTAAGAGGTCAATCACTTGGCAGACCAGTCGCCAGTGCAGCTCGCAGTTCTCCAGCGTCAATTCTGTCGTCTGTATCGGCTCCCAGGGTCCTTATATAGTAATGAGAATTTTTGCAGGGACACGCACAATAATGCAAATAACGAAATAAAAGCAAATTTCTCTTTTAAATAGTTTTTTATTATCACGTACTACCATTATAGAGGTCAATCACTTGGCAGACTAGTCGCCAGTTCAGCTCGCAGCCCTCCAGCGTCAATTCTGTCGTCTGTATCGGTTCTAGGGTGCTTATATAGTAATGAGAGTGTTTGCAGGGAAACGCACAATAATGCAAATAACGAAATAAAAGCAAATTTGTCTTTTACATAGTTTTTTATTATCACGTACTACCATTTAAGAGGTCAATCACTTGGCAGACCAGTCGCCAGTGCAGCTCGCAGTTCTCCCGCGTCAATTCTGTCGTCTGTATCGGCTCCCAGGGTCCTTATATGGTAATGAGAGTTTTTGCAGGGACACGCACAATAATGCAAATAACTAAATAAAAGCAAATTTCTATTTTAAATAGTTTTTTATTATCACGTACTACCATTATAGAGGTCAATCACTTGACAGACTATTCGCCAGTTCAGCTCGCAGCCCTCCAGCGTCAATTCTGTCGTCTGTATCGGTTCTAGGGTCCTTATATAGTAATGAGAGTGTTTGCAGGGAAACGCACAATAATGCAAATAACGAAATAAAAGCAAATTTCTCTTTTAAATAGTTTTTTATTATCACGTACTACCATTTAAGAGGTCAATCACTTGGCAGACCAGATGCCAGTGCAGCTCGCAGTTCTCCAGGGTCAATTCTGTCGTCTGTATCGGCTCCCAGGGTCCTAATATAGTAATGAGAGTTTTTGCAGGGACACGCACAATAATGCAAATAACTAAATAAAAGCAAATTTCTCTTTTAAATAGTTTTTTATTATCACGTACTACCATTATAGAGGTCAATCACTTGGCAGACTAGTCGCCAGTTCAGCTCGCAGCCCTCCAGCGTCAATTCTGTCGTCTGTATCGGTTCTAGGGTCCTTATATAGTAATGAGAGTGTTTGCAGGGAAACGCACAATAATGCAAATAACGAAATAAAAGCAAATTTCTGTTTTAAATAGTTTTTTATTATCACGTACTACCATTTAAGAGGTCAATCACTTGGCAGACCAGTTGCCAGTGCAGCTCGCAGTTCTCCAGCGTCAATTCTGTCGTCTGTATCGGCTCCCAGGGTCCTTATATAGTAATGAGAGTTTTTGCAGGGACACGCACAATAATGCAAATAACGAAATAAAAGCAAATTTCTCTTTTAAATAGTTTTTTATTATCACGTACTACCATTATAGAGGTCAATCACTTGGCAGACTAGTCGCCAGTTCAGCTCGCAGCCCTCCAGCGTCAATTCTGTCGTCTGTATCGGTTCTAGGGTCCTTATATAGTAATGAGAGTGTTTGCAGGGAAACGCACAATAATGCAAATAACGAAATAAAAGCAAATTTCTCTTTTAAATAGTTTTTTATTATCACGTACTACCATTTAAGAGGTCAATCACTTGGCAGACCAGTCGCCAGTGCAGCTCGCAGTTCTCCAGCGTCAATTCTGTCGTCTGTATCGGCTCCCAGGGTCCTTATATAGTAATGAGAGTTTTTGCAGGGACACGCACAATAATGCAAATAACGAAATAAAAGCAAATTTCTCTTTTAAATAGTTTTTTATTATCACGTACTACCATTATAGAGGTCAATCACTTGGCAGACTAGTCGCCAGTTCAGCTCACAGCCCTCCAGCGTCAATTCTGTCGTCTGTATCGGTTCTAGGGTCCTTATATAGTAATGAGAGTGTTTGCAGGGAAACGCACAATAATGCAAATAACGAAATAAAAGCAAATTTCTCTTTTAAATAGTTTTTTATTATCACGTACTACCATTTAAGAGGTCAATCACTTGGCAGACCAGTCGCCAGTGCAGCTCGCAGTTCTCCAGCGTCAATTCTGTCGTCTGTATCGGCTCCCAGGGTCCTTATATAGCAATGAGAGTTTTTGCAGGGACACGCACAATAATGCAAATAACGAAATAAAAGCAAATTTCTCTTTTAAATAGTTTTTTATTATCACGTACTACCATTATAGAGGTCAATCACTTGGCAGACTAGTCGCCAGTTCAGCTCGCAGCCCTCCAGCGTCAATTCTGTCGTCTGTATCGGTTCTAGGGTCCTTATATAGTAATGAGAGTGTTTGCAGGGAAACGCACAATAATGCAAATAACGAAGTAAAAGCAAATTTCTCTTTTAAATAGTTTTTTATTATCACGTACTACCATTTAAGAGGTCAATCACTTGGCAGACCAGTCGCCAGTGCAGCTCGCACTTCTCCAGCGTCAATTCTGTTGTCTGTATCGGCTCCCAGGGTCCTTATATAGTAATGAGAGTTTTTGCAGCGACACGCACAATAATGCAAATAACGAAATAAAAGCAAATTTCTCTTTTAAATAGTTTTTTATTATCACGTACTACCATTATAGAGGTCAATCACTTTGCAGACTAGTCGCCAGTTCAGCTCGCAGCCCTCCAGCGTCAATTCTGTCGTCTGTATCGGTTCTAGGGTCCTTATATAGTAATGAGAGTGTTTGCAGGGAAACGCACAATAATGCAAATAACGAAATAAAAGCAAATTTCTCTTTTAAATAGTTTTTTATTATCACGTACTACCATTTAAGAGGTCAATCACTTGGCAGACCAGTCGCCAGTGCAGCTCGCAGTTCTCCAGCGTCAATTCTGTCGTCTGTATCGGCTCCCAGGGTCCTTATATAGTAATGAGAGTTTTTGCAGGGACACGCACAATAATGCAAATAACGAAATAAAAGCAAATTTCTCTTTTAAATAGTTTTTTATTATCACGTACTACCATTATAGAGGTCAATCACTTGGCAGACTAGTCGCCAGTTCAGCTCGCAGCCCTCCAGCGTCAATTCTGTCGTCTGTATCGGTTCTAGGGTCCTTATATAGTAATGAGAGTGTTTGCAGGGAAACGCACAATAATGCAAATAACGAAATAAAAGCAAATTTCTCTTTTAAATAGTTTTTTATTATCACGTACTACCATTATAGAGGTCAATCACTTGGCAGACTAGTCGCCAGTTCAGCTCGCAGCCCTCCAGCGTCAATTCTGTCGTCTGTATCGGTTCTAGGGTCCTTATATAGTAATGAGAGTGTTTGCAGGGAAACACACAATAATGCAAATAACGAAATAAAAGCAAATTTCTCTTTTAAATAGTTTTTTATTATCACGTACTACCATTTAAGAGGTCAATCACTTGGCAGACCAGTCGCCAGTGCAGCTCGCAGTTCTCCAGCGTCAATTCTGTCGTCTTTATCGGCTCCCAGGGTCCTTATATAGTAATGAGAGTTTTTGCAGTGACACGCACAATAATGCAAATAACGAAATAAAAGCAAATTTCTCTTTTAAATAGTTTTTTATTATCAAGTACTACCATTTAAGAGGTCAATCACTTGGCAGACCAGTCGCCAGTGCAGTTCGCAGTTCTCCAGCGTCAATTCTGTCGTCTGTATCGGCTCCCAGGGTCCTTATATAGTAATGAGAGTTTTTGCAGGGACACGCACAATAATGCAAATAACGAAATAAAAGCAAATTTCTCTTTTAAATAGTTTTTTTATTATCACATACTTCCATTTAAGAGGTCAATCACTTGGCAGACCAGTCGCCAGTGCACCTCGCAGTTCTCCAGCGTCAATTCTGTCGTCTGTATCGGCTCCCAGGGTCCTTATGTAGTAATGAGAGTTTTTGCAGGGACACGCACAATAATGCAAATAACGAAATAAAAGCAAATTGCTCTTTTAAATAGTTTTTTATTATCACGTACTACCATTATAGAGGTCAATCACTTGGCAGACTAGTCGCCAGTTTAGCTCGCAGCCCTCCAGCGTCAATTCTGTCGTCTGTATCGGTTCTAGGGTCCTTATATAGTAATGAGAGTGTTTGCAGGAAACGCACAATAATGCAAATAACGAAATAAAAGCAAATTTCTCTTTTAAATAGTTTTTTATTATCACGTACTACCATTATAGAGGTCAATCACTTGGCAGACTAGTCGCCAGTTCAGCTCGCAGCCCTCCAGCGTCAATTCTGTCGTCTGTATCGGTTCTAGAGTCCTTATATAGCAATGAGAGTGTTTGCAGGGAAACACACAATAATGCAAATAACGAAATAAAAGCAAATTTCTCTTTTAAATAGTTTTTTATTATCACGTACTACCATTTAAGAGGTCAATCACTTGGCAGACCAGTCGCCAGTGCAGCACGCAGTTCTCCAGCATCAATTCTGTCGTCTGTATCGGCTCCCAGGGTCCTTATATAGTAATGAGAGTTCTTGCAGGGACACGCACAATAATGCAAATAACGAAATAAAAGCAAATTTCTCTTTTACATAGTTTTTTATTATCACGTACTACCATTATAGAGGTCAATCACTTGGCAGACTAGTCGCCAGTTCAGCTCGCAGCCCTCCAGCGTCAATTCTGTCGTCTGTATCGGTTCTAGGGTCCTTATATAGTAATGAGAGTGTTTGCAGGGAAACGCACAATAATGCAAATAACGAAATAAAAGCAAATTTCTGTTTTAAATAGTTTTTTATTATCACGTACTACCATTTAAGAGGTCAATCACTTGGCAGACCAGTTGCCAGTGCAGCTCGCAGTTCTCCAGCGTCAATTCTGTCGTCTGTATCGGCTCCCAGGGTCCTTATATAGTAATGAGAGTTTTTGCAGGGAAACGCACAATAATGCAAATAACGAAATAAAAGCAAATTTCTCTTTTAAATAGTTTTTTATTATCACGTACTACCATTATAGAGGTCAATCACTTGGCAGACTAGTCGCCAGTTCAGCTCGCAGCCCTCCAGCGTCAATTCTGTCGTCTGTATCGTTTCTAGGGTCCTTATATAGTAATGAGAGTGTTTGCAGGGAAACGCACAATAATGCAAATAACGAAATAAAAGCAAATTTCTCTTTTAAATAGTTTTTTATTATCACGTACTACCATTTAAGAGGTCAATCACTTGGCAGACCAGTCGCCAGTGCAGCTCGCAGTTCTCCAGCGTCAATTCTGTCGTCTGTATCGGCTCCCAGGGTCCTTATATAGTAATGAGAGTTTTTGCATGGACACGCACAATAATGCAAATAACGAAATAAAAGCAAATTTCTCTTTTAAATAGTTTTTTATTATCACGTACTACCATTATAGAGGTCAATCACTTGGCAGACTAGTCGCCAGTTCAGCTCGCAGCCCTCCAGCGTCAATTCTGTCGTCTGTATCGGTTCTAGGGTCCTTATATAGTAATGAGAGTGTTTGCAGGGAAACGCACAATAATGCAAATAACGAAATAAAAGCAAATTTCTCTTTTAAATAGTTTTTTATTATCACGTACTACCATTTAAGAGGTCAATCACTTGGCAGACCAGTCGCCAGTGCAGCTCGCAGTTCTCCAGCGTCAATTCTGTCGTCTGTATCGGCTCCCAGGGTCCTTATATAGCAATGAGAGTTTTTGCAGGGACACGCACAATAATGCAAATAACGAAATAAAAGCAAATTTCTCTTTTAAATAGTTTTTTATTATCACGTACTACCATTATAGAGGTCAATCACTTGGCAGACTAGTCGCCAGTTCAGCTCGCAGCCCTCCAGCGTCAATTCTGTCGTCTGTATCGGTTCTAGGGTCCTTATATAGTAATGAGAGTGTTTGCAGGGAAACGCACAATAATGCAAATAACGAAGTAAAAGCAAATTTCTCTTTTAAATAGTTTTTTATTATCACGTACTACCATTTAAGAGGTCAATCACTTGGCAGACCAGTCGCCAGTGCAGCTCGCACTTCTCCAGCGTCAATTCTGTCGTCTGTATCGGCTCCCAGGGTCCTTATATAGTAATGAGAGTTTTTGCAGGGACACGCACAATAATGCAAATAACGAAATAAAAGCAAATTTCTCTTTTAAATAGTTTTTTATTATCACGTACTACCATTATAGAGGTCAATCACTTGGCAGACTAGTCGCCAGTTCAGCTCGCAGCCCTCCAGCGTCAATTCTGTCGTCTGTATCGGTTCTAGGGTCCTTATATAGTAATGAGAGTGTTTGCAGGGAAACGCACAATAATGCAAATAACGAAATAAAAGCAAATTTCTCTTTTAAATAGTTTTTTATTATCACGTACTACCATTTAAGAGGTCAATCACTTGGCAGACCAGTCGCCAGTGCAGCTCGCAGTTCTCCAGCGTCAATTCTGTCGTCTGTATCGGCTCCCAGGGTCCTTATATAGTAATGAGAGTTTTTGCAGGGACACGCACAATAATGCAAATAACGAAATAAAAGCAAATTTCTCTTTTAAATAGTTTTTTATTATCACGTACTACCATTATAGAGGTCAATCACTTGGCAGACTAGTCGCCAGTTCAGCTCGCAGCCCTCCAGCGTCAATTCTGTCGTCTGTATCGGTTCTAGGGTCCTTATATAGTAATGAGAGTGTTTGCAGGGAAACGCACAATAATGCAAATAACGAAATAAAAGCAAATTTCTCTTTTAAATAGTTTTTTATTATCACGTACTACCATTATAGAGGTCAATCACTTGGCAGACTAGTCGCCAGTTCAGCTCGCAGCCCTCCAGCGTCAATTCTGTCGTCTGTATCGGTTCTAGGGTCCTTATATAGTAATGAGAGTGTTTGCAGGGAAACACACAATAATGCAAATAACGAAATAAAAGCAAATTTCTCTTTTAAATAGTTTTTTATTATCACGTACTACCATTTAAGAGGTCAATCACTTGGCAGACCAGTCGCCAGTGCAGCTCGCAGTTCTCCAGCGTCAATTCTGTCGTCTTTATCGGCTCCCAGGGTCCTTATATAGTAATGAGAGTTTTTGCAGTGACACGCACAATAATGCAAATAACGAAATAAAAGCAAATTTCTCTTTTAAATAGTTTTTTATTATCAAGTACTACCATTTAAGAGGTCAATCACTTGGCAGACCAGTCGCCAGTGCAGTTCGCAGTTCTCCAGCGTCAATTCTGTCGTCTGTATCGGCTCCCAGGGTCCTTATATAGTAATGAGAGTTTTTGCAGGGACACGCACAATAATGCAAATAACGAAATAAAAGCAAATTTCTCTTTTAAATAGTTTTTTTATTATCACATACTTCCATTTAAGAGGTCAATCACTTGGCAGACCAGTCGCCAGTGCACCTCGCAGTTCTCCAGCGTCAATTCTGTCGTCTGTATCGGCTCCCAGGGTCCTTATGTAGTAATGAGAGTTTTTGCAGGGACACGCACAATAATGCAAATAACGAAATAAAAGCAAATTGCTCTTTTAAATAGTTTTTTATTATCACGTACTACCATTATAGAGGTCAATCACTTGGCAGACTAGTCGCCAGTTTAGCTCGCAGCCCTCCAGCGTCAATTCTGTCGTCTGTATCGGTTCTAGGGTCCTTATATAGTAATGAGAGTGTTTGCAGGAAACGCACAATAATGCAAATAACGAAATAAAAGCAAATTTCTCTTTTAAATAGTTTTTTATTATCACGTACTACCATTATAGAGGTCAATCACTTGGCAGACTAGTCGCCAGTTCAGCTCGCAGCCCTCCAGCGTCAATTCTGTCGTCTGTATCGGTTCTAGAGTCCTTATATAGCAATGAGAGTGTTTGCAGGGAAACACACAATAATGCAAATAACGAAATAAAAGCAAATTTCTCTTTTAAATAGTTTTTTATTATCACGTACTACCATTTAAGAGGTCAATCACTTGGCAGACCAGTCGCCAGTGCAGCACGCAGTTCTCCAGCATCAATTCTGTCGTCTGTATCGGCTCCCAGGGTCCTTATATAGTAATGAGAGTTTTTGCAGGGACACGCACAATAATGCAAATAACGAAATAAAAGCAAATTTCTCTTTTACATAGTTTTTTATTATCACGTACTACCATTATAGAGGTCAATCACTTGGCAGACTAGTCGCCAGTTCAGCTCGCAGCCCTCCAGCGTCAATTCTGTCGTCTGTATCGGTTCTAGGGTCCTTATATAGTAATGAGAGTGTTTGCAGGGAAACGCACAATAATGCAAATAACGAAATAAATGCAAATTTCTCTTTTAAATAGTTTTTTATTATCACGTACTACCATTTTAGAGGTCAATCACTTGGCAGACTAGTCGCCAGTTCAGCTCGCAGCCCTCCAGCGTCAATTCTGTCGTCTGTATCGGTTCTAGGGTCCTTATATAGTAATGAGAGTGTTTGCAGGGAAACGCACAATAATGCAAATAACGAAATAAAAGCAAATTTCTCTTTTAAATAGTTTTTTATTATCACTTACTACCATTTAAGAGGTCAATCACTTGGCAGACCAGTCGCCAGTGCAGCTCGCAGTTCTCCAGCGTCAATTCTGTCGTCTGTATCGGCTCCCAGGGTCCTTATATAGTAATGAGAGTTTTTGCAGGGACACGCACAATAATGCAAATAACGAAATAAAAGCAAATTTCTCTTTTAAATAGTTTTTTATTATCACGTACTACCATTATAGAGGTCAATCACTTGGCAGACTAGTCGCCAGTTCAGCTCGCAGCCCTCCAGCGTCAATTCTGTCGTCTGTATCGGTTCTAGGGTCCTTATATAGTAATGAGAGTGTTTGCAGGGAAACGCACAATAATGCAAATAACGAAATAAAAGCAAATTTCTCTTTTAAATAGTTTTTTATTATCACGTACTACCATTTAAGAGGTCAATCACTTGGCAGACCAGTCGCCAGTGCAGCTCGCAGTTCTCCAGCGTCAATTCTGTCGTCTGTATCGGCTCCCAGGGTCCTTATATAGTAATGAGAGTTTTTGCAGGGACACGCACAATAATGCAAATAACGAAATAAAAGCAAATTTCTCTTTTAAATAGTTTTTTTATTATCACATACTTCCATTTAAGAGGTCAATCACTTGGCAGACCAGTCGCCAGTGCACCTCGCAGTTCTCCAGCGTCAATTCTGTCGTCTGTATCGGCTCCCAGGGTCCTTATGTAGTAATGAGAGTTTTTGCAGGGACACGCACAATAATGTAAATAACGAAATAAAAGCAAATTGCTCTTTTAAATAGTTTTTTATTATCACGTACTACCATTATAGAGGTCAATCACTTGGCAGACTAGTCGCCAGTTTAGCTCGCAGCCCTCCAGCGTCAATTCTGTCGTCTGTATCGGTTCTAGGGTCCTTATATAGTAATGAGAGTGTTTGCAGGAAACGCACAATAATGCAAATAACGAAATAAAAGCAAATTTCTCTTTGAAATAGTTTTTTATTATCACGTACTACCATTATAGAGGTCAATCACTTGGCAGACTAGTCGCCAGTTCAGCTCGCAGCCCTCCAGCGTCAATTCTGTCGTCTGTATCGGTTCTAGAGTCCTTATATAGCAATGAGAGTGTTTGCAGGGAAACGCACAATAATGCAAATAACGAAATAAAAGCAAATTTCTCTTTTAAATAGTTTTTTATTATCACGTACTACCATTTAAGAGGTCAATCACTTGGCAGACCAGTCTCCAGTGCAGCTCGCAGTTCTCCAGCGTCAATTCTGTCGTCTGTATCGGCTCCCAGGGTCCTTATATAGTAATGAGAGTTTTTGCAGGGACACGCACAATAATGCAAATAACGAAATAAAAGCAAATTTCTCTTTTACATAGTTTTTTATTATCACGTACTACCATTATAGAGGTCAATCACTTGGCAGACTAGTCGCCAGTTCAGCTCGCAGCCCTCCAGCGTCAATTCTGTCGTCTGTATCGGTTCTAGGGTCCTTATATAGTAATGAGAGTGTTTGCAGGGAAACGCACAATAATGCAAATAACGAAATAAAAGCAAATTTCTCTTTTAAATAGTTTTTTATTATCACGTACTACCATTATAGAGGTCAATCACTTGGCAGACTAGTCGCCAGTTCAGCTCGCAGCCCTCCAGCGTCAATTCTGTCGTCTGTATCGGTTCTAGGGTCCTTATATAGTAATGAGAGTGTTTGCAGGGAAACGCACAATAATGCAAATAACGAAATAAAAGCAAATTTCTCTTTTAAATAGTTTTTTATTATCACGTACTACCATTTAAGAGGTCAATCACTTGGCAGACCAGTCGCCAGTGCAGCTCGCAGTTCTCCAGCGTCAATTCTGTCGTCTGTATCGTCTCCCAGGGTCCTTATATAGTAATGAGAGTTTTTGCAGGGACACGCACAATAATGCAAATAACGAAATAAAAGCAAATTTCTCTTTTAAATAGTTTTTTTATTATCACATACTTCCATTTAAGAGGTCAATCACTTGCCAGACCAGTCGCCAGTGCACCTCGCAGTTCTCCAGCGTCAATTCTGTCGTCTGTATCGGCTCCCAGGGTCCTTATGTAGTAATGAGAGTTTTTGCAGGGACACGCACAATAATGCAAATAACGAAATAAAAGCAAATTGCTCTTTTAAATAGTTTTTTATTATCACGTACTACCATTATAGAGGTCAATCACTTGGCAGACTAGTCGCCAGTTTAGCTCGCAGCCCTCCAGCGTCAATTCTGTCGTCTGTATCGGTTCTAGGGTCCTTATATAGTAATGAGAGTGTTTGCAGGAAACGCACAATAATGCAAATAACGAAATAAAAGCAAATTTCTCTTTTAAATAGTTTTTTATTATCACGTACTACCATTATAGAGGTCAATCACTTGGCAGACTAGTCGCCAGTTCAGCTCGCAGCCCTCCAGCGTCAATTCTGTCGTCTGTATCGGTTCTAGAGTCCTTATATAGCAATGAGAGTGTTTGCAGGGAAACGCACAATAATGCAAATAACGAAATAAAAGCAAATTTCTCTTTTAAATAGTTTTTTATTATCACGTACTACCATTTAAGAGGTCAATCACTTGGCAGACCAGTCGCCAGTGTAGCTCGCAGTTCTCCAGCGTCAATTCTGTCGTCTGTATCGGCTCCCAGGGTCCTTATATAGTAATGAGAGTTTTTGCAGGGACACGCACAATAATGCAAATAACGAAATAAAAGCAAATTTCTCTTTTACATAGTTTTTTATTATCACGTACTACAATTATAGAGGTCAATCACTTGGCAGACTAGTCGCCAGTTCAGCTCGCAGCCCTCCAGCGTCAATTCTGTCGTCTGTATAGGCTCCCATGGTCCTTATATAGTAATGAGAGTGTTTGCAGGGAAACGCACAATAATGCAAATAACGAAATAAAAGCAAATTTCTCTTTTAAATAGTTTTTTATTATCACGTACTACCATTATAGAGGTCAATCACTTGGCAGACTAGTCGCCAGTTCAGCTCGCAGCCCTCCAGCGTCAATTCTGTCGTCTGTATCGGGTCTAGGGTCCTTATATAGTAATGAGAGTGTTTGCAGGGAAACGCACAATAATGCAAATAACGAAATAAAAGCAAATTTCTCTTTTAAATAGTTTTTTATTATCACGTACTACCATTTAAGAGGTCAATCACTTGGCAGACTAGTCGCCAGTTCAGCTCGCAGCCCTCCAGCGTCAAGTCTGTCGTCTGTATCGGTTCTAGGGTCCTTATATAGTAATGAGAGTGTTTGCAGGGAAACGCACAATAATGCAAATAACGAAATAAAAGCAAATTTCTCTTTTAAATAGTTTTTTTATTATCACGTACTACCATTTAAGAGGTCAATTACTTGGCAGACCAGTCGCCAGTGCAGCTTGCAGTTCTCCAGCGTCAATTCTGTCGTCTGTATCGGCTCCCAGGGTCCTTATATAGTAATGAGAATTTTTGCAGGGACACGCACAATAATGCAAATAACGAAATAAAAGCAAATTTCTCTTTTAAATAGTTTTTTATTATCACGTACTACCATTATAGAGGTCAATCACTTGGCAGACTAGTCGCCAGTTCAGCTCGCAGCCCTCCAGCGTCAATTCTGTCGTCTGTATCGGTTCTAGGGTCCTTATATAGTAATGAGAGTGTTTGCAGTGAAACGCACAATAATGCAAATAACGAAATAAAAGCAAATTTCTCTTTTAAATAGTTTTTTATTATCACATACTACCATTTAAGAGGTCAATCACTTGGCAGACCAGTCGCCAGTGCAGCTCGCAGTTCTCCAGCGTCAATTCTGTCGTCTGTATCGGCTCCCAGGGTCCTTATATAGTAATGAGAGTTTTTGCAGGGACACGCACAATAATGCAAATAACGAAATAAATGCAAATTTCTCTTTTAAATAGTTTTTTATTATCACGTACTACCATTATAGAGGTCAATCACTTGGCAGACTAGTCGCCAGTTCAGCTCGCAGCCCTCCAGCGTCAATTCTGTCGTCTGTATCGGTTTTAGGGTCCTTATATAGTAATGAGAGTGTTTGCAGGGAAACGCACAATAATGCAAATAACGAAATAAAAGCAAATTTCTCTTTTAAATAGTTTTTTTATTATCACGTACTACCATTTAAGAGGTCAATCACTTGGCAGACCAGTCGCCAGTGCAGCTCGCAGTTCTCCAGCGTCAATTCTGTCGTCTGTATCGGCTCCCAGGGTCCTTATATAGTAATGAGAGTTTTTGCAGGGACACGCACAATAATGCAAATAACGAAATAAAAGCAAATTTCTCTTTTAAATAGTTTTTTATTATCACGTACTACCATTATAGAGGTCAATCACTTGGCAGACTAGTCGCCAGTTCAGCTCGCAGCCCTCCAGCGTCAATTCTGTCGTCTGTATCGGTTCTAGGGTCCTTATATAGTAATGAGAGTGTTTGCAGGGAAACGCACAATAATGCAAATAACGAAATAAAAGCAAATTTCTCTTTTAAATAGTTTTTTATTATCACGTACTACCATTTAAGAGGTCAATCACTTGGCAGACCAGTCGCCAGTGCAGCTCGCAGTTCTCCAGCGTCAATTCTGTCGTCTGTATCGGCTCCCAGGGTCCTTATATAGTAATGAGAGTTTTTGCAGGGACACGCACAATAATGCAAATAACGAAATAAAAGCAAATTTCTCTTTTAAATAGTTTTTTATTATCACGTACTACCATTATAGAGGTCAATCACTTGGCAGACTAGTCGCCAGTTCAGCTCGCAGCCCTCCAGCGTCAATTCTGTCGTCTGTATCGGTTTTAGGGTCCTTATATAGTAATGAGAGTGTTTGCAGGGAAACGCACAATAATGCAAATAACGAAATAAAAGCAAATTTCTCTTTTAAATAGTTTTTTATTATCACGTACTACCATTTAAGAGGTCAATCACTTGGCAGACCAGTCGCCAGTGCAGCTCGCAGTTCTCCAGGGTCAATTCTGTCGTCTGTATCGGCTCCCAGCGTCCTTATATAGTAATGAGAGTTTTTGCAGGGACACGCACAATAATGCAAATAACGAAATAAAAGCAAATTTCTCTTTTAAATAGTTTTTTATTATCACGTACTACCATTATAGAGGTCAATCACTTGGCAGACTAGTCGCCAGTTCAGCTCGCAGCCCTCCAGCGTCAATTCTGTCGTCTGTATCGGTTCTAGGGTCCTTATATAGCAATGAGAGTGTTTGCAGGGAAACGCACAATAATGCAAATAACGAAATAAAAACAAATTTCTCTTTTAAATAGTTTTTTATTATCACGTACTACCATTTAAGAGGTCAATCACTTGGCAGACCAGTCGCCAGTGCAGCTCGCAGTTCTCCAGCGTCAATTCTGTCGTCTGTATCGGCTCCCAGGGTCCTTATATAGTAATGAGAGTTTTTGCAGGGACACGCAAGATAATGCAAATAACGAAATAAAAGCAAATTTCTCTTTGAAATAGTTTTTTATTATCACGTACTACCATTATAGAGGTCAATCACTTGGCAGACTAGTCGCCAGTTCAGCTCGCAGCCCTCCAGCGTCAATTCTGTCGTCTGTATCGGTTCTAGGGTCCTTATATAGTAATGAGAGTGTTTGCAGGGAAACGCACAATAATGCAAATAACGAAATAAAAGCAAATTTCTCTTTTAAATAGTTTTTTATTATCACGTACTACCATTTAAGAGGTCAATCACTTGGCAGACCAGTCGCCAGTGCAGCTCGTAGTTCTCCAGCGTCAATTCTGTCGTCTGTATCGGCTCCCAGGGTCCTTATATAGTAATGAGAGTTTTTGCAGGGACACGCACAATAATGCAAATAACGAAATAAAAGCAAATTTCTCTTTTAAATAGTTTTTTATTATCACGTACTACCATTATAGAGGTCAATCACTTGGCAGACTAGTCGCCAGTTCAGCTCGCAGCCCTCCAGCGTCAATTCTGTCGTCTGTATCGGTTCTAGGGTCCTTATATAGTAATGAGAGTGTTTGCAGGGAAACGCACAATAATGCAAATAACGAAATAAAAGCAAATTTCTCTTTTAAATAGTTTTTTATTATCACGTACTACCATTTAAGAGGTCAATCACTTGGCAGACCAGTCGCCAGTGCAGCTCGCAGTTCTCCAGCGTCAATTCTGTCGTCTGTATCGGCTCCCAGGGTCCTTATATAGTAATGAGAGTTTTTGCAGGGACACGCACAATAATGCAAATAACGAAATAAAAGCAAATTTCTCTTTGAAATAGTTTTTTATTATCACGTACTACCATTATAGAGGTCAATCACTTGGCAGACTAGTCGCCAGTTCAGCTCGCAGCCCTCCAGCGTCAATTCTGTCGTCTGTATCGGTTCTAGGGTCCTTATATAGTAATGAGAGTGTTTGCAGGGAAACGCACAATAATGCAAATAACGAAATAAAAGCAAATTTCTCTTTTAAATAGTTTTTTATTATCACGTACTACCATTTAAGAGGTCAATCACTTGGCAGACCAGTCGCCAGTGCAACTCGCAGTTCTCCAGCGTCAATTCTGTCGTCTGTATCGGCACCCAGGGTCCTTATATAGTAATGAGAGTTTTTGCAGGGACACGCAAGATAATGCAAATAACGAAATAAAAGCAAATTTCTCTTTTAAATAGTTTTTTATTATCACGTACTACCATTATAGAGGTCAATCACTTGGCAGACTAGTCGCCAGTTCAGCTCGCAGCCCTCCAGCGTCAATTCTGTCGTCTGTATCGGTTCTAGGGTCCTTATATAGTAATGAGAGTGTTTGCAGGGAAACGCACAATAATGCAAATAACGAAATAAAAGCAAATTTCTCTTTTAAATAGTTTTTTATTATCACGTACTACCATTATAGAGGTCAATCACTTGGCAGACTAGTCGCCAGTTCAGCTCGCAGCCCTCCAGCGTCAATTCTGTCATCTGTATCGGTTCTAGGGTCCTTATATAGTAATGAGAGTGTTTGCAGGGAAACGCACAATAATGCAAATAACGAAATAAAAGCAAATTTTTCTTTTAAATAGTTTTTTATTATCACGTACTATCATTTAAGAGGTCAATCACTTGGCAGACCAGTCGCCAGTACAGCTCGCAGTTCTCCAGCGTCAATTCTGTCGTCTGTATCGGCTCCCAGGGTCCTTATATAGTAATGAGAGTTTTTGCAGGGACACGCACAATAATGCAAATAACGAAATAAAAGCAAATTTCTCTTTTAAATAGTTTTTTATTATCACGTACTACCATTTAAGAGGTCAATCACTTGGCAGACCAGTCGCCAGTGCAGCTCGCAGTTCTCCAGCGTCAATTCTGTCGTCTGTATCGGTTCTAGGGTCCTTATATAGTAATGAAAGTGTTTGCAGGGAAACGCACAATAATGCAAATAACGAAATAAAAGCAAATTTCTCTTTTAAATAGTTTTTTATTATCACGTACTACCATTATAGAGGTCAATCACTTGGCAGACTAGTCGCCAGTTCAGCTCGCAGCCCTCCAGCGTCAATTCTGTCGTCTGTATCGGTTCTAGGGTCCTTATATAGTAATGAGAGTGTTTGCATGGAAACGCACAATAATGCAAATAACGAAATAAAAGCAAATTTCTCTTTTAAATAGTTTTTTATTATCACGTACTACCATTTAAGAGGTCAATCACTTGGCAGACCAGTCGCCAGTGCAGCTCGCAGTTCTCCAGCTTCAATTCTGTCGTCTGTATCCCCTCCCAGGGTCCTTATATAGTAATGAGAGTTTTTGCAGGGACACGCACAATAATGCAAATAACGAAATAAAAGCAAATTTCTCTTTTAAATAGTTTTTTATTATCACGTACTACCATTATAGAGGTCAATCACTTGGCAGACTAGTCGCCAGTTCAGCTCGCAGCCCTCCAGCGTCAATTCTGTCGTCTGTATCGGTTCTAGGGTCCTTATATAGTAATGAGAGTGTTTGCAGGGAAACGCACAATAATGCAAATAACGAAATAAAAGCAAATTTTTCTTTTAAATAGTTTTTTATTATCACGTACTACCATTTAAGAGGTCAATCACTTGGCAGACCAGTCGCCAGTGCAGCTCGCAGTTCTCCAGGGTCAATTCTGTCGTCTGTATCGGCTCCCAGGGTCCTTATATAGTAATGAGAGTGTTTGCAGGAAAACGCACAATAATGCAAATAACGAAATAAAAGCAAATTTCTCTTTTAAATAGTTTTTTATTATCACGAACTACCATTTTAGAGGTCAACCACTTGGCAGACTAGTCGCCAGTTCAGCTCGCAGCCCTCCAGCGTCAATTCTGTCGTCTGTAACTGTTCTAGGGTCCTTATATAGTAATGAGAGTGTTTGCAGGGAAACGCACAATAATGCAAATAACGAAATAAAAGCAAATTTCTCTTTTAAATAGTTTTTTATTATCACGTACTACCATTTAAGAGGTCAATCACTTGGCAGACCAGTCGCCAGTGCAGCTCGCAGTTCTCCAGCGTCAATTCTGTCGTCTGTATCGGCTCCCAGGGTCCTTATATAGTAATGAGAGTTTTTGCAGGGACACGCACAATAATGCAAATAACGAAATAAAAGCAAATTTCTCTTTTAAATAGTTTTTTATTATCACATACTACCATTATAGAGGTCAATCACTTGGCAGACTAGTCGCCAGTTCAGCTCGCAGCCCTCCAGCGTCAATTCTGTCGTCTGTATCGGTTCTAGGGTCCTTATATAGTAATGAGAGTGTTTGCAGGGAAACGCACAATAATGCAAATAACTAAATAAAAGCAAATTTCTCTTTTAAATAGTTTTTTATTATCACGTACTGCCATTTAAGAGGTCAATCACTTGGCAGACTAGTCGCCAGTTCAGCTCGCAGCCCTCCAGCGTCAATTCTGTCGTCTGTATCGGTTCTAGGGTCCTTATATAGTAATGAGAGTGTTTGCAGGGAAACGCACAATAATGCAAATAACGAAATAAAAGCAAATTTCTATTTTAAATAGTTTTTTATTATCACGTACTACCATTTAAGAGGTCAATCACTTGGCAGACCAGTCGCCAGTACAGCTCGCAGTTCTCCAGCGTCAATTCTGTCGTCTGTATCGGCTCCCAGGGTCCTTATATAGTAATGAGAGTTTTTGCAGGGACACGCACAATAATGCAAATAACGAAATAAAAGCAAATTTCTCTTTTAAATAGTTTTTTATTATCACGTACTACCATTATAGAGGTCAATCACTTGGCAGACTAGTCGCCAGTTCAGCTCGCAGCCCTCCAGCGTCAATTCTGTCGTCTGTATCGGTTCTAGGGTCCTTATATAGTAATGAGAGTGTTTGCAGGGAAACGCACAATAATGCAAATAACGAAATAAAAGCAAATTTCTCTTTTAAATAGTTTTTTATTATCACGTACTACCATTTAAGAGGTCAATCACTTGGCAGACCAGTCGCCAGTGCAGCTCGCAGTTCTCCAGCGTCAATTCTGTCGTCTGTATCGGCTCCCAGGGTCCTTATATAGTAATGAGAGTTTTTGCAGGGACACGCACAATAATGCAAATAACGAAATAAAAGCAAATTTCTCTTTTAAATAGTTTTTTATTATCACGTACTACCATTATAGAGGTCAATCACTAAGCAGACTAGTCGCCAGTTCAGCTCGCAGCCCTCCAGCGTCAATTCTGTCGTCTGTATCGGTTCTAGGGTCCTAATATAGTAATGAGAGTGTTTGCAGGGAAACGCACAATAATGCAAATAACGAAATAAAAGCAAATTTCTCTTTTAAATAGTTTTTTATTATCACGTACTACCATTTAAGAGGTCAATCACTTGGCAGACCAGTCGCCTGTGCAGCTCGCAGTTTTCCAGCGTCAATTCTGTCCTCTGTATCGGCTCCCAGGGTCCTTATATAGTAATGAGAGTTTTTGCAGGGACACACACAATAATGCAAATAACGAAATAAAAGCAAATTTCTCTTTTAAATAGTTTTTTATTATCACGTACTACCATTATAGAGGTCAATCACTTGGCAGACTAGTCGCCAGTTCAGCTCGCAGCCCTCCAGCGTCAATTCTGTCGTCTGTATCGGTTCTTGGGTCCTAATATAGTAATGAGAGTGTTTGCAGGGAAACGCACAATAATGCAAATAACGAAATAAAAGCAAATTTTTCTTTTAAATAGTTTTTTATTATCACGTACTACCATTTAAGAGGTCAATCACTTGGCAGACCAGTCGCCAGTGCAGCTCGCAGTTCTCCAGGGTCAATTCTGTCGTCTGTATCGGCTCCCAGGGTCCTTATATAGTAATGAGAGTTTTGCAGGGACACGCACAATAATGCAAATAACGAAATAAAAGCAAATTTCTCTTTTAAATAGTTTTTTATTATCACGAACTACCATTTTAGAGGTCAACCACTTGGCAGACTAGTCGCCAGTTCAGCTCGCAGCCCTCCAGCGTCAATTCTGTCGTCTGTAACTGTTCTAGGGTCCTTATATAGTAATGAGAGTGTTTGCAGGGAAACGCACAATAATGCAAATAACGAAATAAAAGCAAATTTCTCTTTTAAATAGTTTTTTATTATCACGTACTACCATTTAAGAGGTCAATCACTTGGCAGACCAGTCGCCAGTGCAGCTCGCAGTTCTCCAGCGTCAATTCTGTCGTCTGTATCGGCTCCCAGGGTCCTTATATAGTAATGAGAGTTTTTGCAGGGACACGCACAATAATGCAAATAACGAAATAAAAGCAAATTTCTCTTTTAAATAGTTTTTTATTATCACATACTACCATTATAGAGGTCAATCACTTGGCAGACTAGTCGCCAGTTCAGCTCGCAGCCCTCCAGCGTCAATTCTGTCGTCTGTATCGGTTCTAGGGTCCTTATATAGTAATGAGAGTGTTTGCAGGGAAACGCACAATAATGCAAATAACTAAATAAAAGCAAATTTCTCTTTTAAATAGTTTTTTATTATCACGTACTGCCATTTAAGAGGTCAATCACTTGGCAGACTAGTCGCCAGTTCAGCTCGCAGCCCTCCAGCGTCAATTCTGTCGTCTGTATCGGTTCTAGGGTCCTTATATAGTAATGAGAGTGTTTGCAGGGAAACGCACAATAATGCAAATAACGAAATAAAAGCAAATTTCTCTTTTAAATAGTTTTTTATTATCACGTACTACCATTTAAGAGGTCAATCACTTGGCAGACCAGTCGCCAGTACAGCTCGCAGTTCTCCAGCGTCAATTCTGTCGTCTGTATCGGCTCCCAGGGTCCTTATATAGTAATGAGAGTTTTTGCAGGGACACGCACAATAATGCAAATAACGAAATAAAAGCAAATTTCTCTTTTAAATAGTTTTTTATTATCACGTACTACCATTATAGAGGTCAATCACTTGGCAGACTAGTCGCCAGTTCAGCTCGCAGCCCTCCAGCGTCAATTCTGTCGTCTGTATCGGTTCTAGGGTCCTTATATAGTAATGAGAGTGTTTGCAGGGAAACGCACAATAATGCAAATAACGAAATAAAAGCACATTTCTCTTTTAAATAGTTTTTTATTATCACGTACTACCATTTAAGAGGTCAATCACTTGGCAGACCAGTCGCCAGTGCAGCTCGCAGTTCTCCAGCGTCAATTCTGTCGTCTGTATCGGCTCCCAGGGTCCTTATATAGTAATGAGAGTTTTTGCAGGGACACGCACAATAATGCAAATAACGAAATAAAAGCAAATTTCTCTTTTAAATAGTTTTTTATTATCACGTACTACCATTATAGAGGTCAATCACTAAGCAGACTAGTCGCCAGTTCAGCTCGCAGCCCTCCAGCGTCAATTCTGTCGTCTGTATCGGTTCTAGGGTCCTAATATAGTAATGAGAGTGTTTGCAGGGAAACGCACAATAATGCAAATAACGAAATAAAAGCAAATTTCTCTTTTAAATAGTTTTTTATTATCACGTACTACCATTTAAGAGGTCAATCACTTGGCAGACCAGTCGCCTGTGCAGCTCGCAGTTTTCCAGCGTCAATTCTGTCCTCTGTATCGGCTCCCAGGGTCCTTATATAGTAATGAGAGTTTTTTGCAGGGACACGCACAATAATGCAAATAACGAAATAAAAGCAAATTTCTCTTTTAAATAGTTTTTTATTATCACGTACTACCATTATAGAGGTCAATCACTTGGCAGACTAGTCGCCAGTTCAGCTCGCAGCCCTCCAGCGTCAATTCTGTCGTCTGTATCGGTTCTAGGGTCCTTATATAGTAATGAGAGTGTTTGCAGGGAAACGCACAATAATGCAAATAACGAAATAAAAGCAAATTTCTCTTTTAAATAATTTTTTATTATCACGTACTACCATTTAAGAGGTCAATCACTTGGCAGACCAGTCGCCAGTGCAGCTCGCAGTTCTCCAGCGTCAATTCTGTCGTCTGTATCGGCTCCCAGGGTCCTTATATAGTAATGAGAGTTTTTGCAGGGACACGCACAATAATGCAAATAACGAAATAAAAGCAAATTTCTCTTTTAAATAGTTTTTTATTATCACGTACTACCATTTTAGAGGTCAATCACTTGGCAGACTAGTCGCCAGTTCAGCTCGCAGCCCTCCAGCGCAATTCTGTCGTCTGTATCGGTTCTAGGGTCCTAATATAGTAATGAGAGTGTTTGCAGGGAAACGCACAATAATGCAAATAACGAAATAAAAGAGAATTTCTCTTTTAAATAGTTTATTATTATCACGTACTACCATTTAAGAGGTCAATCACTTGGCAGACCAGTCGCCAGTGCAGCTCGCAGTTCTCCAGCGTCAATTCTGTCGTCTGTATCGGCTCCCAGGGTCCTTATATAGTAATGAGAGTTTTTGCAGGGACACGCACAATAATGCAAATAACGAAATAAAAGCAAATTTCTCTTTTAAATAGTTTTTTATTATCACGTACTACCATTATAGAGGTCAATCACTTGGCAGACTAGTCGCCAGTTCAGCTCGCAGCCCTCCAGCGTCAATTCTGTCGTCTGTATCGGTTCTAGAGTCCTTATATAGTAATGAGAGTGTGTTCAGGGAAACGCACAATAATGCAAATAACGAAATAAAAGCAAATTTCTGTTTTAAATAGTTTTTTATTATCACGTACTACCATTTAAGAGGTCAATCACTTGGCAGACTAGTCGCCAGTTCAGCTCGCAGCCCTCCAGCGTCAATTCTGTCGTCTGTATCGGTTCTAGGGTCCTTATATAGTAATGAGAGTTTTTGCAGGGACACGCACAATAATGCAAATAACGAAATTAAAGCAAATTTCTCTTTTAAATAGTTTTTTTATTATCACGTACTACCATTATAGAGGTCAATCACTTGGCAGACTAGTCGCAAGTTCAGCTCGCAGCCCTCCAGCGTCAATTCTGTCGTCTGTATCGGTTCTAGGGTCCTTATATAGTAATGAGAGTGTTTGCAGGGAAACGCACAATAATGCAAATAACGAAATAAAAGCAAATTTCTCTTTTAAATAGTTTTTTATTATCACGTACTACCATTTAAGAGGTCAATCACTTGGCAGACCAGTCGCCAGTGCAGCTCGCAGTTCTCCAGCGTCAATTCTGTCGTCTGTATCGGCTCCCAGGGTCCTTATATAGTAATGAGAGTTTTTGCAGGGACACGCACAATAATGCAAATAACGAAATAAAAGCAAATTTCTCTTTTAAATAGTTTTTTATTATCAAGTACTACCATTATAGAGGTCAATGACTTGGCAGGCTAGTCGCCAGTTCAGCTCGCAGCCCTCCAGCGTCAATTCTGTCGTCTGTATCGGTTCTTGGGTCCTAATATAGTAATGAGAGTGTTTGCAGGGAAACGCACAATAAAGCAAATAACGAAATAAAAGCAAATTTCTCTTTTAAATAGTTTTTTATTATCACGTACTACCATTTAAGAGGTCAATCACTTGGCAGACCAGTCGCCAGTGCAGCTCGCAGTTCTCCAGCGTCAATTCTGTCGTCTGTATCGGCTCCCAGGGTCCTTATATAGTAATGAGAGTTTTTGCAGGGACACGCAAAATAATGCAAATAACGAAATAAAAGCAAATTTCTCTTTTAAATAGTTTTTTATTATCACGTACTACCATTATAGAGGTCAATCACTTGGCAGACTAGTCGCCAGTTCAGCTCGCAGCCCTCCAGCGTCAATTCTGTCGTCTGTATCGGTTCTAGGGTCCTTATATAGTAATGAGAGTGTTTGCAGGGAAACGCACAATAATGCAAATAACGAAATAAAAGCAAATTTCTCTTTTAAATAGTTTTTTATTATCACGTACTACCATTTAAGTGGTCAATCACTTGGCAGACCAGTCGCCAGTGCAGCTCGCAGTTCTCCAGCGTCAATTCTGTCGTCTGTATCGGCTCCCAGGGTCCTTATATAGTAATGAGAGTTTTTGCAGGGACACGCACAATAATGCAAATAACGAAATAAAAGCAAATTTCTCTTTTAAATAGTTTTTTATTATCTCGTACTACCATTATAGAGGTCAATCACTTGGCAGACTAGTCGCCAGTTCAGCTCGCAGCCCTCCAGCGTCAATTCTGTCGTCTGTATCGGTTCTAGGGTCCTTATATGGTAATGAGAGTGTTTGCAGGGAAACGCACAATAATGCAAATAACGAAATAAAAGCAAATTTCTCTTTTAAATAGTTTTTTATTATCACGTACTACCATTTAAGAGGTCAATCACTTGGCAGACTAGTCGCCAGTTCAGCTCGCAGCCCTCCAGCGTCAATTCTGTCGTCTGTATCGGTTCTAGGGTCCTTATATAGTAATGAGAGTGTTTGCAGGGAAACGCACAATAATGCAAATAACGAAATAAAAGCAAATTTCTCTTTTAAATAGTTTTTTATTATCACGTACTACCATTTAAGAGGTCAATCACTTGGCAGACTAGTCGCCAGTTCAGCTCGCAGCCCTCCAGCGTCAATTCTGTCGTCTGTATCGGTTGTAGGGTCCTTATATAGTAATGAGAGTGTTTGCAGGGAAACGCACAATAATGCAAATAACGAAATAAAAGCAAATTTCTCTTTTAAATAGTTTTTTATTATCACGTACTACCATTTAAGAGGTCAATCACTTGGCAGACTAGTCGCCAGTTCAGCTCGCAGCCCTCCAGCGTCAATTCTGTCGTCTGTATCGGTTCTAGGGTCCTTATATAGTAATGAGAGTGTTTGCAGGGATACGCACAATAATGCAAATAACGAAATAAAAGCAAATTTCTCTTTTAAATAGTTTTTTATTATCACGTACTACCATTTAAGAGGTCAATCACTTGGCAGACTAGTCGCCAGTTCAGCTCGCAGCCCTCCAGCGTCAATTCTGTCGTCCCTATCGGTTCTAGGGTCCTTATATAGTAATGAGAGTGTTTGCAGGGAAACGCACAATAATGCAAATAACGAAATAAAAGCAAATTTCTCTTTTAAATAGTTTTTTATTATCACGTACTACCATTATAGAGGTCAATCACTTGGCAGACTAGTCGCCAGTTCAGCTCGCAGCCCTCCAGCGTCAATTCTGTCGTCCTGTATCGGTTCTAGGGTCCTTATATAGTAATGAGAGTGTTTGCAGGGAAACGCACAATAATGCAAATAACGAAATAAAAGCAAATTTCTATTTTAAATAGTTTTTTATTATCACGTACTACCATTTAAGAGGTCAATCACTTGGCAGACCAGTCGCCAGTGCAGCTCGCAGTTCTCCAGCGTCAATTCTGTCGTCTGTATCGGCTCCCAGGGTCCTTATATAGTAATGAGAGTTTTTGCAGGGACACGCACAATAATGCAAATAACGAAATAAAAGCAAATTTCTCTTTTAAATAGTTTTTTATTATCACGTACTACCATTATAAAGGTCAATCACTTGGCAGACTAGTCGCCAGTTCAGCTCGCAGCCCTCCAGCGTCAATTCTGTCGTCTGTATCGGTTCTAGGGTCCTTATATAGTAATGAGAGTGTTTGCAGGGAAACGCACAATAATGCAAATAACGAAATAAAAGCAAATTTCTCTTTTAAATAGTTTTTTATTATCACGTACTACCATTATAGAGGTCAATCACTTGGCAGACTAGTCGCCAGTTCAGCTCGCAGCCCTCCAGCGTCAATTCTGTCGTCTGTATCGGTTCTAGGGTCCTTTTATAGTAATGAGAGTGTTTGCAGGGAAACGCACAATAATGCAAATAACGAAATAAAAGCAAATTTCTCTTTTAAATAGTTTTTTATTATCACGTACTACCATTATAGAGGTCAATCACTTGGCAGACTAGTCGCCAGTTCAGCTCGCAGCCCTCCAGCGTCAATTCTGTCGTCTGTATCGGTTCTAGGGTCCTTATATAGTAATGAGAGTGTTTGCAGGGAAACGCACAATAATGCAAATAACGAAATAAAAGCAAATTTCTCTTTTAAATAGTTTTTTATTATCACGTACTACCATTTAAGAGGTCAATCACTTGGCAGACCAGTCGCCAGTGCAGCTCGCAGTTCTCCAGCGTCAATTCTGTCGTCTGTATCGGCTCCCAGGGTTCTTATATAGTAATGAGAGTTTTTGCAGGGACACGCACAATAATGCAAATAACGAAATAAAAGCAAATTTCTCTTTTAAATAGTTTTTTATTATCACGTACTACCATTATAGAGGTCAATCACTTGGCAGACTAGTCGCCAGTTCAGATCGCAGCCCTCCAGCGTCAATTCTGTCGTCTGTATCGGTTCTATGGTCCTTATATAGTAATGAGAGTGTTTGCAGGGAAACGCACAATAATGCAAATAACGAAATAAAAGCAAATTTCTCTTTTAAATAGTTTATTATTATCACGTACTACCATTTAAGAGGTCAATCACTTGGCAGACTAGTCGCCAGTTCAGCTCGCAGCCCTCCAGCGTCAATTCTGTCGTCTGTATCGGTTCTAGGGTCCTTATATAGTAATGAGAGTGTTTGCAGGGAAACGCACAATAATGCAAATAACGAAATAAAAGCAAATTTCTCTTTTAAATAGTTTTTTATTATCACGTACTACCATTTAAGAGGTCAATCACTTGGCAGACCAGTCGCCAGTGCAGCTCGCAGTTCTCCAGCGTCAATTCTGTCGTCTGTATCGGCTCCCAGGGTCCTTATATAGTAATGAGAGTTTTTGCAGGGACACGCACAATAATGCAAATAACGAAATAAAAGCAAATTTCTCTTTGAAATAGTTTTTTATTATCACGTACTACCATTATAGAGGTCAATCACTTGGCAGACTAGTCGCCAGTTCAGCTCGCAGCCCTCCAGCGTCAATTCTGTCGTCTGTATCGGTTCTAGGGTCCTTATATAGTAATGAGAGTGTTTGCAGGGAAACGCACAATAATGCAAATAACGAAATAAAAGCAAATTTCTCTTTTAAATAGTTTTTTATTATCACGTACTACCATTTTAGAGGTCAATCACTTGGCAGACCAGTCGCCAGTGCAGCTCGCAGTTCTCCAGCGTCAATTCTGTTGTCTGTATCGGCTCCCAGGGTCCTTATATAGTAATGAGAGTTTTTGCAGGGACACGCACAATAATGCAAATAACGAAATAAAAGCAAATTTCTCTTTTAAATAGTTTTTTATTATCACGTACTACCATTATAGAGGTCAATCCCTTGGCAGACTAGTCGCCAGTTCAGCTCGCAGCCCTCCAGCGTCAATTCTGTCGTCTGTATCGGTTCTAGGGTCCTTATATAGTAATGAGAGTGTTTGCAGGGAAACGCACAATAATGCAAATAACGAAATAAAAGCAAATTTCTCTTTTAAATAGTTTTTTATTATCACGTACTACCATTTAAGAGGTCAATCACTTGGCAGACTAGTCGCCAGTTCAGCTCGCAGCACTCCAGCGTCAATTCTGTCGTCTGTATCGGTTCTAGGGTCCTTATATAGTAATGAGAGTGTTTGCAGGGAAACGCACAATAATGCAAATAACGAAATAAAAGCAAATTTCTATTTTAAATAGTTTTTTATTATCACGTACTACCATTTAAGAGGTCAATCACTTGGCAGACTAGTCGCCAGTTCAGCTCGCAGCCCTCCAGCGTCAATTCTGTCGTCTGTATCGGTTCTAGGGTCCTTATATAGTAATGAGAGTGTTTGCAGGGAAACGCACAATAATGCAAATAACGAAATAAAAGCAAATTTCTCTTTTAAATAGTTTATTATTATCACGTACTACCATTATAGAGGTCAATCACTTGGCAGACTAGTCGCCAGTTCAGCTCGCAGCACTCCAGCGTCAATTCTGTCGTCTGTATCGGTTCTAGGGTCCTTATATAGTAATGAGAGTGTTTGCAGGGAAACGCACAATAATGCAAATAACGAAATAAAAGCAAATTTCTCTTTTAAATAGTTTTTTATTATCACGTACTACCATTTAAGAGGTCAATCACTTCGCAGACCAGTCGCCAGTGCAGCTCGCAGTTCTCCAGCGTCAATTCTGTCGTCTGTATCGGCTCCCAGGGTCCTTATATAGTAATGAGAGTGTTTGCAGGGAAACGCACAATAATGCAAATAACGAAATAAAAGCAAATTTCTCTTTTTAATAGTTTTTTATTATCACGTACTACCATTTAAGAGGTCAATCACTTGGCAGACTAGTCGCCAGTTCAGCTCGCAGCCCTCCAGCGTCAATTCTGTCGTCTGTATCGGTTCTAGGGTCCTTATATAGTAATGAGAGTGTTTTCAGGGAAACGCACAATAATGCAAATAACGAAATAAAAGCAAATTTCTCTTTTAAATAGTTTTTTATTATCACGTACTACCATTTAAGAGGTCAATCACTTGGCAGACTAGTCGCCAGTTCGGCTTGCAGCCCTCCAGCGTCAATTCTGTCGTCTGTATCGGCTCCCAGGGTCCTTATATAGTAATGAGAGTGTTTGCAGGGAAACGCACAATAATGCAAATAACGAAATAAAAGCAAATTTCTCTTTTAAATAGTTTTTTATTATCACGTACTACCATTATAGAGGTCAATCACTTGGCAGACTAGTCGCCAGTTCAGCTCGCAGCCCTCCAGCGTCAATTCTGTCGTCTGTATCGGTTGAAGGGTCCTTATATAGTAATGAGAGTGTTTGCAGGGAAACGCACAATAATGCAAATAACGAAATAAAAGCAAATTTCTCTTTTAAATAGTTTTTTATTATCACGTACTACCATTTAAGAGGTCAATCACTTGGCAGACCAGTCGCCAGTGCAGCTCGCAGGTCTCCAGCGTCAATTCTGTCGTCTGTATAGGCTTCCTGGGTCCTTATATAGTAATGAGAGTGTTTGCAGGGAAACGCACAATAATGCAAATAACGAAATAAAAGCAAACTTCTCTTTTAAATAGTTTTTTATTATCACGTACTACCATTATAGAGGTCAATCACTTGGCAGATTAGTCGCCAGTTCAGCTCGCAGCCCTCCAGCGTCAATTCTGTCGTCTGTATCGGTTCTAGGGTTCTTATATAGTAATGAGAGTGTTTGCAGGGAAACGCACAATAATGCAAATAACGAAATAAAAGCAAATTTCTCTTTTAAATAGTTTTTTATTATCACGTACTACCATTTAAGAGGTCAATCACTTGGCAGACCAGTCGCCAGTGCAGCTCGCAGTTCTCCAGCGTCAATTCTGTCGTCTGTATCGGCTCCCAGGTTCCTTATATAGTAATGAGAGTTTTTGCAGGGACACGCACAATAATGCAAATAACGAAATAAAAGCAAATTTCTATTTTAAATAGTTTTTTATTATCACGTACTACCATTTAAGAGGTCAATCACTTGGCAGACCAGTCGCCAGTGCAGCTCGCAGTTCTCCAGCGTCAATTCTGTCGTCTGTATCGGCTCCCAGGGTCCTTATATTGTAATGAGAGTTTTTGCAGGGACACGCACAATAATGCAAGTAACGAAATAAAAGCAAATTTCTCTTTTAAATAGTTTTTTATTATCACGTACTACCATTATAGAGGTCAATCACTTGGCAGACTAGTCGCCAGTTCAGCTCGCAGCCCTCCAGCGTCAATTCTGTCGTCTGTATCGGTTCTAGGGTCCTTATATAGTAATGAGAGTGTTTGCAGGGAAACGCACAATAATGCAAATAACGAAATAAAAGCAAATTTCTCTTTTAAATAGTTTTTTATTATCACGTACTACCATTATAGAGGTCAATCACTTGGCAGACTAGTCGCCAGTTCAGCTCGCAGCCCTCCAGCGTCAATTCTGTCGTCTGTATCGGTTCTAGGGTCCTTATATAGTAATGAGAGTGTTTGCAGGGAAACGCACAATAATGCAAATAACGAAATAAAAGCAAATTTCTCTTTTAAATAGTTTTTTATTATCACGTACTACCATTTAAGAGGTCAATCACTTGGCAGACCAGTCGCCAGTGCAGCTCGCAGTTCTCCAGCGTCAATTCTGTCGTCTGTATCGGCTCCCAGGGTCCTTATATAGTAATGAGAGTTTTTGCAGGGACACGCACAATAATGCAAATAACGAAATAAAAGCAAATTTCTCTTTTAAATAGTTTTTTATTATCACGTACTACCATTATAGAGGTCAATCACTTGGCAGACTAGTCGCCAGTTCAGATCGCAGCCCTCCAGCGTCAATTCTGTCGTCTGTATCGGTTCTAGGGTCCTTATATAGTAATGAGAGTGTTTGCAGGGAAACGCACAATAATGCAAATAACGAAATAAAAGCAAATTTCTCTTTTAAATAGTTTATTATTATCACGTACTACCATTTAAGAGGTCAATCACTTGGCAGACTAGTCGCCAGTTCAGCTCGCAGCCCTCCAGCGTCAATTCTGTCGTCTGTATCGGTTCTAGGGTCCTTATATAGTAATGAGAGTGTTTGCAGGGAAACGCACAATAATGCAAATAACGAAATAAAAGCAAATTTCTCTTTTAAATAGTTTTTTATTATCACGTACTACCATTTAAGAGGTCAATCACTTGGCAGACCAGTCGCCAGTGCAGCTCGCAGTTCTCCAGCGTCAATTCTGTCGTCTGTATCGGCTCCCAGGGTCCTTATATAGTAATGAGAGTTTTTGCAGGGACACGCACAATAATGCAAATAACGAAATAAAAGCAAATTTCTCTTTTAAATAGTTTTTTATTATCACGTACTACCATTATAAAGGTCAATCACTTGGCAGACTAGTCGCCAGTTCAGCTCGCAGCCCTCCAGCGTCAATTCTGTCGTCTGTATCGGTTCAAGGGTCCTTATATAGTAATGAGATTGTTTGCAGGGAAACGCACAATAATGCAAATAACGAAATAAAAGCAAATTTCTCTTTAAATAGATTTTTATTATCACGTACTACCATTTAAGAGGTCAATCACTTGGCAGACCAGTCGCCAGTGCAGCTCGCAGGTCTCCAGCGTCAATTCTGTCGTCTGTATAGGCTTCCAGGGTCCTTATATAGTAATGAGAGTGTTTGCAGGGAAACGCACAATAATGCAAATAACGAAATAAAAGCAAACTTCTTTTTTAAATAGTTTTTTATTATCACGTACTACCATTATAGAGGTCAATCACTTGGCAGATTAGTCGCCAGTTCAGCTCGCAGCCCTCCAGCGTCAATTCTGTCGTCTGTATCTGTTCTAGGGTCCTTATATAGTAATGAGAGTGTTTGCAGGGAAACGCACAATAATGCAAATAACGAAATAAAAGCAAATTTCTCTTTTAAATAGTTTTTTATTATCACGTACTACCATTATAGAGGTCAATCACTTGGCAGACTAGTCGCCAGTTCCGCTCGCAGCCCTCCAGCGTCAATTCTGTCGTCTGTATCGGTTCTAGGGTCCTTATATAGTAATGAGAGTGTTTGCAGGGAAACGCACAATAATGCAAATAACGAAATAAAAGCAAATTTCTCTTTTAAATAGTTTTTTATTATCACGTACTACCATTTAAGAGGTCAATCACTTGGCAGACCAGTCGCCAGTGCAGCTCGCAGTTCTCCAGCGTCAATTCTGTCGTCTGTATCGGCTCCCAGGGTCCTTATATAGTAATGAGAGTTTTTGCAGGGACACGCACAATAATGCAAATAACGAAATAAAAGCAAATTTCTCTTTTAAATAGTTTTTTATTATCACGTACTACCATTATAGAGGTCAATCACTTGGCAGACTAGTCGCCAGTTCAGATCGCAGCCCTCCAGCGTCAATTCTGTCGTCTGTATCGGTTCTAGGGTCCTTATATAGTAATGAGAGTGTTTGCAGGGAAACGCACAATAATTCAAATAACGAAATAAAAGCAAATTTCTCTTTTAAATAGTTTTTTATTATCACGTACTACCATTATAAAGGTCAATCACTTGGCAGACTAGTCGCCAGTTCAGCTCGCAGCCCTCCAGCGTCAATTCTGTCGTCTGTATCGGTTCTAGGGTCCTTATATAGTAATGAGAGTGTTTGCAGGGAAACGCACAATAATGCAAATAACGAAATAAAAGCAAATTTCTCTTTTAAATAGTTTTTTATTATCACGTACTACCATTTAAGAGGTCAATCACTTGGCAGACCAGTCGCCAGTGCAGCTCGCAGTTCTCCAGCGTCAATTCTGTCGTCTGTATCGGCTCCCAGGGTCCTTATATAGTAATGAGAGTTTTTGCAGGGACACGCACAATAATGCAAATAACGAAATAAAAGCAAATTTCTCTTTTAAATAGTTTTTTATTATCACGTACTACCATTATAGAGGTCAATCACTTGGCAGACTAGTCGCCAGTTCAGCTCGCAGCCCTCCAGCGTCAATTCTGTCGTCTGTATCGGTTCTAGGGTCCTTATATAGTAATGAGAGTGTTTGCAGGGAAACGCACAATAATGCAAATAACGAAATAAAAGCAAATTTCTCTTTTAAATAGTTTTTTATTATCACGTACTACCATTTTAGAGGTCAATCACTTGGCAGACCAGTCGCCAGTGCAGCTCGCAGTTCTCCAGCGTCAATTCTGTTGTCTGTATCGGCTCCCAGGGTCCTTATATAGTAATGAGAGTTTTTGCAGGGACACGCACAATAATGCAAATAACGAAATAAAAGCAAATTTCTCTTTTAAATAGTTTTTTATTATCACGTACTACCATTATAGAGGTCAATCCCTTGGCAGACTAGTCGCCAGTTCAGCTCGCAGCCCTCCAGCGTCAATTCTGTCGTCTGTATCGGTTCTAGGGTCCTTATATAGTAATGAGAGTGTTTGCAGGGAAACGCACAATAATGCAAATAACGAAATAAAAGCAAATTTCTCTTTTAAATAGTTTTTTATTATCACGTACTACCATTTAAGAGGTCAATCACTTGGCAGACTAGTCGCCAGTTCAGCTCGCAGCACTCCAGCGTCAATTCTGTCGTCTGTATCGGTTCTAGGGTCCTTATATAGTAATGAGAGTGTTTGCAGGGAAACGCACAATTATGCAAATAACGAAATAAAAGCAAATTTCTATTTTAAATAGTTTTTTATTATCACGTACTACCATTTAAGAGGTCAATCACTTGGCAGACTAGTCGCCAGTTCAGCTCGCAGCCCTCCAGCGTCAATTCTGTCGTCTGTATCGGTTCTAGGGTCCTTATATAGTAATGAGAGTGTTTGCAGGGAAACGCACAATAATGCAAATATCGAAATAAAAGCAAATTTCTCTTTTAAATAGTTTATTATTATCACGTACTACCATTATAGAGGTCAATCACTTGGCAGACTAGTCGCCAGTTCAGCTCGCAGCACTCCAGCGTCAATTCTGTCGTCTGTATCGGTTCTAGGGTCCTTATATAGTAATGAGAGTGTTTGCAGGGAAACGCACAATAATGCAAATAACGAAATAAAAGCAAATTTCTCTTTTAAATAGTTTTTTATTATCACGTACTACCATTTAAGAGGTCAATCACTTGGCAGACCAGTCGCCAGTGCAGCTCGCAGTTCTCCAGCGTCAATTCTGTCGTCTGTATCGGCTCCCAGGGTCCTTATATAGTAATGAGAGTGTTTGCAGGGAAACGCACAATAATGCAAATAACGAAATAAAAGCAAATTTTTCTTTTAAATAGTTTTTTATTATCACGTACTACCATTTAAGAGGTCAATCACTTGGCAGACTACTCGCCAGTTCAGCTCGCAGCCCTCCAGCGTCAATTCTGTCGTCTGTATCGGTTCTAGGGTCCTTATATAGTAATGAGAGTGTTTTCAGGGAAACGCACAATAATGCAAATAACGAAATAAAAGCAAATTTCTCTTTTAAATAGTTTTTTATTATCACGTACTACCATTTAAGAGGTCAATCACTTGGCAGACTACTCGCCAGTTCAGCTCGCAGCCCTCCAGCGTCAATTCTGTCGTCTGTATCGGTTCTAGGGTCCTTATATAGTAATGAGAGTGTTTTCAGGGAAACGCACAATAATGCAAATAACGAAATAAAAGCAAATTTCTCTTTTAAATAGTTTTTTATTATCACGTACTACCATTTAAGAGGTCAATCACTTGGCAGACTAGTCGCCAGTTCAGCTCGCAGCCCTCCAGCGTCAATTCTGTCGTCTGTATCGGCTCCCAGGGTCCTTATATAGTAATGAGAGTGTTTGCAGGGAAACGCACAATAATGCAAATAACGAAATAAAAGCAAATTTCTCTTTTAAATAGTTTTTTATTATCACGTACTACCATTTAAGAGGTCAATCACTTGGCAGACCAGTCGCCAGTGCAGCTCGCAGGTCTCCAGCGTCAATTCTGTCGTCTGTATAGGCTTCCTGGGTCCTTATATAGTAATGAGAGTGTTTGCAGGGAAACGCACAATAATGCAAATAACGAAATAAAAGCAAACTTCTCTTTTAAATAGTTTTTTATTATCACGTACTACCATTATAGAGGTCAATCACTTGGCAGATTAGTCGCCAGTTCAGCTCGCAGCCCTCCAGCGTCAATTCTGTCGTCTGTATCGGTTCTAGGGTTCTTATATAGTAATGAGAGTGTTTGCAGGGAAACGCACAATAATGCAAATAACGAAATAAAAGCAAATTTCTCTTTTAAATAGTTTTTTATTATCACGTACTACCATTTAAGAGGTCAATCACTTGGCAGACCAGTCGCCAGTGCAGCTCGCAGTTCTCCAGCGTCAATTCTGTCGTCTGTATCGGCTCCCAGGTTCCTTATATAGTAATGAGAGTTTTTGCAGGGACACGCACAATAATGCAAATAACGAAATAAAAGCAAATTTCTCTTTTAAATAGTTTTTTATTATCACGTACTACCATTTAAGAGGTCAATCACTTGGCAGACCAGTCGCCAGTGCATCTCGCAGTTCTCCAGCGTCAATTCTGTCGTCTGTATCGGCTCCCAGGGTCCTTATATTGTAATGAGAGTTTTTGCAGGGACACGCACAATAATGCAAATAACGAAATAAAAGCAAATTTCTATTTTTTTAATAGTTTTTTATTATCACGTACTACCATTATAGAGGTCAATCACTTGGCAGACTAGTCGCCAGTTCAGCTCGCAGCACTCCAGCGTCAATTCTGTCGTCTGTATCGGTTCTAGGGTCCTTATATAGTAATGAGAGTGTTTGCAGGGAAACGCACAATAATGCAAATAACGAAATAAAAGCAAATTTCTCTTTTAAATAGTTTTTTATTATCACGTACTACCATTATAGAGGTCAATCACTTGGCAGACTAGTCGCCAGTTCAGCTCGCAGCCCTCCAGCGTCAATTCTGTCGTCTGTATCGGTTCTAGGGTCCTTATATAGTAATGAGAGTGTTTGCAGGGAAACGCACAATAATGCAAATAACGAAATAAAAGCAAATTTCTCTTTTAAATAGTTTTTTATTATCACGTACTACCATTTAAGAGGTCAATCACTTGGCAGACCAGTCGCCAGTGCAGCTCGCAGTTCTCCAGCGTCAATTCTGTCGTCTGTATCGGCTCCCAGGGTCCTTATATAGTAATGAGAGTTTTTGCAGGGACACGCACAATAATGCAAATAACGAAATAAAAGCAAATTTCTCTTTTAAATAGTTTTTTATTATCACGTACTACCATTATAGAGGTCAATCACTTGGCAGACTAGTCGCCAGTTCAGATCGCAGCCCTCCAGCGTCAATTCTGTCGTCTGTATCGGTTCTAGGGTCCTTATATAGTAATGAGAGTGTTTGCAGGGAAACGCACAATAATGCAAATAACGAAATAAAAGCAAATTTCTCTTTTAAATAGTTTATTATTATCACGTACTACCATTTAAGAGGTCAATCACTTGGCAGACTAGTCGCCAGTTCAGCTCGCAGCCCTCCAGCGTCAATTCTGTCGTCTGTATCGGTTCTAGGGTCCTTATATAGTAATGAGAGTGTTTGCAGGGAAACGCACAATAATGCAAATAACGAAATAAAAGCAAATTTCTCTTTTAAATAGTTTTTTATTATCACGTACTACCATTTAAGAGGTCAATCACTTGGCAGACCAGTCGCCAGTGCAGCTCGCAGTTCTCCAGCGTCAATTCTGTCGTCTGTATCGGCTCCCAGGGTCCTTATATAGTAATGAGAGTTTTTGCAGGGACACGCACAATAATGCAAATAACGAAATAAAAGCAAATTTCTCTTTTAAATAGTTTTTTATTATCACGTACTACCATTATAGAGGTCAATCCCTTGGCAGACTAGTCGCCAGTTCAGCTCGCAGCCCTCCAGCGTCAATTCTGTCGTCTGTATCGGTTCTAGGGTCCTTATATAGTAATGAGAGTGTTTGCAGGGAAACGCACAATAATGCAAATAACGAAATAAAAGCAAATTTCTCTTTTAAATAGTTTTTTATTATCACGTACTACCATTTAAGAGGTCAATCACTTGGCAGACTAGTCGCCAGTTCAGCTCGCAGCACTCCAGCGTCAATTCTGTCGTCTGTATCGGTTCTAGGGTCCTTATATAGTAATGAGAGTGTTTGCAGGAAAACGCACAATAATGCAAATAACGAAATAAAAGCAAATTTCTATTTTAAATAGTTTTTTATTATCACGTACTACCATTTAAGAGGTCAATCACTTGGCAGACTAGTCGCCAGTTCAGCTCGCAGCCCTCCAGCGTCAATTCTGTCGTCTGTATCGGTTCTAGGGTCCTTATATAGTAATGAGAGTGTTTTCAGGGAAACGCACAATAATGCAAATAACGAAATAAAAGCAAATTTCTGTTTTAAATAGTTTTTTATTATCACGTACTACCATTTTAGAAGTCAATCACTTGGCAGACTAGTCGCCAGTTCAGCTCGCAGCCCTCCAGTGTCAATTCTGTCGTCTGTATCGGTTCTAGGGTCCTTATATAGTAATAGAGTGTTTTCAGGGAAACGCACAATAATGCAAATAACGAAATAAAAGCAAATTTCTGTTTTAAATAGTTTTTTATTATCACGTACTACCATTTTAGAGGTCAATCACTTGGCAGACTAGTCGCCAGTTCAGCTCGCAGCCCTCCAGCGTCAATTCTGTCGTCTGTAGCGGTTCTAGGGTCCTTATATAGTAATGAGAGTGTTTTCAGGGAAACGCACAATAATGCAAATAACGAAATAAAAGCAAATTTCTGTTTTAAATAGTTTTTTATTATCACGTACTACCATTTTAGAGGTCAATCACTTGGCAGACTAGTCGCCAGTTCAGCTCGCAGCCCTCCAGCGTCAATTCTGTCGTCTGTATCGGTTCTAGGGTCCTTATATAGTAATGAGAGTGTTTTCAGGGAAACGCACAATAATGCAAATAACGAAATAAAAGCAAATTTCTGTTTTAAATAGTTTTTTATTATCACGTACTACCATTTTAGAGGTCAATCACTTGGCAGACTAGTCGCCAGTTCAGCTCGCAGCCCTCCAGCGTCAATTCTGTCGTCTGTATCGGCTCCCAGGGTCCTTATATAGTAATGAGAGTGTTTGCAGGGAAACGCACAATAATGCAAATAACGAAATAAAAGCAAATTTCTCTTTTAAATAGTTTTTTATTATCACGTACTACCATTATAGAGGTCAATCACTTGGCAGACTAGTCGCCAGTTCAGCTCGCAGCCCTCCAGCGTCAATTCTGTCGTCTGTATCGGTTCTAGGGTCCTTATATAGTAATGAGAGTGTTTGCAGGGAAACGCACAATAATGCAAATAACGAAATAAAAGCAAATTTCTCTTTTAAATAGTTTTTTATTATCACGTACTACCATTATAGAGGGCAATCACTTGGCAGACTAGTCGCCAGTTCAGCTCGCAGCCCTCCAGCGTCAATTCTGTCGTCTGTATCGGTTCTAGGGTCCTTATATAGTAATGAGAGTGTTTGCAGGGAAACGCACAATAATGCAAATAACGAAATAAAAGCAAATTTGTCTTTTAAATAGTTTTTTATTATCACGTACTACCATTATAGAGGTCAATCACTTGGCAGACTAGTCGCCAGTTCTGCTCGCAGCCCTCCAGCGTCAATTCTGTCGTCTGTATCGGTTCTAGGGTCCTTATATAGTAATGAGAGTGTTTGCAGGGAAACGCACAATAATGCAAATAACGAAATAAAAGCAAATTTCTCTTTTAAATAGTTTTTTATTATCACGTACTACCATTATAGAGGTCAATCACTTGGCAGACTAGTCGCCAGTTCAGCTCGCAGCCCTCCAGCGTCAATTCTGTCGTCTGTATCGGTTCTAGGGTCCTTATTTAGTAATGAGAGTGTTTGCAGGGAAACGCACAATAATGCAAATAACGAAATAAAAGCAAATTTCTCTTTTAAATAGTTTTTTATTATCACGTACTACCATTATAGAGGTCAATCACTTGGCAGACTAGTCGCCAGTTCAGCTCGCAGCCCTCCAGCGTCAATTCTGTCGTCTGTATCGGTTCTAGGGTCCTTTTATAGTAATGAGAGTGTTTGCAGGGAAACGCACAATAATGCAAATAACGAAATAAAAGCAAATTTCTCTTTTAAATAGTTTTTTATTATCACGTACTACCATTATAGAGTTCAATCACTTGGCAGACTAGTCGCCAGTTCAGCTCGCAGCCCTCCAGCGTCAATTCTGTCGTCTGTGTCGGTTCTAGTGTCCTTTTATAGTAATGAGAGTGTTTGCAGGGAAACGCACAATAATGCAAATTACGAAATAAAAGCAAATTTCTCGTTTAAATAGTTTTTTATTATCACGTACTACCATTATAGAGGTCAATCACTTGGCAGACTAGTCGCCAGTTCAGCTCGCAGCCCTCAAGCGTCAATTCTGTTGTCTGTATCGGCTCCCAGGGTCCTTATATAGTAATGAGAGTGTTTGCAGGGAAACGCACAATAATGCAAATAACAAAATAAAAGCAAATTTCTCTTTTAAATAGTTTTTTATTATCACGTACTACCATTATACAGGTCAATCACTTGGCAGACTAGTCGCCAGTTCAGCTCGCAGCCCTCCAGCGTCAATTCTGTCGTCTCTAGGGTCCTTATATAGTAATGAGAGTGTTTGCAGGGAAACGCACAATAATGCAAATAACGAAATAAAAGCAAATTTCTCTTTTAAATAGTTTTTTTTATCACGTACTACCATTATAGAGGTCAATCACTTGGCAGACTAGTCGCCAGTTCAGCTCGCAGCCCTCCAGCGTCAATTCTGTCATCTGTATCGGTTCTAGGGTCCTTTCATAGTAATGAGAGTGTTTGCAGGGAAACGCACAATAATGCAAATAACGAAATAAAAGCAAATTTCTCTTTTAAATAGTTTTTTATTATCACGTACTACCATTATAGAGGTCAATCACTTGGCAGACTAGTCGCCAGTTCAGCTCGCAGCCCTCCAGCGTCAATTCTGTCGTCTGTATTGGTTCTAGGGTCCTTATATAGTAATGAGAGTGTTTGCAGGTAAACGCACAATAATGCAAATAACGAAATAAAAGCAAATTTCTCTTTTAAATAGTTTTTTATTATCACGTACTACCATTATAGAGGTCAATCACTTGGCAGACTAGTCGCCAGTTCAGCTCGCAGCCCTCCAGCGTCAATTCTGTCGTCTGTATCGGTTCTAGGGTCCTAATATAGTAATGAGAGTGTTTGCAGGGAAACGCACAATAATGCAAATAACGAAATAAAAGCAAATTTCTCTTTTAAATAGTTTTTTATTATCACGTACTACCATTATAGAGGTCAATCACTTGGCAGACTAGTCGCCAGTTCAGCTCGCAGCCCTCCAGCGTCAATTCTGTCGTCTGTATCGGTTCTAGGGTCCTTTTATAGTAATGAGAGTGTTTGCAGGGAAACGCACAATAATGCAAATAACGAAATAAAAGCAAATTACTCTTTTAAATAGTTTTTTATAATCACGTACTACCATTATAGAGGTCAATCACTTGGCAGACTAGTCGCCAGTTCAGCTCGCAGCCCTCCAGCGTCAATTCTGTCGTCTGTATCGGTTCTAGGGTCCTTTTATAGTAATGAGAGTGTTTGCAGGGAAACGCACAATAATGCAAATAACGAAAAAAAAAGCAAATTTCTCTTTTAAATAGTTTTTTATTATCACGTACTACCATTATAGAGGTCAATCACTTGGCAGACTAGTCGCCAGTTCAGCTCGCAGCCCTTTAGCGTCAAATCTGTCGTCTGTATCGGTTCTAGGGTCCTTTTATAGTAATGAGAGTGTTTGCAGGGAAACGCACAATAATGCAAATAACGAAATAAAAGCTAATTTCTCTTTTAAATAGTTTTTTATTATCACGTACTACCATTATAGAGGTCAATCACTTGGCAGACTAGTCGCCAGTTCAGCTCGCAGCCCTCCAGCGTCAATTCTGTCGTCTGTATCGGTTCTAGGGTCCTTATATAGTAATGAGAGTGTTTGCAGGGAAACGCACAATAATGCAAATAAAGAAATAAAAGCAAATTTCTCTTTTAAATAGTTTTTTATTATCACGTACTACCATTATAGAGGTCAATCACTTGGCAGACTAGTCGCCAGTTCTGCTCGCAGCCCTCCAGCGTCAATTCTGTCGTCTGTATCGGTTCTAGGGTCCTTTTATAGTAATGAGAGTGTTTGCAGGGAAACGCACAATAATGCAAATAACGAAATAAAAGCAAATTTCTGTTTTAAATAGTTTTTTATTATCACGTACTACCATTATAGAGGTCAATCACTTGGCAGACTAGTCGCCAGTTCATCTCGCAGCCCTCCAGCGTCAATTCTGTCGTCTGTATCGGTTCTAGGGTCCTTATATAGTAATGAGAGTGTTTGCAGGGAAACGCACAATAATGCAAATAACGAAATAAAAGCAAATTTCTCTTTTAAATAGTTTTTTATTATCACGTTCTACCATTATAGAGGTCAATCACTTGGCAGACTAGTCGCCAGTTCAGCTCGCAGCCCTCCAGCGTCAATTCTGTCGTCTGTATCGGTTCTAGGGTCCTTTTATAGTAATGAGAGTGTTTGCAGGGAAACGCACAATAATGCAAATAACGAAATAAAAGCAAATTTCTCTTTTAAATAGTTTTTTATTATCACGTACTACCATTATAGAGGTCAATCACTTGGCAGACTAGTCGCCAGTTCAGCTCGCAGCCCTCCAGCGTCAATTCTGTCGTCTGTATCGGTTCTAGGGTCCTTTCATAGTAATGAGAGTGTTTGCAGGGAAACGCACAATAATGCAAATAACGAAATAAAAGCAAATTTCTCTTTTAAATAGTTTTTTATTATCACGTACTACCATTATAGAGGTCAATCACTTGGCAGACTAGTCGCCAGTTCAGCTCGCAGCCCTCCAGCGTCAATTCTGTCGTCTGTATTGGTTCTAGGGTCCTTATATAGTAATGAGAGTGTTTGCAGGGAAACGCACAATAATGCAAATAACGAAATAAAAGCAAATTTCTCTTTTAAATAGTTTTTTATTATCACGTACTACCATTATAGAGGTCAATCACTTGGCAGACTAGTCGCCAGTTCAGCTCGCAGCCCTCCAGCGTCAATTCTGTCGTCTGTATCGGTTCTAGGGTCCTAATATAGTAATGAGAGTGTTTGCAGGGAAACGCACAATAATGCAAATAACGAAATAAAAGCAAATTTCTCTTTTAAATAGTTTTTTATTATCACGTACTACCATTATAGAGGTCAATCACTTGGCAGACTAGTCGCCAGTTCAGCTCGCAGCCCTCCAGCGTCAATTCTGTCGTCTGTATCGGTTCTAGGGTCCTTTTATAGTAATGAGAGTGTTTGCAGGGAAACGCACAATAATGCAAATAACGAAATAAAAGCAAATTTCTCTTTTAAATAGTTTTTTATTATCACGTACTACTATTATAGAGGTCAATCACTTGGCAGACTAGTCGCCAGTTCAGCTCGCAGCTCTTTAGCGTCAAATCTGTCGTCTGTATCGGTTCTAGGGTCCTTTTATAGTAATGAGAGTGTTTGCAGGGAAACGCACAATAATGCAAATAACGAAATAAAAGCAAATTTCTCTTTTAAATAGTTTTTTATTATCACGTACTACCATTATAGAGGTCAATCACTTGGCAGACTAGTCGCCAGTTCAGCTCGCAGCCCTCCAGCGTCAATTCTGTCGTCTGTATCGGTTCTAGGGTCCTTATATAGTAATGAGAGTGTTTGCAGGGAAACGCACAATAATGCAAATAACGAAATAAAAGCAAATTTCTCTTTTAAATAGTTTTTTATTATCACGTACTACCATTATAGAGGTCAATCACTTGGCAGACTAGTCGCCAGTTCTGCTCGCAGCCCTCCAGCGTCAATTCTGTCGTCTGTATCGGTTCTAGGGTCCTTTTATAGTAATGAGAGTGTTTGCAGGGAAACGCACAATAATGCAAATAACGAAATAAAAGCAAATTTCTCTTTTAAATAGTTTTTTATTATCACGTACTACCATTATAGAGGTCAATCACTTGGCAGACTAGTCGCCAGTTCAGCTCGCAGCCCTCCAGCGTCAATTCTGTCGTCTGTGTCGGTTCTAGGGTCCTTATATAGTAATGAGAGTGTTTGCAGGGAAACGCACAATAATGCAAATAACGAAATAAAAGCAAATTTCTCTTTTAAATAGTTTTTTATTATCACGTACTACCATTATAGAGGTCAATCACTTGGCAGACTAGTCGCCAGTTCAGCTCGCAGCCCTCCAGCGTCAATTCTGTCGTCTGTATCGGTTCTAGGGTCCTTTTATAGTAATGAGAGTGTTTGCAGGGAAACGCACAATAATGCAAATAACGAAATAAAAGCAAATTTCTCTTTTAAATAGTTTTTTATTAACACGTACTACCATTATAGAGGTCAATCACTTGGCAGACTAGTCGCCAGTTCAGCTCGCAGCCCTCCAGCGTCAATTCTGTCGTCTGTATCGGTTCTAGGGTCCTTTTATAGTAATGAGAGTGTTTGCAGGGAAACGCACAATAATGCAAATAACGAAATAAAAGCAAATTTCTCTTTTAAATAGTTTTTTATTATCACGTACTACCATTATAGAGGTCAATCACTTGGCAGACTAGTCGCCAGTTCAGCTCGCAGCCCTCCAGCGTCAATTCTGTCGTCTGTATCGGTTCTAGGGTCCTTATATAGTAATGAGAGTGTTTGCAGGGAAACGCACAATAATGCAAATAACGAAATAAAAGCAAATTTCTCTTTTAAATAGTTTTTTATTATCACGTACTACCATTAAAGAGGTCAATCACTTGGCAGACTAGTCGCCAGTTCAGCTCGCAGCCCTCCAGCGTCAATTCTGTCGTCTGTATCGGTTCTAGGGTCCTTTTATAGTAATGAGAGTGTTTGCAGGGAAACGCACAATAATGCAAATAACGAAATAAAAGCAAATTTCTCTTTTAAATAGTTTTTTATTATCACGTACTACCATTATAGAGGTCAATCACTTGGCAGACTAGTCGCCAGTTCAGCTCGCAGCCCTCCAGCGTCAATTCTGTCGTCTGTATCGGTTCTAGGGTCCTTTTATAGTAATGAGAGTGTTTGCAGGGAAACGCACAATAATGCAAATAACGAAATAAAAGCAAATTTCTCTTTTAAATAGTTTTTTATTATCACGTACTACCATTATAGAGGTCAATCACTTGGCAGACTAGTCGCCAGTTCAGCTCGCAGCCCTCCAGCGTCAATTCTGTCGTATGTATCGGTTCTAGGGTCCTTATATAGTAATGAGAGTGTTTGCAGGGAAACGCACAATAATGCAAATAACGAAATAAAAGCAAATTTCTCTTTTAAATAGTTTTTTATTATAACGTACTACCATTATAGAGGTCAATCACTTGGCAGACTAGTCGCCAGTTCAGCTCGCAGCCCTCCAGCGTCAATTCTGTCGTCTGTATCGGTTCTAGGGTCCTTTTATAGTAATGAGAGTGTTTGCAGGGAAACGCACAATAATGCAAATAACGAAATAAAAGCAAATTTCTCTTTTAAATAGTTTTTTATTAACACGTACTACCATTATAGAGGTCAATCACTTGGCAGACTAGTCGCCAGTTCAGCTCGCAGCCCTCCAGCGTCAATTCTGTCGTCTGTATCGGTTCTAGGGTCCTTTTATAGTAATGAGAGTGTTTGCAGGGAAACGCACAATAATGCAAATAACGAAATAAAAGCAAATTTCTCTTTTAAATAGTTTTTTATTATCACGTACTACCATTTAAGAGGTCAATCACTTGGCAGACTAGTCGACAGTTCAGCTCGCAGCCCTCCAGCGTCAATTCTGTCGTCTGTATCGGTTCTAGGGTCCTTATATAGTAATGAGAGTGTTTGCAGGGAAACGCACAATAATGCAAATAACGAAATAAAAGCAAATTTCTCTTTTAAATAGTTTTTTATTATCACGTACTACCATTATAGAGGTCAATCACTTGGCAGACTAGTCGCCAGTTCAGCTCGCAGCCCTCCAGCGTCAATTCTGTCGTCTGTATCGGTTCTAGGGTCCTTTTATAGTAATGAGAGTGTTTTCAGGGAAACGCACAATAATGCAAATAACGAAATAAAAGCAAATTTCTCTTTTAAATAGTTTTTTATTAACACGTACTACCATTATAGAGGTCAATCACTTGGCAGACTAGCCGCCAGTTCAGCTCGCTGCCCTCCAGCGTCAATTCTGTCGTCTGTATCGGTTCTAGGGTCCTTTTATAGTAATGAGAGTGTTTGCAGGGAAACGCACAATAATGCAAATAACGAAATAAAAGCAAATTTCTCTTTTAAATAGTTTTTTATTATCACGTACTACCATTATAGAGGTCAATCACTTGGCAGACTAGTCGCCAGTTCAGCTCGCAGCCCTCCAGCGTCAATTCTGTCGTCTGTATCGGTTCTAGGGTCCTTATATAGTAATGAGAGTGTTTGCAGGGAAACGCACAATAATGCAAATAACGAAATAAAAGCAAATTTCTCTTTTAAATAGTTTTTTATTATCACGTACTACCATTATAGAGGTCAATCACTTGGCAGACTAGTCGCCAGTTCAGCTCGCAGCCCTCCAGCGTCAATTCTGTCGTCTGTATCGGTTCTAGGGTCCTTTTATAGTAATGAGAGTGTTTGCAGGGAAACGCACAATAATGCAAATAACGAAATAAAAGCAAATTTCTCTTTTAAATAGTTTTTTATTATCACGTACTACCATTATAGAGGTCAATCACTTGGCAGACTAGTCGCCAGTTCAGCTCGCAGCCCTCCAGCGTCAATTCTGTCGTCTGTATCGGTTCTAGGGTCCTTTTATAGTAATGAGAGTGTTTGCAGGGAAACGCACAATAATGCAAATAACGAAATAAAAGCAAATTTCTCTTTTAAATAGCTTTTTTATTAACACGTACTACCATTATAGAGGTCAATCACTTGGCAGACTAGTCGCCAGTTCAGCTCGCAGCCCTCCAGCGTCAATTCTGTCGTCTGTATCGGTTCTAGGGTCCTTATATAGTAATGAGAGTGTTTTCAGGGAAACGCACAATAATGCAAATAACGAAATAAGAGCAAATTTCTCTTTTAAATAGTTTTTTATTATCACGTACTACCATTTAAGAGGTCAATCACTTCGAAGACTAGTCGCCAGTTCAGCTTGCAGCCCTCCAGCGTCAATTCTGTCGTCTGTATCGGTTCTAGGGTCCTTATATAGTAATGAGAGTGTTTTCAGGGAAACGCACAATAATGCAAATAACGAAATAAAAGCAAATTTCTCTTTTAAATAGTTTTTTATTATCACGTACTACCATTATAGAGGTCAATCACTTGGCAGACTAATCGCCAGTTCAGCTCGCAGCCCTACAGCGTCAATTCTGTCGTCTGTATCGGTTCTAGGGTCCTTATATAGTAATGAGAGTGTTTTCAGGGAAACGCACAATAATGCAAATAACGAAATAAAAGCAAATTTCTCTTTTAAATAGTTTTTTATTATCACGTACTACCATTTAAGAGGTCAATCACTTGGCAGACTAGTCGCCAGTTCAGCTCGCAGCGCTCCAGCGTTAATTCTGTCGTCTGTATCGGTTCTAGGGGCCTTTTATAGTAATGAGCGTGTTTGCAGGGAAACGCACAATAATGCAAATAACGAAATAAAAGCAAATTTCTCTTTTAAATAGTTTTTTATTATCACGTACTACCATTATAGAGGTCAATCATTTGACAGACTAGTCGCCAGTTCAGCTCGCAGCCCTCCAGCGTCAATTCTGTCGTCTGTATCGGTTCTAGGGTCCTTATATAGTAATGAGAATGTTTGCAGGGAAACGCACAATAATGCAAATAACGAAATAAAAGAAAATTTCTCTTTTAAATAGTTTTTTATTATCACGTACTACCATTTAAGAGGTCAATCACTTGGCAGACTAGTCGCCAGTTCAGCTCGCAGCCCTCCAGCGTCAATTCTGTCGTCTGTATCGGTTCTAGGGGCCTTTTATAGTAATGAGAGTGTTTGCAGGGAAACGCACAATAATGCAAATAACGAAATAAAAGCAAATTTCTCTTTTAAATAGTTTTTTATTATCACGTACTACCATTATAGAGGTCAATCATTTGGCAGACTAGTCGCCAGTTCAGCTCGCAGCCCTCCAGCGTCAATTCTGTCGTCTGTATCGGTTCTAGGGTCCTTATATAGTAATGAGAGTGTTTTCAGGGAAACGCACAATAATGCAAATAACGAAATAAAAGCAAATTACTCTTTTAAATAGTTTTTTATTATCACGTACTACCATTATAGAGGTCAATCACTTGGCAGACTAATCGCCAGTTCAGCTCGCAGCCCTCCAGCGTCAATTCTGTCGTCTGTATCGGTTCTAGGGTCCTTATATAGTAATGAGAGTATTTTCAGGGAAACGCAAAATATTGCAAATAACGAAATAAAAGCAAATTTCTCTTTTAAATAGTTTTTTATTATCACGTACTACCATTTAAGAGGTCAATCACTTGGCAGACTAGTCGCCAGTTCAGCTCGCAGCCCTCCAGCGTCAATTCTGTCGTCTGTATCGGTTCTAGGGTCCTTATATAGTAATGAGAGTGTTTGCAGGGAAACGCACAATAATGCAAATAACGAAATAAAAGAAAATTTCTCTTTTAAATAGTTTTTTATTATCACGTACTACCATTATAGAGGTCAATCACTTGGCAGACTAGTCGCCAGTTCAGCTCGCAGCCCTCCAGCGTCAATTCTGTCGTATGTATCGGTTCTAGGGTCCTTTTATAGAAATGAGAGTGTTTGCAGGGAAACGCACAATAATGCAAATAACGAAATAAAAGCAAATTTCTCTTTTAAATAGTTTTTTATTATCACGTACTACCATTATAGAGGTCAATCACTTGGCAGACTAGTCGCCAGTTCAGCTCGCAGCCCTCCAGCGTCAATTCTGTCGTCTGTATCGGTTCTAGGGTCCTTATATAGTAATGAGAGTGTTTGCAGGGAAACGCACATTAATGCAAATAACAAAATAAAAGCAAATTTCTCTTTCAAATAGATTTTTATTATCACGTACTACCATTATAGAGGTCAATCACTTGGCAGTCTAGTCGCCAGTTCAGCTCGCAGCCCTCCAGCGTCAATTCTGTCGTCTGTATCGGTTCTAGGGTCCTTTTATAGTAATGAGAGTGTTTTCAGGGAAACGCACAATAATGCAAATAACGAAATAAAAGCAAATTTCTCTTTTAAATAGTTTTTTATTATCACGTACTACAATTATAGAGGTCAACCACTTGGCAGACTAGTCGCCAGTTCAGCTCGCAGCCCTCCAGCGTCAATTCTGTCGTCTGTATCGGTTCTAGGGTCCTTATATAGTAATGAGAGTGTTTGCAGGGAAACGCACAATAATGCAAATAACGAAATAAAAGCAAATTTCTCTTTTAAATAGTTTTTTATTATCATGTACTACCATTTAAGAGGTCAATCACTTGGCAGACTAGTCGCCAGTTCAGCTCGCAGCCCTCCAGCGTCAATTCTGTCGTCTGTATCGGTTCTAGGGTCCTTTTATAGTAATGACAGTGTTTTCAGGGAAACGCACAATAATGCAAATAACGAAATAAAAGCAAATTTCTCTTTTAAATAGTTTTTTATTATCACGTACTACCATTATAGAGGTCAATCACTTGGCAGACTAGTCGCCAGTTCAGCTCGCAGCCCTCCAGCGTCAATTCTGTCGTCTGTATCGGTTCTAGGGTCCTTATATAGTAATGAGAGTGTTTGCAGGGAAACGCACAATAATGCAAATAACGAAATAAAAGAAAATTTCTCTTTTAAATAGTTTTTTATTATCACGTACTACCATTATAGAGGTCAATCACTTGGCAGACTAGTCGCCAGTTCAGCTCGCACCCCTCCAGCGTCAATTCTGTCGTCTGTATCGGTTCTAGGGTCCTTTTATAGAAATGAGAGTGTTTGCAGGGAAACGCACAATAATGAAAATAACGAAATAAAAGCAAATTTCTCTTTTAAATAGTTTTTTATTATCACGTACTACCATTTAAGAGGTCAATCACTTGGCAGACTAGTCGCCAGTTCAGCTCGCAGCCCTCCAGCGTCAATTCTGTCGTCTGTATCGGTTCTAGGGTCCTTTTATAGTTATGAGAGTGTTTTCAGGGAAACGCACAATAATGCAAATAACGAAATAAAAGCAAATATCTCTTTTAAATAGTTTTTTATTATCACGTACTACCATTATAGAGGTCAATCACTTGGCAGACTAGTCGCCAGTTCAGCTCGCAGCCCTCCAGCGTCAATTCTGTCGTCTGTATCGGCTCCCAGGGTCCTTATATAGTAATGAGAGTGTTTGCAGGGAAACGCACAATAATGTAAATAACGAAATAAAAGCAAAATTCTCTTTTAAATAGTTTTTTATTATCACGTACTACCATTATAGAGGTCAATCACTTGGCAGACTAGTCGCCAGTTCAGCTCGCAGCCCTCCAGCGTCAATTCTGTCGTCTGTATCGGTTCTAGGGTCCTTTTATAGTAATGAGAGTGTTTTCAGGGAAACGCACAATAATGCAAATAACGAAATAAAAGGAAATTTCTCTTTTAAATAGTTTTTTATTATCACGTACTACCATTTAAGAGGTCAATCACTTGGCAGACTAGTCGCCAGTTCAGCTCGCAGCCCTCCAGCGTCAATTCTGTCGTCTGTATCGGTTCTAGGGTCCTTTTATAGAAATGAGAGTGTTTGCAGGGAAACGCACAATAATGCAAATAACGAAATAAAAGCAAATTTCTCTTTTAAATAGTTTTTTATTATCACGTACTACCATTATAGAGGTCAATCACTTGGCAGACTAGTCGCCAGTTCAGCTCGCAGCCCTCCAGCGTCAATTCTGTCGTCTGTATCGGTTCTAGGGTCCTTTTATAGTAATGAGAGTGTTTTCAGGGAAACGCACAATAATGCAAATAACGAAATAAAAGGAAATTTCTCTTTTAAATAGTTTTTTATTATCACGTACTACCATTTAAGAGGTCAATCACTTGGCAGACTAGTCGCCAGTTCAGCTCGCAGCCCTCCAGCGTCAATTCTGTCGTCTGTATCGGTTCTAGGGTCCTTATATAGTAATGAGAGTGTTTGCAGGGAAACGCACAATAATGCAAATAACGAAATAAAAGAAAATTTCTCTTTTAAATAGTTTTTTATTATCACATACTACCATTATAGAGGTCAATCACTTGGCAGACTAGTCGCCAGTTCAGCTCGCAGCCCTCCAGCGTCAATTCTGTCGTCTGTATCGGTTCTAGGGTCCTTTTATAGTAATGAGAGTGTTTGCAGGGAAACGCACAATAATGCAAATAACGAAATAAAAGCAAATTTCTCTTTTAAATAGTTTTTTATTATCACGTACTACCATTATAGAGGTCAATCACTTGGCAGACTAGTCGCCAGTTCAGCTCGCAGCCCTCCAGCGTCAATTCTGTCTTCTGTATCGGTTCTAGGGTCCTTTTATAGTAATGAGAGTGTTTTCAGGGAAACGCACAATAATGCAAATAACGAAATAAAAGCAAATTTCTCTTTTAAATAGTTTTTTATTATCACATACTACCATTATAGAGGTCAATCACTTGGCAGACTAGTCGCCAGTTCAGCTCGCAGCCCTCCAGCGTCAATTCTGTCGTCTGTATCGGTTCTAGGGTCCTTATATAGTAATGAGAGTGTTTGCAGGGAAACGCACAATAATGCAAATAACGAAATAAAAGCAAATTTCTCTTTTAAATAGTTTTTTATTATCACGTACTACCATTTTAGAGGTCAATCACTTGGCAGACTAGTCGCCAGTTCAGCTCGCAGCCCTCCAGCGTCAATTCTGTCGTCTGTATCGGTTCTAGGGTCCTTTTATAGTAATGAGAGTGTTTTCAGGGAAACGCACAATAATGCAAATAACGAAATAAAAGCAAATTTCTCTTTTAAATAGTTTTTTATTTTCACGTACTACCATTATAGAGGTCAATCACTTGGCAGACTAGTCGCCAGTTCAGCTCGCAGCCCTCCAGCGTCAATTCTGTCGTCTGTATCGGTTCTAGGGTCCTTATATAGTAATGAGAGTGTTTGCAGGGAAACGCACAATAATGCAAATAACGAAATAAAAGCAAATTTCTCTTTTAAATAGTTTTTTATTATCACGTACTACCATTTAAGAGGTCAATCACTTGGCAGACTAGTCGCCAGTTCAGCTCGCAGCCCTCCAGCGTCAATTCTGTCGTCTGTATCGGTTCTAGGGTCCTTTTATAGTAATGAGAGTGTTTTCAGGGAAACGCACAATAATGCAAATAACGAAATAAAAGCAAATTTCTCTTTTAAATAGTTTTTTATTATCACGTACTACCATTATAGAGGTCAATCACTTGGCAGACTAGTCGCCAGTTCAGCTCGCAGCCTTCCAGCGTCAATTCTGTCGTCTGTATCGGTTCTAGGGTCCTTATATAGTAATGAGAGTGTTTGCAGGGAAACGCACAATAATGCAAATAACGAAATAAAAGCAAATTTCTCTTTTAAATAGTTTTTTATTATCACGTACTACCATTTTAGAGGTCAATCACTTGGCAGACTAGTCGCCAGTTCAGCTCGCAGCCCTCCAGCGTCAATTCTGTCGTCTGTATCGGTTCTAGGGTCCTTTTATAGTAATGAGAGTGTTTTCAGGGAAACGCACAATAATGCAAATAACGAAATAAAAGCAAATTTCTCTTTTAAATAGTTTTTTATTATCACGTACTACCATTATAGAGGTCAATCACTTGGCAGACTAGTCGCCAGTTCAGCTCGCAGCCCTCCAGCGTCAATTCTGTCGTCTGTATCGGTTCTAGGGTCCTTATATAGTAATGAGAGTGTTTGCAGGGAAACGCACAATAATGCAAATAACGAAATAAAAGCAAATTTCTCTTTTAAATAGTTTTTTATTTTCACGTACTACCATTTAAGAGGTCAATCACTTGGCAGACTAGTCGCCAGTTCAGCTCGCAGCCCTCCAGCGTCAATTCTGTCGTCTGTATCGGTTCTAGGGTCCTTTTATAGTAATGAGAGTTTTTGCAGGGAAACGCACAATAATGCAAATAACGAAATAAAAGCAAATTTCTCTTTTAAATAGTTTTTTATTTTCACGTACTACCATTTAAGAGGTCAATCACTTGGCAGACTAGTCGCCAGTTCAGCTCGCAGCCCTCCAGCGTCAATTCTGTCGTCTGTATCGGTTCTAGGGTCCTTTTATAGTAATGAGAGTTTTTGCAGGGAAACGCACAATAATGCAAATAACGAAATAAAAGCAAATTTCTCTTTTAAATAGTTTTTTGTTTTCACGTACTACCATTTAAGAGGTCAATCACTTGGCAGACTAGTCGCCAGTTCAGCTCGCAGCCCTCCAGCGTCAATTCTGTCGTCTGTATCGGTTCTAGGGTCCTTTTATAGTAATGAGAGTTTTTGCAGGGAAACGCACAATAATGCAAATAACGAAATAAAAGCAAATTTCTCTTTTAAATAGTTTTTTATTATCACGTACTACCATTTAAGAGGTCAATCACTTGGCAGACTAGTCGCCAGTTCAGCTCGCAGCCCTCCAGCGTCAATTCTGTCGTCTGTATCGGTTCTAGGGTCCTTTTATAGTAATGAGAGTGTTTTCAGGGATACGCACAATAATGCAAATAACGAAATAAAAGCAAATTTCTCTTTTAAATAGTTTTTTATTATCACGTACTACCATTACAGAGGTCAATCACTTGGCAGACTAGTCGCCAGATCAGCTCGCAGCCCTCCAGCGTCAATTCTGTCGTCTGTATCGGTTCTAGGGTCCTTATATAGTAATGAGAGTGTTTGCAGGGAAACGCACAATAATGCAAATAACGAAATAAAAGCAAATTTCTCTTTTAAATAGTTTTTTATTATCACGTACTACCATTTAAGAGGTCAATCACTTGGCAGACTAGTCGCCAGTTCAGCTCGCAGCCCTCCAGCGTCAATTCTGTTGTCTGTATCGGTTCTAGGGTCCTTTTATAGTAATGAGAGTGTTTTCAGGGAAACGCACAATAATGCAAATAACGAAATAAAAGCAAATTTCTCTTTTAAATAGTTTTTTATTATCACGTACTACCATTATAGAGGTCAATCACTTGGCAGACTAGTCGCCAGTTCATCTCGCAGCCCTCCAGCGTCAATTCTGTCGTCTGTATCGGTTCTAGGGTCCTTATATAGTAATGAGAGTGTTTGCAGGGAAACGCACAATAATGCAAATAACGAAATAAAAGCAAATTTCTCTTTTAAATAGTTTTTATTATCACGTACTACCATTTAAGAGGTCAATCACTTGGCAGACTAGTCGCCAGTTCAGCTCGCAGCCCTCCAGCGTCAATTCAGTCGTCTGTATCGGTTCTAGGGTCCTTATATAGTAATGAGAGTGTTTGCAGGGAAACGCACAATAATGCAAATAACGAAATAAAAGCAAATTTATCTTTTAAATAGTTTTTTATTATCACGTACTACCATTTAAGAGGTCAATCACTTGGCAGACTAGTCGCCAGTTCAGCTCGCAGCCCTCCAGCGTCAATTCTGTCGTCTGTATCGGTTCTAGGGTCCTTTTATAGTAATGAGAGTGTTTTCAGGGAAACGCACAATAATGCAAATAACGAAATAAAAGCAAATTTCTCTTTTAAATAGTTTTTTATTATCACGTACTACCATTATAGAGGTCAATCACTTGGCAGACTAGTCGCCAGTTCAGCTCGCAGCCCTCCAGCGTCAATTCTGTCGTCTGTATCGGTTCTAGGGACCTTATATAGTAATGAGAGTGTTTGCAGGGAAACGCACAATAATGCAAATAACGAAATAAAAGCAAATTTCTCTTTTAAATAGTTTTTTATTATCACGTACTACCATTATAGAGGTCAATCACTTGGCAGACTAGTCGCCAGTTCAGCTCGCAGCCCTCCAGCGTCAATTCTGTCGTCTGTAACGGTTCTAGGGTCCTTTTATAGTAATGAGAGTGTTTTCAGGGAAACGCACAATAATGCAAATAACGAAATAAAAGCAAATTTCTCTTTTAAATAGTTTTTTATTATCACGTACTACCATTATAGAGGTCAATCACTTGGCAGACTAGTCGCCAGTTCAGCTCGCAGCCCTCCAGCGTCAATTCTGTCGTCTGTATCGGTTCTAGGGTCCTTATATAGTAATGAGAGTGTTTGCAGGGAAACGCACAATAATGCAAATAACGAAAAAAAAGCAAATTTCTCTTTTAAATAGTTTTTTATTATCACGTACTACCATTTAAGAGGTCAATCACTTGGCAGACTAGTCGCCAGTTCAGCTCGCAGCCCTCCAGCGTCAATTCTGTCGTCTGTATCGGTTCTAGGGCCCTTTTATAGTAATGAGAGTGTTTGCAGGGAAACGCACAATAATGCAAATAACGAAATAAAAGCAAATTTCTCTTTTAAATAGTTTTTTATTATCACGTACTACCATTTAAGAGGTCAATCACTTGGCAGACTAGTCGCCAGTTCAGCTCGCAGCCCTCCAGCGTCAATTCTGTCGTCTGTATCGGTTCTAGGGTCCTTTTATAGTAATGAGAGTGTTTTCAGGGAAACGCACAATAATGCAAATAACGAAATAAAAGCAAATTTCTCTTTTAAATAGTTTTTTATTATCACGTACTACCATTATAGAGGTCAATCACTTGGCAGACTAGTCGCCAGTTCAGCTCGCAGCCCTCCAGTGTCAATTCTGTCGTCTGTATCGGTTCTAGGGTCCTTATATAGTAATGAGAGTGTTTGCAGGGAAACGCACAATAATGTAAATAACGAAATAAAAGCAAATTTCTCTTTTAAATAGTTTTTTATTATCACGTACTACCATTTTAGAGGTGAATCATTTCGCAGACTAGTCGCCAGTTCAGCTCGCAGCCCTCCAGCGTCAATTCTGTCGTCTGTATCGGCTCCCAGGGTCCTTATATAGTAATGAGAGTGTTTGCAGGGAAACGCACAATAATGTAAATAACAAAATAAAAGCAAATTTCTCTTTTAAATAGTTTTTTATTATCACGTACTACCATTTTAGAGGTCAATCACTTGGCAGACTAGACGCCAGTGCAGCTCGCAGCTCTCCAGCGTCAATTCTGTCGTCTGTATCGGCTCCCAGGTTCCTTATATAGTAATGATAGTGTTTGCAGGGAAACGCACAATAATGCAAATAACTAAATAAAAACAAATTTCTCCTGTAAATAGTTTTTTATTATCACGTACTACCATTTTAGAGGTCAATCACTTGGCAGACTAGTCGCCAGTGCAGCTCGCAGCTCTCCAGCGTCAATTCTGTCGTCTGTATCGGCTCCCAGGGTCCTTATATAGTAATGAGAGTGTTTGCAGGGAAACGCACAATAATGCAAATAACGAAATAAAAGCAAATTTCTCTCTTAAATAGTTTTTTATTATCACGTACTACCATTTAAGAGGTCAATCACTTGGCAGACCAGTCGCCAGTTCAGCTCGCCGCCCTCCAGCGACAATTCAGCAGTCTGTATCGGCTCCCAGGGTCCTTATATAGTAATGAGAGTGTTTGCAGGGAAACGCACAATAATGCAAATAACGAAATAAAAGCAAATTTCTCTTTTAAATAGTTTTTTATTATCACGTACTACCATTTTAGAGGTCAATCACTTCGCAGACTAGTCGACAGTTCAGCTCGCAGCCCTCCAGCGTCAATTCTGTCGTCTGTATCGGCTCCCAGGGTCCTTATATAGTAATGAGAGTGTTTGCAGGGAAACGCACAATAATGTAAATAACGAAATAAAAGCAAAATTCTCTTTTAAATAGTTTTTTATTATCACGTACTACCATTTTAGAGGTGAATCATTTCGCAGACTAGTCGCCAGTTCAGCTCGCAGCCCTCCAGCGTCAATTCTGTCGTCTGTATCGGCTCCCAGGGTCCTTATATAGTAATGAGAGTGTTTGCAGGGAAACGCACAGTAATGTAAATAACGAAATAAAAGCAAATTTCTCTTTTAAATAGTTTTTTATTATCACGTACTACCATTTTAGAGGTCAATCACTTGGCAGACTAGACGCCAGTGCAGCTCGCAGCCCTCCAGCGTCAATTCTGTCGTCTGTATCGGCTCCCAGGTTCCTTATATAGTAATGAGAGTGTTTGCAGGGAAACGCACAATAATGCAAATAACTAAATAAAAGCAAATTTCTCCTGTAAATAGTTTTTTATTATCACGTACTACCATTTTAGAGGTCAATCACTTGGCAGACTAGTCGCCAGTGCAGCTCGCAGCCCTCCAGCGTCAATTCTGTCGTCTGTATCGGCTCCCAGGTCCTTATATAGTAATGAGAGTGTTTGCAGGGAAACGCACAATAATGCAAATAACGAAATAAAAGCAAATTTCTCTTTTAAATAGTTTTTTATTATCACGTACTACCATTTAAGAGGTCAATCACTTGGCAGACCAGTCGCCAGTTCAGCTCGCAGCCCTCCAGCGACAATTCTGTAGTCTGTATCGGCTCCCAGGGTCCTTATATAGTAATGAGAGTGTTTGCAGGGAAACGCACAATAATGCAAATAACGAAATAAAAGCAAATTTCTCTTTTAAATAGTTTTTTATTATCACGTACTACCATTTTAGAGGTCAATCACTTCGCTGACTAGTCGCCAGTGCAGCTCGCAGCCCTCCAGCGTTAATTCTGTCGTCTGTATCGGCTCCCAGGGTCCTTATATAGTAATGAGAGTGTTTGCAGGGAAACGCACAATAATGCAAATAACGAAATAAAAGCAAATTTCTCTTTTCAATAGTTTTTTATTATCACGTACTACCATTTAAGAGGTCAATCACTTGGCAGACCAGTTGCCAGTGCAGCTCGCAGCCCTCCAGCGTCAAGTCTGTCGTCTGTATCGGCTCCCAGGGTCCTTATATAGTAATGAGAGTGTTTTGAGGGAAACGCAAAATAATGCAAATAACGAAATAAAAGCAAATTTCTCTTTTAAATAGTTTTTTATTATCACGTACTACCATTTTAGAGGTCAATCACTTCGCAGACTAGTCGCCAGTTCAGCTCACAGCCCTCCAGCGTCCATTCTGTCGTCTGTATCGGCTCCCAGGGTCCTTATATAGTAATGAGAGTGTTTGCAGGGAAACGCACAATAATGCAAATAACGAAATAAAAGCAAATTTCTCTTTTAAATAGTTTTTTATTATCACGTACTACCATTTTAGAGGTCAATCACTTGGCAGACTAGTCGCCAGTGCAGCTCACAGCCCTCCAGCGTCAATTCTGTCGTCTGTATCGGCTCCCAGGGTCCTTATATAGAAATGAGAGTGTTTGCAGGGAAACGCACAATAATGCAAATAACGAAGAAAAAGCAAATTTCTCTTTTAAATAGTTTTTTATTATCACCTACTACCATTTTAGAGGTGAATCATTTCGCAGACTAGTCGCCAGTTCAGCTCGCAGCCCTCCAGCGTCAATTCTGTCGTCTGTATCGGCTCCCAGGGTCCTTATATAGTAATGAGAGTGTTTGCAGGGAAACGCACAATAATGTAAATAACGAAATAAAAGCAAATTTCTCTTTTAAATAGTTTTTTATTATCACGTACTACCATTTTAGAGGTCAATCACTTGGCAGACTAGACGCCAGTGCAGCTCGCAGCCCTCCAGCGTCAATTCTGTCGTCTGTATCGGCTCCCAGGTTCCTTATATAGTAATGAGAGTGTTTGCAGGGAAACGCACAATAATGCAAATAACGAAATAAAAGCAAATTTCTCTTTTAAATAGTTTTTTATTATCACTTACTACCATTGTAGTGGTCAATCATTTCGCAGACTAGTCGCCACTGCAGCTCGCAGCCCTCCAGGGTCAATTCTGTCGTCTGTATCGGCTCCCAGGGTCCTTATATGGTAACGAGAGTGTTTGCAGGGAAACGCACAATAATGCAAATAACTAAATAAAAGCAAATTTCTCTTGTAAATAGTTTTTTATTATCACGTACTACCATTTTAGAGGTCAATCACTTGGCAGACTAGTCGCCAGTGCAGCTCGCAGCCCTCCAGCGTCAATTCTGTCGTCTGTATCGGCTCCCAGGGTCCTTATATAGTAATGAGAGTGTTTGCAGGGAAACGCACAATAATGCAAATAACGAAATAAAAGCAAATTTCTCTTTTAAATAGTTTTTTATTATCACGTACTACCATTTAAGAGGTCAATCACTTGGCAGACCAGTCGCCAGTTCAGCTCGCAGCCCTCCAGCGTCAATTCTGTAGTCTGTATCGGCTCCCAGGGTCCTTATATAGTAATGAGAGTGTTTTCAGGGAAACGCACAATAATGCAAATAACGAAATAAAAGCAAATTTCTCTTTTAAATAGTTTTTTATTATCACGTACTACCATTTTAGTGGTCAATCACTTCGCAGACTAGTCGCCAGTGCAGCTCGCAGCCCTCCAGCGTCAATTCTGTCGTCTGTATCTGCTCCCAGGGTCCTTATATAGTAATGAGAGTGTTTGCAGGGAAACGCACAATAATGCAAATAACGAAATAAAAGCAAATTTCTCTTTTAAATAGTTTTTTATTATCACGTACTACCATTTTAGTGGTCAATCACTTCGCAGACTAGTCGCCAGTGCAGCTTGCAGCCCTCCAGTGTCAAGTCTGTCGTCTGTATCTGCTCCCAGGGTCCTTATATAGTAATGAGAGTGTTTGCAGGGAAACGCACAATAATGCAAATAACGAAATAAAAGCAAATTTCTCTTTTAAATAGTTTTTATTATCACGTACTACCATTTAAGAGGTCAATCACTTGGCAGACCAGTCGCCAGTGCAGCTCGCAGCCCTCCAGCGTCAAGTCTGTCGTCTGTATCTGCTCCCAGGGTCCTTATATAGTAATCAGAGTGTTTGCAGGGAAACGCACAATAATGAAAATATCGAAATAAAAGCAAATTTCTCTTTTAAATAGTTTTTTATTATCACGTACTACCATTTTAGAGGTCAATCACTTCGCAGACTAGTCGCCAGTCCAGCTCGCAGCCCTCCAGCGTCCATTCTGTCGTCTGTATCGGCTCCCAGGGTCCTTATGTAGTAATGAGAGTGTTTGCAGGTAAACGCACAATAATGCAAATAACGAAATAAAAGCAAATTTCTCTTGTAAATAGTTTTTTATTATCACGTACTACCATTTTAGAGGTCAATCACTTGGCAGACCAGTCGCCAGTTCAGCTCGCAGCCCTCCAGCGACAATTCTGTAGTCTGTATCGGCTCCCAGGGTCCTTATATAGTAATGAGAGTGTTTGCAGGGAAACGCACAATAATGCAAATAACGAAATAAAAGCAAATTTCTCTTTTAAATAGTTTTTTATTATCACGTACTACCATTTTAGAGGTCAATCACTTCGCTGACTAGTCGCCAGTGCAGCTCGCAGCCCTCCAGCGTTAATTCTGTCGTCTGTATCGGCTCCCAGGGTCCTTATATAGTAATGAGAGTGTTTGCAGGGAAACGCACAATAATGCAAATAACGAAATAAAAGAAAAATTCTCTTTTAAATAGTTTTTTATTATCACGTACTACCATTTAAGAGGTCAATCACTTGGCAGACCAGTTGCCAGTGCAGCTCGCAGCCCTCCAGCGTCAAGTCTGTCGTCTGTATCGGGTCCCAGGGTCCTTATATAGAAATGAGAGTGTTTTGAGGGAAACGCACAATAATGCAAATAACGAAATAAAAGCAAATTTCTCTTTTAAATAGTTTTTTATTATCACGTACTACCATTTTAGAGGTCAATCACTTCGCAGACTAGTCGCCAGTGCAGCTCGCAGCCCTCCAGCGTCAAGTCTGTCGTCTGTATCTGCTCCCAGGGTCCTTATATAGTAATGAGAGTGTTTGCAGGGAAACGCACAATAATGCAAATAACGAAATAAAAGCAAATTTCTCTTTTAAATAGTTTTTTATTATCACGTACTACCATTTAAGAGGTCAATCACTTGGCAGACCAGTCGCCAGTGCAGCTCGCAGTTCTCCAGCGTCAATTCTGTCGTCTGTATCGGCTCCCAGGTTCCTTATATAGTAAAGAGAGTGTTTGCAGGGAAACGCACAAAAATGAAAATATCTAAATAAAAGCAAATTTCTCTTTTAAATAGTTTTTTATTATCACGTACTACCATTTTAGAGGTCAATCACTTCGCAGACTAGTCGCCAGTTCAGCTCGCAGCCCTCCAGCGTCCATTCTGTCGTCTGTATCGGCTCCCAGGGTCCTTATATAGTAATGAGAGTGTTTGCAGGGAAACGCACAATAATGCAAATAACGAAATAAAAGCAAATTTCTCTTTTAAATAGTTTTTTATTATCACGTACTACCATTTTAGAGGTCAATCACTTAGCAGACTAGTCGCCAGTGCAGCTCACAGCCCTCCAGCGTCAATTCTGTCGTCTGTATCGGCTCCCAGGGTCCTTATATAGAAATGAGAGTGTTTGCAGGGAAACGCACAATAATACAAATAACGAAGAAAAAGCAAATTTCTCTTTTAAATAGATTTTTATTATCACGTACTACCATTTTAGAGGTGAATCATTTCGCAGACTAGTCGCCAGTTCAGCTCGCAGCCCTCCAGCGTCAATTCTGTCGTCTGTATCGGCTCCCAGGGTCCTTATATAGTAATGAGAGTGTTTGCAGGGAAACGCACAATAATGTAAATAACGAAATAAAAGCAAATTTCTCTTTTAAATAGTTTTTTATTATCACGTACTACCATTTTAGAGGTCAATCACTTGGCAGACTAGACGCCAGTGCATCTCGCAGCCCTCCAGCTTCAATTCTGTCGTCTGTATCGGCTCCCAGGTTCCTTATATAGTAATGAGAGTGTTTGCAGAGAAACGCACAATAATGCAAATAACGAAATAAAAGCAAATTTCTCTTTTAAATAGTTTTTTATTATCACTTACTACCATTGTAGTGGTCAATCATTTCGCAGACTAGTCGCCACTGCAGCTTGCAGCCCTCCAGGGTCAATTCTGTCGTCTGTATCGGCTCCCAGGGTCCTTATATGGTAATGAGAGTGTTTGCAGGGAAACGCACAATAATGCAAATAACGAAATAAAAGCAAATTTCTCTTGTAAATAGTTTTTTATTATCACGTACTACCATTTTAGAGGTCAATCACTTGGCAGACTAGTCGCCAGTGCAGCTCGCAGCCCTCCAGCGTCAATTCTGTCGTCTGTATCGGCTCCCAGGGTCCTTATATAGTAATGAGAGTGTTTGCAGGGAAACGCACAATAATGCAAATAACGAAATAAAAGCAAATTTCTCTTTTAAATAGTTTTTTATTATCACGTACTACCATTTAAGAGGTCAATCACTTGGCAGACCAGTCGCCAGTTCAGCTCGCAGCCCTCCAGCGTTAATTCTGTAGTCTGTATCGGCTCCCAGGGTCCTTATATAGTAATGAGAGTGTTTTCAGGGAAACGCACAATAATGCAAATAACGAAATAAAAGCAAATTTCTCTTTTAAATAGTTTTTTATTATCACGTACTACCATTTTAGTGGTCAATCACTTCGCAGACTAGTCGCCAGTGCAGCTCGCAGCCCTCCAGCGTCAATTCTGTCGTCTGTATCTGCTCCCAGGGTCCTTATATAGTAATGAGAGTGTTTGCAGGGAAACGCACAATAATGCAAATAACGAAATAAAAGCAAATTTCTCTTTTAAATAGTTTTTTATTATCACGTACTACCATTTTAGTGGTCAATCACTTCGCAGACTAGTCGCCAGTGCAGCTTGCAGCCCTCCAGTGTCAAGTCTGTCGTCTGTATCTGCTCCCAGGGTCCTTATATAGTAATGAGAGTGTTTGCAGGGAAACGCACAATAATGCAAATAACGAAATAAAAGCAAATTTCTCTTTTAAATAGTTTTTATTATCACGTACTACCATTTAAGAGGTCAATCACTTGGCAGACCAGTCGCCAGTGCAGCTCGCAGCCCTCCAGCGTCAAGTCTGTCGTCTGTATCTGCTCCCAGGGTCCTTATATAGTAATCAGAGTGTTTGCAGGGAAACGCACAATAATGAAAATATCGAAATAAAAGCAAATTTCTCTTTTAAATAGTTTTTTATTATCACGTACTACCATTTTAGAGGTCAATCACTTCGCAGACTAGTCGCCAGTCCAGCTCGCAGCCCTCCAGCGTCCATTCTGTCGTCTGTATCGGCTCCCAGGGTCCTTATATAGTAATGAGAGTGTTTGCAGGTAAACGCACAATAATGCAAATAACGAAATAAAAGCAAATTTCTCTTGTAAATAGTTTTTTATTATCACGTACTACCATTTTAGAGGTCAATAACTTGGCAGACTAGTCGCCAGTGCAGCTCGCAGCCCTCCAGCGTCAATTCTGTCGTCTGTATCGGCTCCCAGGTCCTTATATAGTAATGAGAGTGTTTGCAGGGAAACGCACAATAATGCAAATAACGAAATAAAAGCAAATTTCTCTTTTAAATAGTTTTTTATTATCACGTACTACCATTTAAGAGGTCAATCACTTGGCAGACCAGTCGCCAGTTCAGCTCGCAGCCCTCCAGCGACAATTCTGTAGTCTGTATCGGCTCCCAGGGTCCTTATATAGTAATGAGAGTGTTTGCAGGGAAACGCACAATAATGCAAATAACGAAATAAAAGCAAATTTCTCTTTTAAATAGTTTTTTATTATCACGTACTACCATTTTAGAGGTCAATCACTTCGCTGACTAGTCGCCAGTGCAGCTCGCAGCCCTCCAGCGTTAATTCTGTCGTCTGTATCGGCTCCCAGGGTCCTTATATAGTAATGAGAGTGTTTGCAGGGAAACGCACAATAATGCAAATAACGAAATAAAAGAAAATTTCTCTTTTAAATAGTTTTTTATTATCACGTACTACCATTTAAGAGGTCAATCACTTGGCAGACCAGTTGCCAGTGCAGCTCGCAGCCCTCCAGCGTCAAGTCTGTCGTCTGTATCGGGTCCCAGGGTCCTTATATAGAAATGAGAGTGTTTTGAGGGAAACGCACAATAATGCAAATAACGAAATAAAAGCAAATTTCTCTTTTAAATAATTTTTTATTATCACGTACTACCATTTTAGAGGTCAATCACTTCGCAGACTAGTCGCCAGTGCAGCTCGCAGCCCTCCAGCGTCAAGTCTGTCGTCTGTATCTGCTCCCAGGGTCCTTATATAGTAATGAGAGTGTTTGCAGGGAAACGCACAATAATGCAAATAACGAAATAAAAGCAAATTTCTCTTTTAAATAGTTTTTTATTATCACGTACTACCATTTAAGAGGTCAATCACTTGGCAGACCAGTCGCCAGTGCTGCTCGCAGTTCTCCAGCGTCAATTCTGTCGTCTGTATCGGCTCCCAGGTTCCTTATATAGTAAAGAGAGTGTTTGCAGGGAAACGCACAAAAATGAAAATATCTAAATAAAAGCAAATTTCTCTTTTAAATAGTTTTTTATTATCACGTACTACCATTTTAGAGGTCAATCACTTCGCAGACTAGTCGCCAGTTCAGCTCGCAGCCCTCCAGCGTCCATTCTGTCGTCTGTATCGGCTCCCAGGGTCCTTATATAGTAATGAGAGTGTTTGCAGGGAAACGCACAATAATGCAAATAACGAAATAAAAGCAAATTTCTCTTTTAAATAGTTTTTTATTATCACGTACTACCATTTTAGAGGTCAATCACTTGGCAGACTAGTCGCCAGTGCAGCTCACAGCCCTCCAGCGTCAATTCTGTCGTCTGTATCGGCTCCCAGGGTCCTTATATAGAAATGAGAGTGTTTGCAGGGAAACGCACAATAATACAAATAACGAAGAAAAAGCAAATTTCTCTTTTAAATAGATTTTTATTATCACGTACTACCATTTTAGAGGTGAATCATTTCGCAGACTAGTCGCCAGTTCAGCTCGCAGCCCTCCAGCGTCAATTCTGTCGTCTGTATCGGCTCCCAGGGTCCTTATATAGTAATGAGAGTGTTTGCAGGGAAACGCACAATAATGTAAATAACGAAATAAAAGCAAATTTCTCTTTTAAATAGTTTTTTATTATCACGTACTACCATTTTAGAGGTCAATCACTTGGCAGACTAGACGCCAGTGCATCTCGCAGCCCTCCAGCTTCAATTCTGTCGTCTGTATCGGCTCCCAGGTTCCTTATATAGTAATGAGAGTGTTTGCAGAGAAACGCACAATAATGCAAATAACGAAATAAAAGCAAATTTCTCTTTTAAATAGTTTTTTATTATCACGTACTACCATTGTAGTGGTCAATCATTTCGCAGACTAGTCGCCACTGCAGCTCGCAGCCCTCCAGGGTCAATTCTGTCGTCTGTATCGGCTCCCAGGCTCCTTATATGGTAATGAGAGTGTTTGCAGGGAAACGCACAATAATGCAAATAACTAAATAAAAGCAAATTTCTCTTGTAAATAGTTTTTTATTATCACGTACTACCATTTTAGAGGTCAATCACTTGGCAGACTAGTCGCCAGTGCAGCTCGCAGCCCTCCAGCGTCAATTCTGTCGTCTGTATCGGCTCCCAGGTTCCTTATATAGTAAAGAGAGTGTTTGCAGGGAAACGCACAAATATTAAAATATCTAAATAAAAGCAAATTTCTCTTTTAAATAGTTTTTTATTATCACGTACTACCATTTTAGAGGTCAATCACTTCGCAGTCTAGTCGCCAGTTCAGCTCGCAGCCCTCCAGCGTCCATTCTGTCGTCTGTATCGGCTCCCAGGGTCCTTATATAGTAATGAGAGTGTTTGCAGGGAAACGCACAATAATGTAAATAACGAAATAAAAGCAAATTTCTCTTTTAAATAGTTTTTTATTATCACGTACTACCATTTTAGAGGTCAATCACTTGGCAGACTAGTCGCCAGTGCAGCTCGCAGCCCTCCAGCGTCAATTCTGTCGTCTGTATCGGCTCCCAGGGTCCTTATATAGTAATGAGAGTGTTTGCAGGGAAACGCACAATAATGCAAATAACGAAATAAAAGCAAATTTCTCTTTTAAATAGTTTTTTATTATCACGTACTACCATTTAAGAGGTCAATCACTTGGCAGACCAGTCGCCAGTTCAGCTCGCAGCCCTCCAGCGACAATTCTGTAGTCTGTATCGGCTCCCAGGGTCCTTATATAGTAATGAGAGTGTTTTCAGGGAAACGCACAATAATGCAAATAACGAAATAAAAGCAAATTTCTCTTTTAAATAGTTTTTTATTATCACGTACTACCATTTTAGTGGTCAATCACTTCGCAGACTAGTCGCCAGTGCAGCTCGCAGCCCTCCAGCGTCAATTCTGTCGTCTGTATCTGCTCCCAGGGTCCTTATATAGTAATGAGAGTGTTTGCAGGGAAACGCACAATAATGCAAATAACGAAATAAAAGCAAATTTCTCTTTTAAATAGTTTTTTATTATCACGTACTACCATTTTAGTGGTCAATCACTTCGCAGACTAGTCGCCAGTGCAGCTCGCAGCCCTCCAGTGTCAAGTCTGTCGTCTGTATCTGCTCCCAGGGTCCTTATATAGTAATGAGAGTGTTTGCAGGGAAACGCACAATAATGCAAATAACGAAATAAAAGCAAATTTCTCTTTTAAATAGTTTTTATTATCACGTACTACCATTTAAGAGGTCAATCACTTGGCAGACCAGTCGCCAGTGCAGCTCGCAGCCCTCCAGCGTCAAGTCTGTCGTCTGTATCTGCTCCCAGGGTCCTTATATAGTAATCAGAGTGTTTGCAGGGAAACGCACAATAATGCAAATATCGAAATAAAAGCAAATTTCTCTTTTAAATAGTTTTTATTATCACGTACTACCATTTTAGAGGTCAATCACTTCGCAGACTAGTCGCCAGTACAGCTCGCAGCCCTCCAGCGTCCATTCTGTCGTCTGTATCGTCTCCCAGGGTCCTTATATAGTAATGAGAGTGTTTGCAGGGAAACGCACAATAATGCAAATAACGAAATAAAAGCAAATTTCTCTTGTAAATAGTTTTTTATTATCACGTACTACCATTTTAGAGGTCAATAACTTGGCAGACTAGTCGCCAGTGCAGCTCGCAGCCCTCCAGCGTCAATTCTGTCGTCTGTATCGGCTCCCAGGTCCTTATATAGTAATGAGAGTGTTTGCAGGGAAACGCACAATAATGCAAATAACGAAATAAAAGCAAATTTCTCTTTTAAATAGTTTTTTATTATCACGTACTACCATTTAAGAGGTCAATCACTTGGCAGACCAGTCGCCAGTTCAGCTCGCAGCCCTCCAGCGACAATTCTGTAGTCTGTATCGGCTCCCAGGGTCCTTATATAGTAATGAGAGTGTTTGCAGGGAAACGCACAATAATGCAAATAACGAAATAAAAGCAAATTTCTCTTTTAAATAGTTTTTTATTATCACGTACTACCATTTTAGAGGTCAATCACTTCGCTGACTAGTCGCCAGTGCAGCTCGCAGCCCTCCAGCGTTAATTCTGTCGTCTGTATCGGCTCCCAGGGTCCTTATATAGTAATGAGAGTGTTTGCAGGGAAACGCACAATAATGCAAATAACGAAATAAAAGAAAATTTCTCTTTTAAATAGTTTTTTATTATCACGTACTACCATTTAAGAGGTCAATCACTTGGCAGACCAGTTGCCAGTGCAGCTCGCAGCCCTCCAGCGTCAATTCTGTCGTCTGTATCGGGTCCCAGGGTCCTTATATAGTAATGAGAGTGTTTTGAGGGAAACGCACAATAATGCAAATAACGAAATAAAAGCAAATTTCTCTTTTAAATAGTTTTTTATTATCACGTACTACCATTTTAGAGGTCAATCACTTCGCAGACTAGTCGCCAGTGCAGCTCGCAGCCCTCCAGCGTCAAGTCTGTCGTCTGTATCTGCTCCCAGGGTCCTTATATAGTAATGAGAGTGTTTGCAGGGAAACGCACAATAATGCAAATAGCGAAATAAAAGCAAATTTCTCTTTTAAATAGTTTTTTATTATAACGTACTACCATTTAAGAGGTCAATCACTTGGCAGACCAGTCGCCAGTGCAGCTCGCAGTTCTCCAGCGTCAATTCTGTCGTCTGTATCGGCTCCCAGGTTCCTTATATAGTAAAGAGAGTGTTTGCAGGGAAACGCACAAAAATGAAAATATCTAAATAAAAGCAAATTTCTCTTTTAAATAGTTTTTTATTATCACGTACTACCATTTTAGAGGTCAATCACTTCGCAGACTAGTCGCCAGTTCAGCTCGCAGCCCTCCAGCGTCCATTCTGTCGTCTGTATCGGCTCCCAGGGTCCTTATATAGTAATGAGAGTGTTTGCAGGGAAACGCACAATAATGCAAATAACGAAATAAAAGCAAATTTCTCTTTTAAATAGTTTTTTTATTATCACGTACTACCATTTTAGAGGTCAATCACTTGGCAGACTAGTCGCCAGTGCAGCTCACAGCCCTCCAGCGTCAATTCTGTCGTCTGTATCGGCTCCCAGGGTCCTTATATAGAAATGAGAGTGTTTGCAGGGAAACGCACAATAATGCAAATAACGAAGAAAAAGCAAATTTCTCTTTTAAATAGATTTTTATTATCAGGTACTACCATTTTAGAGGTGAATCATTTCGCAGACTAGTCGCCAGTTCAGCTCGCAGCCCTCCAGCGTCAATTCTGTCGTCTGTATCGGCTCCCAGGGTCCTTATATAGTAATGAGAGTGTTTGCAGGGAAACGCACAATAATGTAAATAACGAAATAAAAGCAAATTTCTCTTTTAAATAGTTTTTTATTATCACGTACTACCATTTTGGAGGTCAATCACTTGGCAGACTAGACGCCAGTGCAGCTCGCAGCCCTCCAGCGTCAATTCTGTCGTCTGTATCGGCTCCCAGGTTCCTTATATAGTAATGAGAGTGTTTGCAGAGAAACGCACAATAATGCAAATAACGAAATAAAAGGAAATTTCTCTTTTAAATAGTTTTTTATTATCACGTACTACCATTGTAGTGGTCAATCATTTCGCAGACTAGTCGCCACTGCAGCTCGCAGCCCTCCAGGGTCAATTCTGTCGTCTGTATCGGCTCCCAGGGTCCTTATATGGTAATGAGAGTGTTTGCAGGGAAACGCACAATAATGCAAATAACTAAATAAAAGCAAATTTCTCTTGTAAATAGTTTTTTATTATCACGTACTACCATTTTAGAGGTCAATCACTTGGCAGACTAGTCGCCAGTGCAGCTCGCAGCCCTCCAGCGTCAATTCTGTCGTCTGTATCGGCTCCCAGGGTCCTTATATAGTAATGAGAGTGTTTGCAGGGAAACGCACAATAATGCAAATAACGAAATAAAAGCAAATTTCTCTTTTAAATAGTTTTTTATTATCACGTACTACCATTTAAGAGGTCAATCACTTGGCAGACCAGTCGCCAGTTCAGCTCGCAGCCCTCCAGCGACAATTCTGTAGTCTGTATCGGCTCCCAGGGTCCTTATATAGTAATGAGAGTGTTTGCAGGGAAACGCACAATAATGCAAATAACGAAATAAAAGCAAATTTCTCTTTTAAATAGTTTTTTATTATCACGTACTACCATTTTAGTGGTCAATCACTTCGCAGACTAGTCGCCAGTGCAGCTCGCAGCCCTCCAGCGTCAATTCTGTCGTCTGTATCTGCTCCCAGGGTCCTTATATAGTAATGAGAGTGTTTGCAGGGAAACGCACAATAATGCAAATAACGAAATAAAAGCAAATTTCTCTTTTAAATAGTTTTTTATTATCACGTACTACCATTTTAGTGGTCAATCACTTCGCAGACTAGTCGCTAGTGCAGCTCGCAGCCCTCCAGTGTCAAGTCTGTCGTCTGTATCTGCTCCCAGGGTCCTTATATAGTAATGAGAGTGTTTGCAGGGAAACGCACAATAATGCAAATAACGAAATAAAAGCAAATTTCTCTTTTAAATAGTTTTTATTATCACGTACTACCATTTTAGAGGTCAATCACTTGGCAGACCAGTCGCCAGTGCAGCTCGCAGCCCTCCAGCGTCAAGTCTGTCGTCTGTATCTGCTCCCAGGGTCCTTATATAGTAATCAGAGTGTTTGCAGGGAAACGCACAATAATGCAAATATCGAAATAAAAGCAAATTTCTCTTTTAAATAGTTTTTTATTATCACGTACTACCATTTTAGAGGTCAATCACTTCGCAGACTAGTCGCCAGTCCAGCTCGCAGCCCTCCAGCGTCCATTCTGTCGTCTGTATCGGCTCCCAGGGTCCTTATATAGTAATGAGAGTGTTTGCAGGGAAACGCACAATAATGCAAATAACGAAATAAAAGCAAATTTCTCTTTTAAATAGTTTTTTATTATCACGTACTACCATTTTAGAGGTCAATCACTTGGCAGACTAGTCGCCAGTGCAGCTCACAGCCCTCCAGCGTCAATTCTGTCGTCTGTATCGGCTCCCAGGGTCCTTATATAGTAATGAGAGTGTTTGCAGGGAAACGCACAATAATGCAAATAACGAAATAAAAGCAAATTTCTCTTTTAAATAGTTTTTTATTATCACGTACTACCATTTTAGAGGTCAATCACTTGGCAGACTAGTCGCCAGTGCAGCTCGCAGCCATCCAGCGTCAATTCTGTCGTCTGTATCGGCTCCCAGGGTCCTTATATAGTAATGAGAGTGTTTGCAGGGGAACGTAGAATAATGCAAATAACGAAATAAAAGCAAATTTCTCTTTTAAATAGTTTTTTATTATCACGTACTACCATTTAAGGGGTCAATCACTTGGCAGACCAGTCGCCAGTTCATCTCGCAGCCCTCCAGCGTCAATTCTGTCGTCTGTATCGGCTCCCAGGGTCCTTATATAGTAATGAGAGTGTTTGCAGGGAAACGCACAATAATGCAAATAACGAAATAAAAGCAAATTACTCTTGTAAATAGTTTTTTATTATCACGTACTACCATTTTAGAGGTCAATCACTTGGCAGACTAGTCGCCAGTGCAGCTCGCAGCCCTCCAGCGTCAATTCTGTCGTCTGTATCGGCTCCCAGGGTCCTTATATAGTAATGAGAGTGTTTGCAGGGAAACGCACAATAATGCAAATAACGAAATAAAAGCAAATTTCTCTTTTAAATAGTTTTTTATTATCACGTACTACCATTTAAGAGGTCAATCACTTGGCAGACCAGTCGCCAGTGCAGCTCGCAGTTCTCCAGCGTCAATTCTGTCGTCTGTATCGGCTCCCAGGGTCCTTATATAGTATAGAGAGTGTTTGCAGGGAAACGCACAAAAATGAAAATATCGAAATAAAAGCAAATTTCTCTTTTAAATAGTTTTTTATTATCACGTACTACCATTTAAGAGGTCAATCACTTCGCAGACTAGTCGCCAGTTCAGCTCGCAGCCTTCCAGCGTCCATACTGTCCTCTGTATCGGCTCCCAGGGTCCATATATAGTAATGAGAGTGTTTGCAGGGAAAAGCACAATAATGCAAATAACGAAATAAAAGCGAATTTCTCTTTTAAATAGTTTTTTATTATCACGTACTACCATTGTAGTGGTCAATCACTTCGCAGACTAGTCGCCACTGCAGCTCGCAGCCCTCCAGGGTCAATTCTGTCGTCTGTATCGGCTCCCAGGGTCCTTATATGGTAATGAGAGTGTTTGCAGGGAGACGCACAATAATGCAAATAACGAAATAAAAGCAAATTTCTCTTGTAAATAGTTTTTTATTATCACGTACTACCATTTTAGAGGTCAATCACTTGGCAGACTAGTCGCCAGTGCAGCTCGCAGCCCTCCAGCGTCAATTCTGTCGTCTGTATCGGCTCCCAGGGTCCTTATATAGTAATGAGAGTGTTTGCAGGGAAACGCACAATAATGCAAATAACGAAATAAAAGCAAATTTCTCTTTTAAATAGTTTTTTATTATCACGTACTACCATTTTAGTGGTCAATCACTTCGCAGACTAGTCGCCAGTGCAGCTCGCAGCCCTCCAGCGTCAAGTCTGTCGTCTGTATCTGCTCCCAGGGTCCTTATATAGTAATGAGAGTGTTTGCAGGGAAACGGACAATAATGCAAATAACGAAATAAAAGCAAATTTCTCTTTTAAATAGTTTTTTAATATCACGTACTACCATTTAAGGGGTCAATCACTTGGCAGACCAGTCGCCAGTGCAGCTCGCAGTTCTCCAGCGTCAATTCTGTCGTCTGTATCGGCTCCCAGGGTCCTTATATAGTAATGAGAGTGTTTGCAGGGAAACGCACAATAATGCAAATATCGAAATAAAAGCAAATTTCTCTTTTAAATAGTTTTTTATTATCACGTACTACCATTTTAGAGGTCAATCACTTCGCAGACTAGTCGCCAGTTCAGCTCGCAGCCCTCCAGCGTCCATTCTGTCGTCTGTATCGGCTCCCAGGGTCCTTATATAGTAATGAGAGTGTTTGCAGGGAAACGCACAATAATGCAAATAACGAAATAAAAGCAAATTTCTCTTTTAAATAGTTTTTTATTATCACGTACTACCATTTTAGAGGTCAATCACTTGGCAGACTAGTCGCCAGTGCAGCTCACAGCCCTCCAGCGTCAATTCTGTCGTCTGTATCGGCTCCCAGGGTCCTTATATAGTAATGAGAGTGTTTGCAGGGAAACGCACAATAATGCAAATAATGAAATAAAAGCAAATTTCTGTTTGAAATAGTTTTTTATTATCACGTACTACCATTTTAGAGGTCAATCACTTGGTAGACTAGTCGCCAGTGCAGCTCGCAGCCCTCCAGCGTCAATTCTGTCGTCTGTATCGGCTCCCAGGGTCCTTATATAGTAATGAGAGTGTTTGCAGGGGAACGTACAATAATGCAAATAACGAAATAAAAGCAAATTTCTCTTTTAAATAGTTTTTTATTATCACGTACTACCATTTAAGGGGTCAATCACTTGGCAGACCAGTCGCCAGTTCAGCTCGCAGCCCTCCAGCGTCAATTCTGTCGTCTGTATCGGCTCCCAGGTTCCTTATATAGTAATGAGAGTGTTTGCAGGGAAACGCACAATAATGCAAATAACGAAATAAAAGCAAATTTCTCTTGTAAATAGTTTTTTACTATCACGTACTACCATTTTAGAGGTCAATCACTTGGCAGACTAGTCGCCAGTGCAGCTCGCAGCCCTCCAGCGTCAATTCTGTCGTCTGTATCGGCTCCCAGGGTCCTTATATAGTAATGAGAGTGTTTGCAGGGAAACGCACAATAATGCAAATAACGAAATAAAAGCAAATTTCTCTTTTAAATAGTTTTTTATTATCACGTACTACCATTTAAGAGGTCAATCACTTGGCAGACCAGTCGCCAGTGCAGCTCGCAGTTCTCCAGCGTCAATTCTGTCGTCTGTATCGGCTCCCAGGGTCCTTATATAGTAAAGAGAGTGTTTGCAGGGAAACGCACAATAATGCAAATAACGAAATAAAAGCAAATTTCTCTTTTAAATAGTTTTTTATTATCACGTACTACCATTTTACAGGTCAATCACTTCGCAGACTAGTCGCCAGTCCAGCTCGCAGCCCTCCAGCGTCCATTCTGTCGTCTGTATCGGCTCCCAGGGTCCTTATATAGTAATGAGAGTGTTTGCAGGGAAACGCACAATAATGCAAATAACGAAATAAAAGCAAATTTCTCTTTTAAATAGTTTTTTATTATCACGTACTACCATTTTAGAGGTCAATCACTTGGCACCCCTCAGGGGCTCAGCATTAGTTTGCTGAGTACGGGCTTGGCGAACCCGGGGTCCTGAGCTGTGGGCTGTGTCGCGCCAACAGTCCGCTACACCGTAAGCTCTGTGCGTGCTTCAACGACCATCGTTCGGCGCGACGGTGGAACGTTGTACGTTTCAGAGTCCGGGGATCTTGGCTTAATCGCCTGGGTCGCGAGGATGGTACAAACCTCTATAAAAAAACCCTCAATCTCAAGGTGTGCTACGTGCCGAGGGGATGCATGGCTGTTGAGGTTGAACAGCCGCTAGCGAGCAACCTCTGAGGAACCTGCCGCACCTCAGTTGTACAAGGCTTACCCAGGCAAGCGGGGCTCTGCCTGGGTGGACGTTTAGATCCCTAGCTGCTCGTGGGACCACAATGAAACGAGCAAAAGAACACGTTGGTGGACGTACAACCACCGTCTCTAAGCGTGGTAAAAGGGACTACAATGCTGCAGATTATGATCCCCAAACGTTTCCTTCTCTGGCTACACCTTGGGAAGAACGTCAGGGAAGACAGAAGGGTGAGGCTTATGCCCCTAAGTATCTGGTCTGTAGCCGTAGTGATGGGGAATCTTTTAAAAATACTAAACCACTATTTTTTGTTGAGAACCTTGAGGACAAGTATGGCGAGGTGGAAGGCATGTCGAAGATGCGGTCGGGATCAGTATTAATAACGACGTCATCCCCAGCTCAATCGCGGGCACTGCTTGCCTGTGACAAGCTGGGTGATGTTTCCGTTACCATTACGCCGCACAAGACCCTAAATATGGTGCAGGGTATCATCTTCCACAAAGACCTCTTGCTGCAGTCAGATGACGAATTGCGTGCCAATCTAGAACGGCGGGGAGTACATTTTATTCGGCGAGTCCATAGGGGTCCGAAGGACAATAGGGTCGCGACCGGTGCCTTCATCTTGGCTTTTGAGGGTGATTCATTGCCCGAGAAGGTCAAGGTGATGGTTTACCGGATCGACGTAAAGCCCTACGTTCCTCCCCCTATGCGCTGTTTTAAATGCTGGAAGTTTGGCCATATGAGCTCCCGATGTGATGCCAACCCAACATGTCGGGAGTGTGGACGTGCAGTTCATCCGAACGTCCCTTGCACGCCGCCTCCAGTATGTGTCAACTGCGGCCAGAATCACTCCCCTTGCTCGCCTATGTGTACAGTCCTGCAGCAAGAAAGGAGAATCATGGAATACAAGACCAGAGATCGACTGCCTTATTCAGAGGCCAAACGGAAATATCAGAAGCTCCATCCTGTCCGCCTGGTAACTACCTATGCCGCGGTAGCCTCATCGTCCTCGTCCACTGTGCCTGCTGTTCCACCTGTTCCGTCAACGTTAGCGCGCCCCCAGGCCCAATCGACTGACCCGGCCCCCCTACCAGCAGGGGGCACCTCATCTTCGGTGGCTCCCACTCTTTTCACAGTGGGAGCATCACCTGCTACAACACCGGGGACCCCAGTCCCCACCTCTAAGCCGGGGAAGGACAAGCCTTCTCCGGCCCCTCTCGCTCGGAAGGGGTCCTTAGAGACAACCCCTTCTGCAGCTTCCCAGAGTGTTCCGGAGGATCCTGGCCGCAGTCTTCAGGATCTCCAACCTGCCGGTCGAAGAGCTTCCCGCTCTTCCTCCGTCCCGGATGCCACTTCTGGGAAGCCCCCTCGGCCCTGCAAACCAAAGGGCCAGCGAGAGGACAAGAAGAAGAGAAATAAGAAGAAAGAATGTTCAGTGGCTTCAAAGCCACAACCACCCACATCCTCCTCTTCGGAGGATGAAGTCGAGATCCTCGCATCTCCTGAGGATCTTGCAATTACCGATTCCCCAGAAAATAAGATCTCTGGTTCCATGGATTCCAAGCACATGGCAGCAGACGATCCGATGGAGTGATGTGCTTTTTATTCGTCATGGCGGTACAGCCAGAAGGAAACATCATCCTCCAGTGGAATTGTAGCGGCTTTTTCCATCACCTACCTGAGCTACGACAACTACTCAGCCAAACACCTGCCTTTTGTATCGCTCTTCAAGAGACCTGGTTCCCAGCGACGCGGTCCCCTGCCCTTCGAGGCTACAGGGGCTATTTTAAAAATCGGCCTATGTATGACAGAGTATCTGGTGGAGTTTGCATCTATGTCCTAGCCACTGTCCCGAGCGCTGCCGTGCCCCTTCAAACGCCCCTAGAGGCGGTTGCTGTTCGGCTCCGGGCAGTGCAAGATGTTACAATCTGTTCACTCTATCTCCCACCAGATGAGGCTGTCTCTCCTGTGGACCTCGCTGCCTTGGTCGCCCAACTTCCCCCACCCTTCCTTCTTTTGGGGGACTTCAATGCCCACCACACTTTGTGGGGTGGCATGCAGACCTCGGCACGGGGTAGGGATGTTGAGACACTACTGAACCAGCTGAACATCTGCCTCCTGAATACTGGTGCTGCTACGCACTTTAGCGTGGCACACGGTACATTCTCCGCCATAGACCTGTCTGTCTGTAGCCCAAGCCTGCTTCCGCACTTCACTTGGAGGGTCCACGACGACCTGTGTGGCAGCGACCATTTCCCTATCTTCCTGTCGCTCCCACAGTGTCCACCTGCTGACCGTCTGCCTCGCTGGTCCCTCCATAGGGCCGACTGGCCAGCATACTCCATAGCTGCTGTGCTTCCCTCTCCTCTTCTGGCTGATTTAGATACCGCTGTTCAGCAGGTCACTCATTCGATCATTTCTGCTGCTGAGAAAACCGTACCCGTCTCACTGGGATCACTCCACCGTAAGTCAGTGCCCTGGTGGACGCCGGAGATAGCTGAGGCCATCCGGGAACGTCGGCGAGCACTACAGCGTCACCGACGCCACCCTTGTGTTGAACATCTTGTTGCCTTCAAGCGTCTCCGTGCACGGGCACGGCGATTGATCCAGCACAGCAAGAGAGCCTCCTGGGAGCGTTATGTCGCCTCCATTGGATCCCGAGCATCACCTTCACGGGTATGGTCGCAAGTTCGACGCCTCTTTGGCCACCGCCCACCAGTGGGAATTCCGTGCCTCCGCATTCAGGGTACAATTTGCACTGACCCTGTCACAATAGCTGAGCATTTGGCACACCACTATGCTCGCACCTCAGCGACCGCTGCATATGATGCGGATTTCCGCGCCCTTAAAGAGCGCACCGAGCGAAAACAGATATCCTTTCAAACGCGACGCCAGGAAATCTATAACATCCCTTTCAGCGAATGGGAGTTCGAAAGTGCCCTTGCCGCATGCCCAGCCACGTCATCTGGACCCGACCGCATTCATAGTCAGTTCCTCCGACATCTGTCATCAGACTCTAAACGCCAACTTCTCTCCTTGCTGAATCGTCTCTGGGTTGAGGGTGTCTTCCCGTCTCAATGGAGGGATAGCATCATCATCCCAGTTATGAAGCCGGGGGCTGATCCACAGGTGGCTGATAGTTACCGCCCCATCAGCCTCACCAACGTTCCGTGTAAACTCCTCGAACGGATGGTGAGTCGGAGGCTCATGTGGATCCTCGAGGACCGAGGACTCTTGGCGCCTCAACAGGGTGGATTCCGTCAAGGCCGCTCTGCTATCGACAATCTCGTGTCACTAGAGTCGGCCATTCGTACAGCATTTTCTCGCCGTGAACACCTGATTGCCGTCTTCTTTGACCTGCGGAAAGCGTACGACACCACCTGGCGCTATCATATTCTGTCTACGCTGTACGATTGGGGCTTACGGGGTCCACTTCCTACATTCATAAAGAACTTCCTGGCGTTGCGTTCTTTCCGTGTTCGTGTTGGTTCTTGTTTCAGCTCACCTCATTGTCAAGAGAACGGAGTCCCACAAGGTTCCGTTCTTAGTGTTCCTTTATTCTTAATCGCCATAAACGGTCTAGCTGCGGCTGCGGGGTCATCGGTTTCTACTTCCTTGTATGCCGATGACTTCTGCATGTATTACAGCTCCTCCAGCATTGGCGTAGCTGAACGGCGGTTGCAGATCGCAATTCGAAAGGCACAGTCGTGGGCGTTTGCCCACGGTTTTCAATTTTCTGCATCCAAAACCCGTGTGATGCATTTCTGTCGACGTCGGGCAGTACACCCAGAACCCGAACTTTACTTAGCTGGCGACCTGCTACAAGTCGAAGAGACGCACAGATTCTTAGGTATGGTGTTTGATGACCGTCTAACCTGGGTGCCGCACCTACGCCAGTTAAAACAAAAGTGCTGGCGACACCTCAACATACTGCGCTGTCTCAGCCACACTGTTTGGGGAGCCTCGCGCCAAACGCTATTACAACTTTACAAGGCCCTCATTCAGTCGCGCCTAGACTATGGCAGCATAGTCTACGATTCGGCTGCGCCGTCAGCGCTGCAGGCAATAGACCCAATCCTCCACTGTGGTGTTCGTTTGGCGACAGGGGCTTTTCGCACTAGCCCTGTGACAAGCCTCCTTGTCGAAGCTGGAGTCCTCCCGCTGCGGTTCCGTAGGCAACACCTGTTAACATCTTATGTTGCTCGTGTTCAGGCCTCGCCCTTCCACCCGAACCGCCGGCTCCTATTTCCAGACGCTGCACTCCCTATCCCTCCACGACGGCCAAGGTCGGGATACCCGATCTCGGTCCGTGTTCGTATCCTTCTTTCGTCTCTCACATCCTACCCACTTCCTACCATTTTCCACTATTCCTCTCACACTCCTCCTTGGTCCATTCCTCGTTTGCAGCTCCGTCTGGACCTGTCCCATGCGTCGAAGGCCTCTGTTTCCTCCGTACATCTCCGTCACCAGTTTCTACAAGTGCTCGAACCGTTCCGTGCCACAGACGCCATTTACACAGATGGTTCCGTAGTAGATGGCCGTGCTGGGTATGCCTTTCTACATCACAACCATGTAGAACAGCATTCTCTGCCCTGTGAGAGTAGCATCTTCTCCGCCGAGCTGGTCGCTATTCTCAGAGCTCTCCAACATCTCAAAGCCTGCCCCAGGGGGTCATTCGTCATCTGTACTGACTCCCTGAGTGGCTTACAAGCGATCGACCAGTGTTTCTCTCGGCACCCAATAGTACGTTCGATCCAGGACACTGTTCACTCCCTGGGCCAATCAGGCCGTTCTGTGGTCTTTGTGTGGACCCCAGGTCATGTTGGCATACCAGGGAATGAACATGTTGATCGATTGGCCAAGCAGGGTACTATGGGACCACCTCTAACTATTGGTGTCACGGAACAGGATGTTCAGCTGGTGTTGCACCGAAAAGTACGTGAGGCTTGGAGCACCGAGTGGGCTACGGCGACTGCACCGAATAAGCTTCGGGCAGTGAAGCTCTCCACAGCTTTGTGGAAATCTTCACTGCGGCCGAACCGCCGAGAGTCAGTTGTCCTCTGTCGCCTTCGGATAGGACATACGTGGCTCACCCACGGGTATCTCCTTCGGCGCGAGGCTCCACCCGTGTGTCGATGTGGCACTGTGTTGACAGTAGCCCATCTTTTAATGGACTGTCCGCTTTTAGCCGACTTGCGGCGATCTTTTCATATCCCAGACACGCTATCATTAGCTTTAGCAGACGACGCCTCTATGGCTAACGCAGTTTTAAGTTTTATCCGCGCTTCTGGTTTTTATGCATCTATCTAACCGTGGGTGCTGTTGCCTGATCTCTTAGGCCAACAGCAACCCAGATCTTTTATATTTTCGAGCCCTTAGGGGTTTTTAGTGTGTGCAGTGTGGCTGGCTCATTCTGTTTTTTTCTTTGTGATCAGCCAGCCAAGGTTCTCTGCTATCCAGTTTTATTCGTGACTTTATTTTACTCATTCTGTGTTTCTTCGTCTTGTATTGTCAGTGGCTTGTCTATTGTTAACCTGCCCTTTTGTGCGGTGTCATTTTCAGGGCATTGTTTTATCTTTATTGACAGTTGACTCTCAGCTAGGAACAGGGGACTGATAACCTAGCTGTTTAGTCCCCTTAAAACAACCAACAACAACAACAACAACAACAATCACTTGGCAGACTAGTCGCCAGTGCAGCTCACAGCCCTCCAGCGTCAATTCTGTCGTCTGTATCGGCTCCCAGGGTCCTTATATAGTAATGAGAGTGTTTGCAGGGAAACGCACAATAATGCAAATAACGAAATAAAAGCAAATTTCTCTTTTAAATAGTTTTTTATTATCACGTACTACCATTTTAGAGGTCAATCACTTGGCAGACTAGTCGCCAGTGCAGCTCGCAGCCCTCCAGCGTCAATTCTGTCGTCTGTATCGGCTCCCAGGGTCCTTATATAGTAATGAGAGTGTTTGCAGGGGAACGTAGAATAATGCAAATAACGAAATAAAAGCAAATTTCTCTTTTAAATAGTTTTTTATTATCACGTACTACCATTTAAGGGGTCAATCACTTGGCAGACCAGTCGCCAGTTCAGCTCGCAGCCCTCCAGCGTCAATTCTGTCGTCTGTATCGGCTCCCAGGGTCCTTATATAGTAATGAGAGTGTTTGCAGGGAAACGCACAATAATGCAAATAACGAAATAAAAGCAAATTTCTCTTGTAAATAGTTTTTTATTATCACGTACTACCATTTTAGAGGTCAATCACTTGGCAGACTAGTCGCCAGTGCAGCTCGCAGCCCTCCAGCGTCAATTCTGTCGTCTGTATCGGCTCCCAGGGTCCTTATATAGTAATGAGAGTGTTTGCAGGGAAACGCACAATAATGCAAATAACGAAATAAAAGCAAATTTCTCTTTTAAATAGTTTTTTATTATCACGTACTACCATTTAAGAGGTCAATCACTTGGCAGACCAGTCGCCAGTGCAGCTCGCAGTTCTCCAGCGTCAATTCTGTCGTCTGTATCGGCTCCCAGGGTCCTTATATAGTAATGAGAGTGTTTGCAGGGAAACGCACAAAAATGAAAATATCGAAATAAAAGCAAATTTCTCTTTTAAATAGTTTTTTATTATCACGTACTACCATTTTAGAGGTAAATCACTTCGCAGACTAGTCGCCAGTTCAGCTCGCAGCCCTCCAGCGTCCATACTGTCGTCTGTATCGGCTCCCAGGGTCCTTATATAGTAATGAGAGTGTTTGCAGGGAAACGCACAATAATGCAAATAACGAAATAAAAGCGAATTTCTCTTTTAAATAGTTTTTTATTATCACGTACTACCATTTTAGAGGTCAATCACTTGGCAGACTAGTCGCCAGTGCAGCTCACAGCCCTCCAGCGTCAATTCTGTCGTCTGTATCGGCTCCCAGGGTCCTTATATAGTAATGAGAGTGTTTGCAGGGAAACGCACAATAATGCAAATAACGAAGAAAAAGCAAATTTCTCTTTTAAATAGATTATTATTATCACGTACTACCATTTTAGAGGTGAATCATTTCGCAGACTAGTCGCCAGTTCAGCTCGCAGCCCTCCAGCGTCAATTCTGTCGTCTGTATCGGCTCCCAGGGTCCTTATATAGTAATGAGAGTGTTTGCAGGGAAACGCACAATAATGCAAATGAAATAAAAGCAAATTTCTCTTTTAAATAGTTTTTTATTATCACGTACTACCATTTTACAGGTCAATCACTTCGCAGACTAGTCGCCAGTCCAGCTCGCAGCCCTCCAGCGTCCATTCTGTCGTCTGTATCGGCTCCCAGGGTCCTTATATAGTAATGAGAGTGTTTGCAGGGAAACGCACAATAATGCAAATAACGAAATAAAAGCAAATTTCTCTTTTAAATAGTTTTTTATTATCACGTACTACCATTTAAGGGGTCAATCACTTGGCAGACCAGTCGCCAGTTCAGCTCGCAGCCCTCCAGCGTCAATTCTGTCGTCTGTATCGGCTCCCAGGGTCCTTATATAGTAATGAGAGTGTTTGCAGGGAAACGCACAATAATGCAAATAACGAAATAAAAGCAAATTTCTCTTTTAAATAGTTTTTTATTATCACGTACTACCATTTTAGAGGTCAATCACTTGGCACACTAGTCGCCAGTGCAGCTCACAGCCCTCCAGCGTCAATTCTGTCGTCTGTATCGGCTCCCAGGGTCCTTATATAGTAATGAGAGTGTTTGCAGGGAAACGCACAATAATGCAAATAACGAAATAAAAGCAAATTTCTCTTTTAAATAGTTTTTTATTATCACGTACTACCATTTTAGAGGTCAATCACTTGGCAGACTAGTCGCCAGTGCAGCTCGCAGCCCTCCAGCGTCAATTCTGTCGTCTGTATCGGCTCCCAGGGTCCTTATATAGTAATGAGAGTGTTTGCTGGGGAACGTAGAATAATGCAAATAACGAAATAAAAGCAAATTTCTCTTTTAAATAGTTTTTTATTATCACGTACTACCATTTAAGAGGTCAATCACTTGGCAGACCATTCGCCAGTGCCGCTCGCAGTTCTCCAGCGTCAATTCTGTCGTCTGTATAGGCTCCCAGGGTCCTTATATAGTAAAGAGAGTGTTTGCAGGGAAACGCACAAAAATGAAAATATCGAAATAAAAGCAAATTTCACTTTTAAATACTTTTTTATTATCACGTACTACCATTTTAGAGGTCAATCACTTCGCAGACTAGTCGCCAGTTCAGCTCGCAGCCCTCCAGCGTCCATACTGTCGTCTGTATCGGCTCCCAGGGTCCTTATATAGTAATGAGAGTGTTTGCAGGGAAACGCACAATAATGCAAATAACGAAATAAAAGCGAATTTCTCTTTTAAATAGTTTTTTATTATCACGTACTACCATTTTAGAGGTCAATCACTTGGCAGACTAGTCGCCAGTGCAGCTCACAGCCCTCCAGCGTCAATTCTGTCGTCTGTATCGGCTCCCAGGGTCCTTATATAGTAATGAGAGTGTTTGCAGGGAAACGCACAATAATGCAAATAACGAAGAAAAAGCAAATTTCTCTTTTAAATAGATTATTATTATCACGTACTACCATTTTAGAGGTGAATCATTTCGCAGACTAGTCGCCAGTTCAGCTCGCAGCCCTCCAGCGTCAATTCTGTCGTCTGTATCGGCTCCCAGGGTCCTTATATAGTAATGAGAGTGTTTGCAGGGAAACGCACAATAATGCAAATGAAATAAAAGCAAATTTCTCTTTTAATAGTTTTTTATTATCACGTACTACCATTTTAGAGGTCAATCATTTGGCAGACTAGTCGCCAGTGCAGCTCGCAGCCCTCCAGCGTCAATTCTGTCGTCTGTATCGGCTCCCAGGGTCCTTATATAGTAATGAGAGTGTTTGCAGGGAAACGCACAATAATGCAAATAACGAAATAAAAGCAAATTTCTCTTTTAAATAGTTTTTTATTATCACGTACTACCATTTAAGAGGTCAATCACTTGGCAGACCAGTCGCCAGTTCAGCTCGCAGCCCTCCAGCGACAATTCTGTAGTCTGTATCGGCTCCCAGGGTCCTTTTATAGTAATGAGAGTGTTTTCAGGGAAACGCACAATAATGCAAATAACGAAATAAAAGCAAATTTCTCTTTTAAATAGTTTTTTATTATCACGTACTACCATTTTAGTGGTCAATCACTTCGCAGACTAGTCGCCAGTGCAGCTCGCAGCCCTCCAGCGTCATGTTTGTCGTCTGTATTTGCTCCCAGGGTCCTTATATAGTAATGAGAGTGTTTGCAGGGAAACGCACAATAATGGAAATAACGAAATAAAAGCAAATTTCTCTTTTAAAAAGTTTTTTATTATCACGTACTACCATTTATGAGGTCAATCACTTGGCAGACCAGTCGCCAGTGCAGCTCGCAGTTCTCCAGCGTCAATACTGTCGTCTGTATCGGCTCTTAGGGTCCTTATATAGTAATGAGAGTGTTTGCAGGGAAACGCACAATAATGCAAATATCGAAATAAAAGCAAATTTCTCTTTTAAATAGTTTTTTATTATCACGTACTACCATTTTAGAGGTCAATCACTTCGCAGACTAGTCGCCAGTTCAGCTTGCAGCCCTCCAGCGTCCATTCTGTCGTCTGTATCGGCTCCCAGGGTCCTTATATAGTAATGAGAGTGTTTGCAGGGAAACGCACAATAATGCAAATAACGAAATAAAAGCAAATTTCTCTTTTAAATAGTTTTTTATTATCACGTACTACCATTTTAGAGGTCAATCGCTTGGCAGACTAGTCGCCAGTGCAGCTCACAGCCCTCCAGCGTCAATTCTGTCGTCTGTATCGGCTCCCAGGGTCCTTATATAGTAATGAGAGTGTTTGCAGGGAAACGCACAATAATGCAAATAACGAAATAAAAGCAAATTTCTCTTTTAAATAGTTTTTTATTATCACGTACTACCATTTTAGAGGTCAATCACTTGGCAGACTCGTCGCCAGTGCAGCTCGCAGCCCTCCAGCGTCAATTCTGTCGTCTGTATCGGCTCCCAGGGTCCTTATATAGTAATGAGAGTGTTTGCAGGGGAACGTACAATAATGCAAATAACGAAATAAAAGCAAATTTCTCTTTTAAATAGTTTTTTATTATCACGTACTACCATTTAAGGGGTCAATCACTTGGCAGACCAGTCGCCAGTTCAGCTCGCAGCCCTCCAGCGTCAATTCTGTCGTCTGTATCGGCTCCCAGGGCCCTTATATAGTAATGAGAGTGTTTGCAGGGAAACGCACAATAATGCAAATAACGAAATAATAGCAAATTTCTCTTGTAAATAGTTTTTTATTACCACGTACTACCATTTTAGAGGTCAATCACTTGGCAGACTAGTCGCCAGTGCAGCTCGCAGCCCTCCAGCGTCAATTCTGTCGCCTGTATCGGCTCCCAGGGTCCTTATATAGTAATGAGAGTGTTTGCAGGGAAACGCACAATAATGCAAATAACGAAATAAAGCAAATTTCTCTTTTAAATAGTTTTTTATTATCACGTACTACCATTTAAGAGGTCAATCACTTGGCAGACCAGTCGCCAGTTCAGCTCGCAGCACTCCAGCGACAATTCTGTAGTCTGTATCGGCTCCCAGGGTCCTTATATAGTAATGAGAGTGTTTGCAGGGAAACGCACAATAATGCAAATAACGAAATAAAAGCAAATTTCTCTTTTAAATAGTTTTTTATTATCACGTACTACCATTTTAGAGGTCAATCACTTGGCAGATTAGTCGCCAGTGCAGCTCACAGCCCTCCAGCGTCAATTCTGTCGTCTGTATCGGCTCCCAGGGTCCTTATATAGTAATGAGAGTGTTTGCAGGGAAACGCACAATAATGCAAATAACGAAATAAAAGCAAATTTCTCTTTTCAATAGTTTTTTATTATCACGTACTACCATTTTAGAGGTCAATCACTTGGCAGACTAGTCGCCAGTGCAGCTCGCAGCCCTCCAGCGTCAATTCTGTCGTCTGTATCGGCTCCCAGGGTCCTTATATAGTAATGAGAGTGTTTGCAGGGGAACGTAGAATAATGCAAATAACGAAATAAAAGCAAATTTCTCTTTTAAATAGTTTTTTATTATCACGTACTACCATTTAAGGGGTCAATCACTTGGCAGACCAGTCGCCAGGTCAGCTCGCAGCCCTCCAGCGTCAATTCTGTCGTCTGTATCGGCTCCCAGGGTCCTTATATAGTAATGAGAGTGTTTGCAGGGAAACGCACAATAATGCAAATAACGAAATAAAAGCAAATTTCTCTTGTAAATAGTTTTTTATTATCACGTACTACCATTTTAGAGGTCAATCACTTGGCAGACTAGTCGCCAGTGCAGCTCGCAGCCCTCCAGCGTCAATTCTGTCGTCTGTATCGGCTCCCAGGGTCCTTATATAGTAATGAGAGTGTTTGCAGGGAAACGCACAATAATGCAAATAACGAAATAAAAGCAAATTTCTCTTTTCAATAGTTTTTTATTATCACGTACTACCATTGTAGTGGTCAATCACTTCGCAGACTAGTCGCCACTGCAGCTCGCAGCCCTCCAGGGTCAATTCTGTCGTCTGTATCGGTTCCCAGGGTCCTTATATGGTAATGAGAGTGTTTGCAGGGAAACGCACAATAATGCTAATAACTAAATAAAAGCAAATTTCTCTTGTAAATAGTTTTTTATTATCACGTACTACCATTTTAGAGGTCAATCACTTGGCAGACTAGTCGCCAGTGCAGCTCGCAGCCCTCCAGCGTCAATTCTGTCGTCTGTATCTGCTCCCAGGGTCCTTATATAGTAATGAGAGTGTTTGCAGGGAAACGCACAATAATGCAAATAACGAAATAAAAGCGAATTTCTCTTTTAAATAGTTTTTTATTATCACGTACTACCATTTTAGAGGTCAATCACTTGGCAGACTAGTCGCCAGTGCAGCTCACAGCCCTCCAGCGTCAATTCTGTCGTCTGTATCGGCTCCCAGGGTCCTTATATAGTAATGAGAGTGTTTGCAGGGAAACGCACAATAATGCAAATAACGAAATAAAAGCAAATTTCTCTTTTAAATAGATTATTATTATCACGTACTACCATTTTAGAGGTGAATCATTTCGCAGACTAGTCGCCAGTTCAGCTCGCAGCCCTCCAGCGTCAATTCTGTCGTCTGTATCGGCTCCCAGGGTCCTTATATAGTAATGAGAGTGTTTGCAGGGAAACGCACAATAATGCAAATGAAATAAAAGCAAATTTCTCTTTTAAATAGTTTTTTATTATCACGTACTACCATTTTACAGGTCAATCACTTCGCAGACTAGTCGCCAGTCCAGCTCGCAGCCCTCCAGCGTCCATTCTGTCGTCTGTATCGGCTCCCAGGGTCCTTATATAGTAATGAGAGTGTTTGCAGGGAAACGCACAATAATGCAAATAACGAAATAAAAGCAAATTTCTCTTTTAAATAGTTTTTTATTATCACGTACTACCATTTAAGGGGTCAATCACTTGGCAGACCAGTCGCCAGTTCAGCTCGCAGCCCTCCAGCGTCAATTCTGTCGTCTGTATCGGCTCCCAGGGTCCTTATATAGTAATGAGAGTGTTTGCAGGGAAACGCACAATAATGCAAATAACGAAATAAAAGCAAATTTCTCTTTTAAATAGTTTTTTATTATCACGTACTACCATTTTAGAGGTCAATCACTTGGCAGACTAGTCGCCAGTGCAGCTCACAGCCCTCCAGCGTCAATTCTGTCGTCTGTATCGGCTCCCAGGGTCCTTATATAGTAATGAGAGTGTTTGCAGGGAAACGCACAATAATGCAAATAACGAAATAAAAGCAAATTTCTCTTTTAAATAGTCTTTTATTATCACGTACTACCATTTTAGAGGTCAATCACTTGGCAGACTAGTCGCCAGTGCAGCTCGCAGCCCTCCAGCGTCAATTCTGTCGTCTGTATCGGCTCCCAGGTTCCTTATATAGTAATGAGAGTGTTTGCAGGGGAACGTAGAATAATGCAAATAACGAAATAAAAGAAAATTTCTCTTTTAAATAGTTTTTTATTATCACGTACTACCATTTAAGGGGTCAATCACTTGGCAGACCAGTCGCCAGTTCAGCTCGCAGCCCTCCAGCGTCAATTCTGTCGTCTGTATCGGCTCCCAGGGTCCTTATATAGTAATGAGAGTGTTTGCAGGGAAACGCACAATAATGCAAATAACGAAATAAAAGCAAATTTCTCTTGTAAATAGTTTTTTATTATCACGTACTACCATTTTAGAGGTCAATCACTTGGCAGACTAGTCGCCAGTGCATCTCGCAGCCCTCCAGCGTCAATTCTGTCGTCTGTATCGGCTCCCAGGGTCCTTATATAGTAATGAGAGTGTTTGCAGGGAAACGCACAATAATGCAAATAACGAAATAAAAGCAAATTTCTCTTTTAAATAGTTTTTTATTATCACGTACTACCATTTAAGAGGTCAATCACTTGGCAGACCAGTCGCCAGTGCCGCTCGCAGTTCTCCAGCGTCAATTCTGTCGTCTGTATCTGCTCCCAGGGTCCTTATATAGTAAAGAGAGTGTTTGCAGGGAAACGCACAAAAATGAAAATATCGAAATAAAAGCAAATTTCACTTTTAAATAGTTTTTTATTATCACGTACTACCATTTTAGAGGTCAATCACTTCGCAGACTAGTCGCCAGTTCAGCTCGCAGCCCTCCAGCGTCCATACTGTCGTCTGTATCGGCTCCCAGGGTCCTTATATAGTAATGAGAGTGTTTGCAGGGAAACGCACAATAATGCAAATAACGAAATAAAAGCGAATTTCTCTTTTAAATAGTTTTTTATTATCACGTACTACCATTTTAGAGGTCAATCACTTGGCAGACTAGTCGCCAGTGCAGCTCACAGCCCTCCAGCGTCAATTCTGTCGTCTGTATCGGCTCCCAGGGTCCTTATATAGTAATGAGAGTGTTTGCAGGGAAACGCACAATAATGCAAATAACGAAGAAAAAGCAAATTTCTCTTTTAAATAGATTATTATTATCACGTACTACCATTTTAGAGGTGAATCATTTCGCAGACTAGTCGCCAGTTCAGCTCGCAGCCCTCCAGCGTCAATTCTGTCGTCTGTATCGGCTCCCAGGGTCCTTATATAGTAATGAGAGTGTTTGCAGGGAAACGCACAATAATGCAAATGAAATAAAAGCAAATTTCTCTTTTAAATAGTTTTTTATTATCACGTACTACCATTTTAGAGGTCAATCATTTGGCAGACTAGTCGCCAGTGCAGCTCGCAGCCCTCCAGCGTCAATTCTGTCGTCTGTATCGGCTCCCAGGGTCCTTATATAGTAATGAGAGTGTTTGCAGGGAAACGCACAATAATGCAAATAACGAAATAAAAGCAAATTTCTCTTTTAAATAGTTTTTTATTATCACGTACTACCATTTAAGAGGTCAATCACTTGGCAGACCAGTCGCCAGTTCAGCTCGCAGCCCTCCAGCGACAATTCTGTAGTCTGTATCGGCTCCCAGGGTCCTTTTATAGTAATGAGAGTGTTTTCAGGGAAACGCACAATAATGCAAATAACGAAATTAAAGCAAATTTCTCTTTTATATAGTTTTTTATTATCACGTACTACCATTTTAGTGGTCAATCACTTCGCAGACTAGTCGCCAGTGCAGCTCGCAGCCCTCCAGCGTCAATTCTGTCGTCTGTATCTGCTACCAGGGTCCTAATATAGTAATGAGAGTGTTTGCAGGGAAACGCACAATAATGCAAATAACGAAATAAAAGCAAATTTCTCTTTTAAATAGTTTTTTATTATCACGTACTACCATTTTAGTGGTCAATCACTTCGCAGACTAGTCGCCAGTGCAGCTCGCAGCCCTCCAGCGTCAAGTTTGTCGTCTGTATTTGCTCCCAGGGTCCTTATATAGTAATGAGAGTGTTTGCAGGGAAACGCACAATAATGGAAATAACGAAATAAAAGCAAATTTCTCTTTTAAAAAGTTTTTTATTATCACGTACTACCATTTATGAGGTCAATCACTTGGCAGACCAGTCGCCAGTGCAGCTCGCAGTTCTCCAGCGTCAATACTGTCGTCTGTATCGGCTCTTAGGGTCCTTATATAGTAATGAGAGTGTTTGCAGGGAAACGCACAATAATGCAAATATCGAAATAAAAGCAAATTTCTCTTTTAAATAGTTTTTTATTATCACGTACTACCATTTTAGAGGTCAATCACTTCGCAGACTAGTCGCCAGTTCAGCTTGCAGCCCTCCAGCGTCCATTCTGTCGTCTGTATCGGCTCCCAGGGTCCTTATATAGTAATGAGAGTGTTTGCAGGGAAACGCACAATAATGCAAATAACGAAATAAAAGCAAATTTCTCTTTTAAATAGTTTTTTATTATCACGTACTACCATTTTAGAGGTCAATCGCTTGGCAGACTAGTCGCCAGTGCAGCTCACAGCCCTCCAGCGTCAATTCTGTCGTCTGTATCGGCTCCCAGGGTCCTTATATAGTAATGAGAGTGTTTGCAGGGAAACGCACAATAAAGCAAATAACGAAATAAAAGCAAATTTCTCTTTTAAATAGTTTTTTATTATCACGTACTACCATTTTAGAGGTCAATCACTTGGCAGACTCGTCGCCAGTGCAGCTCGCAGCCCTCCAGCGTCAATTCTGTCGTCTGTATCGGCTCCCAGGGTCCTTATATAGTAATGAGAGTGTTTGCAGGGGAACGTAGAATAATGCAAATAACGAAATAAAAGCAAATTTCTCTTTTAAATAGTTTTTTATTATCACGTACTACCATTTAAGGGGTCAATCACTTGGCAGACCAGTCGCCAGTTCAGCTCGCAGCCCTCCAGCGTCAATTCTGTCGTCTGTATTGGCTCCCAGGGTCCTTATATAGTAATGAGAGTGTTTGCAGGGAAACGCACAATAATGCAAATAACGAAATAATAGCAAATTTCTCTTGTAAATAGTTTTTTATTACCACGTACTACCATTTTAGAGGTCAATCACTTGGCAGACTAGTCGCCAGTGCAGCTCGCAGCCCTCCAGCGTCAATTCTGTCGCCTGTATCGGCTCCCAGGGTCCTTATATAGTAATGAGAGTGTTTGCAGGGAAACGCACAATAATGCAAATAACGAAATAAAAGCAAATTTCTCTTTTAAATAGTTTTTTATTATCACGTACTACCATTTAAGAGGTCAATCACTTGGCAGACCAGTCGCCAGTTCAGCTCGCAGCACTCCAGCGACAATTCTGTAGTCTGTATCGGCTCCCAGGGTCCTTATATAGTAATGAGAGTGTTTGCAGGGAAACGCACAATAATGCAAATAACGAAATAAAAGCAAATTTCTCTTTTAAATAGTTTTTTATTATCACGTACTACCATTTTAGAGGTCAATCACTTGGCAGACTAGTCGCCAGTGCAGCTCACAGCCCTCCAGCGTCAATTCTGTCGTCTGTATCGGCTCCCAGGGTCCTTATATAGTAATGAGAGTGTTTGCAGGGAAACGCACAATAATGCAAATAACGAAAAAAAAGCAAATTTCTCTTTTAAATAGTTTTTTATTATCACGTACTACCATTTTAGAGGTCAATCACTTGGCAGACTAGTCGCCAGTGCAGCTCGCAGCCCTCCAGCGTCAATTCTGTCGTCTGTATCGGCTCCCAGGGTCCTTATATAGTAATGAGAGTGTTTGCAGGGGAACGTAGAATAATGCAAATAACGAAATAAAAGCAAATTTCTCTTTTAAATAGTTTTTTATTATCACGTACTACCATTTAAGGGGTCAATCACTTGGCAGACCAGTCGCCAGGTCAGCTCGCAGCCCTCCAGCGTCAATTCTGTCGTCTGTATCGGCTCCCAGGGTCCTTATATAGTAATGAGAGTGTTTGCAGGGAAACGCACAATAATGCAAATAACGAAATAAAAGCAAATTTCTCTTGTAAATAGTTTTTTATTATCACGTACTACCATTTTAGAGGTCAATCACTTGGCAGACTAGTCGCCAGTGCAGCTCGCAGCCCTCCAGCGTCAATTCTGTCGTCTGTATCGGCTCCCAGGGTCCTTATATAGTAATGAGAGTGTTTGCAGGGAAACGCACAATAATGCAAATAACGAAATAAAAGCAAATTTCTCTTTTCAATAGTTTTTTATTATCACGTACTACCATTGTAGTGGTCAATCACTTCGCAGACTAGTCGCCACTGCAGCTCGCAGCCCTCCAGGGTCAATTCTGTCGTCTGTATCGGTTCCCAGGGTCCTTATATGGTAATGAGAGTGTTTGCAGGGAAACGCACAATAATGCTAATAACTAAATAAAAGCAAATTTCTCTTGTAAATAGTTTTTTATTATCACGTACTACCATTTTAGAGGTCAATCACTTGGCAGACTAGTCGCCAGTGCAGCTCGCAGCCCTCCAGCATCAATTCTGTCGTCTGTATCGGCTCCCAGGGTCCTTATATAGTAATGAGAGTGTTTGCAGGGAAACGCACAATAATGCAAATAACGAAATAAAAGCAAATTTCTCTTTTAAATAGTTTTTTATTATCACGTACTACCATTTAAGAGGTCAATCACTTGGCAGACCAGTCGCCAGTTCAGCTCGCAGCCCTCCAGCGACAATTCTGTAGTCTGTATCGGCTCCCAGGGTCCTTTTATAGTAATGAGAGTGTTTTCAGGGAAACGCACAATAATGCAAATAACGAAATAAAAGCAAATTTCTCTTTTAAATAGTTTTTTATTATCATGTACTACCATTTTAGTGGTCAATCACTTCGCAGACTAGTCGCCAGTGCAGCTCGCAGCCCTCCAGCGTCAATTCTGTCGTCTGTATCTGCTCCCAGGGTCCTTATATAGTAATGAGAGTGTTTGCAGGGAAACGCACAATAATGCAAATAACGAAATAAAAGCAAATTTCTCTTTTAATTAGTTTTTTATTATCACGTACTACCATTTTAGTGGTCAATCACTTCGCAGACTAGTCGCCAGTGCAGCTCGCAGCCCTCCAGCGTCAAGTCTGTCGTCTGTATTTGCTCCCAGGGTCCTTATATAGTAATGAGAGTGTTTGCAGGGAAACGCACAATAATGGAAATAACGAAATAAAAGCAAATTTCTCTTTTAAATAGTTTTTTATTATCACGTACTACCATTTAAGAGGTCAATCACTTGGCAGACCAGTCGCCAGTGCAGCTCGCAGTTCTCCAGCGTCAATACTGTCGTCTGTATCGGCTCTTAGGGTCCGTATATAGTAATGAGAGTGTTTGCAGGGAAACGCACAATAATGCAAATATCGAAATAAAAGCAAATTTCTCTTTTAAATAGTTTTTTATTATCACGTACTACCATTTTAGAGGTCAATCACTTGGCAGACTCGTCGCCAGTGCAGCTCGCAGCCCTCCAGCGTCAATTCTGTCGTCTGTATCGGCTCCCAGGGTCCTTATATAGTAATGAGAGTGTTTGCAGGGGAACGTACAATAATGCAAATAACGAAATAAAAGCAAATTTCTCTTTTAAATAGTTTTTTATTATCACGTACTACCATTTAAGGGGTCAATCACTTGGCAGACCAGTCGCCAGTTCAGCTCGCAGCCCTCCAGTGTCAATTCTGTCGTCTGTATCGGCTCCCAGGGTCCTTATATAGTAATGAGAGTGTTTGTAGGGAAACGCACAATAATGCAAATAACGAAATAAAAGCAAAATTCTCTTGTAAATAGTTTTTTTATTATCACGTACTACCATTTTAGAGGTCAATCACTTGGCAGACTAGTCGCCAGTGCAGCTCGCAGCCCTCCAGCGTCAATTCTGTCGCCTGTATCGGCTCCCAGGGTCCATATATAGTAATGAGAGTGTTTGCAGGGAAACGCACAATAATGCAAATAACGAAATAAAAGCAAATTTCTCTTTTAAATAGTTTTTTATTATCACGTACTACCATTTAAGAGGTCAATCACTTGGCAGACCAGTCGCCAGTTAAGCTCGCAGCACTCCAGCGACAACTCTGTAGTCTGTATCGGCTCCCAGGGTCCTTATATAGTAATGAGAGTGTTTGCAGGGAAACGCACAATAATGCAAATAACGAAATAAAAGCAAATTTCTCTTTTAAATAGTTTTTTATTATCACGTACTACCATTTTAGAGGTCAATCACTTCGCAGTCTAGTCGCCAGTTCAGCTCGCAGCCGTCCAGCGTCCATTCTGTCGTCTGTATCGGCTCTCAGGGTCCTTATATAGTAATGAGAGTGTTTGCAGGGAAACGCACAATAAAGCAAATAACGAAATAAAAGCAAATTTCTCGTTTAAATAGTTTTTTATTATCACGTACTACCATGTAAGAGGTCAATCACTTAGCAGACTAGTCGCCAGTGCAGCTCGCAACCCTCCAGCGTCAATTCTGTAGTCTCTATCGGCTCCCAGGTTCCTTATATAGTAATGAGAGTGTTTGCAGGGAAACGCACAATAATGCAAATGAAATAAAAGCAAATTTCTCTTTTAAATAGTTTTTTATTATCACGTACTACCATTTTAGAGGTCAATCACTTGGCAGACTAGTCGCCAGTGCAGCTCACAGCCCTCCAGCGTCAATTCTGTCGTCTGTATCGGCTCCCAGGGTCCTTATATAGTAATGAGAGTGTTTGCAGGGAAACGCACAATAATGCAAATAACAAAATAAAAGCAAATTTCTCTTTTAAATAGTTTTTTATTATCACGTACTACCATTTTAGAGGTCAATCACTTGGCAGACTAGTCGCCAGTGCAGCTCACAGCCCTCCAGCGTCAATTCTGTCGTCTGTATCGGCTCCCAGGGTCCTTATATAGTAATGAGAGTGTTTGCAGGGAAACGCACAATAATGCAAATAACGAAATAAAAGCAAATTTCTCTTTTAAATAGTTTTTTATTATCACGTACTACCATTGTAGTGGTCAATCACTTCGCAGACTAGTCGCCAGTGCAGCTCGCAGCCCTCCAGCGTCAATTCTGTCGTCTGTATCGGCTCCCAGGGTCCTTATATAGTAATGAGAGTGTTTGCAGGGAAACGCGCAATAATGCAAATAACGAAATAAAAGCAAATATCTCTTTTAAATAGTTTTTTATTATCACGTACTACCATTTTAGTGGTCAATCACTTCGCAGACTAGTCGCCAGTGCAGCTCGCAGCCCTCCAGCGTCAAGTCTGTCGTCTGTATCTGCTCCCAGGGTCCTTATATAGTAATGAGAGTGTTTGCAGGGAAACGCACAATAATGCAAATAACGAAATAAAAGCAAATTTCTCTTTTAAATAGTTTTTTATTATCACGTACTACCATTTAAGAGGTCAATCACTTGGCAGACTAGTCGCCAGTGCAGCTCGCAGCCCTCCAGCGTCAATTCTGTCGCCTGTATCGGCTCCCAGGGTCCTTATATAGTAATGAGAGTGTTTGCAGGGAAACGCACAATAATGCAAATAACGAAATAAAAGCAAATTTCTCTTTTAAATAGTTTTTTATTATCACGTACTACCATTTAAGAGGTCAATCACTTGGCAGACCAGTCGCCAGTTCAGCTCGCAGCACTCCAGCGACAATTCTGTAGTCTGTATCGGCTCCCAGGGTCCTTATATAGTAATGAGAGTGTTTGCAGGGAAACGCACAATAATGCAAATAACGAAATAAAAGCAAATTTCTCTTTTAAATAGTTTTTTATTATCACGTACTACCATTTTAGAGGTCAATCACTTCGCAGTCTAGTCGCCAGTTCAGCTCGCAGCCGTCCAGCGTCCATTCTGTCGTCTGTATCGGCTCCCAGGGTCCTTATATAGTAATGAGAGTGTTTGCAGGGAAACGCACAATAAAGCAAATAACGAAATAAAAGCAAATTTCTCGTTTAAATAGTTTTTTATTATCACGTACTACCATTTAAGAGGTCAATCACTTGGCAGACTAGTCGCCAGTGCAGCTCGCAACCCTCCAGCGTCAATTCTGTCGTCTGTATCGGCTCCCAGGGTCCTTATATAGTAATGAGAGTGTTTGCAGGGAAACGCACAATAATGCAAATGAATTAAAAGCAAATTTCTCTTTTAAATAGTTTTTTATTATCACGTACTACCATTTTAGAGGTCAATCACTTGGCAGACTAGTCGCCAGTGCAGCTCACAGCCCTCCAGCGTCAATTCTGTCGTCTGTATCGGCTCCCAGGGTCCTTATATAGTAATGAGAGTGTTTGCAGGGAAACGCACAATAATGCAAATAACAAAATAAAAGCAAATTTCTCTTTTAAATAGTTTTTTATTATCACGTACTACCATTTAAGAGGTCAATCACTTGGCAGACTAGTCGCCAGTGCAGCACGCAGCCCTCCAGCGTCAATTCTGTCGTCTGTATCGGCTCCCAGGGTCATTATATAGTAATGAGAGTGTTTGCAGGGAAACGCACAATAATGCAAATAACGAAATAAAAGCAAATTTCTCTTTTAAATAGTTTTTTATTATCACGTACTACCATTTTAGAGGTCAATCACTTGGCAGACTAGTCGCCAGTGCAGCTCACAGCCCTCCAGCGTCAAATCTGTCGTCTGTATCGGCTCTCAGGGTCCTTATATAGTAATGAGAGTGTTTGCAGGGAAACGCACAATAATGCAAATAACGAAATAAAAGCAAATTTCTCTTTTAAATAGTTTTTTATTATCACGTACTACCATTGTAGTGGTCAATCACTTCGCAGACTAGTCGCCAGTGCAGCTCGCAGATCTCCAGCGTCAATTCTGTCGTCTGTATCGGCTCCCAGGGTCCTTATATAGTAATGAGAGTGTTTGCCGGGAAACGCGCAATAATGCAAATAACGAAATAAAAGCAAATTTCTCTTTTAAATAGTTTTTTATTATCACGTACTACCATTTTAGTGGTCAATCACTTCGCAGACTAGTCGCCAGTGCAGCTCGCAGCCCTCCAGCGTCAAGTCTGTCGTCTGTATCTGCTCCCAGGGTCCTTATATAGTAATGAGAGTGTTTGCAGGGAAACGCACAATAATGCAAATAACGAAATAAAAGCAAATTTCTCTTTTAAATAGTTTTTTATTATCACGTACTACCATTTAAGAGGTCAATCACTTGGCAGACCAGTCCCCAGTGCAGCTCGCAGTTCTCCAGCGTCAATTCTGTCGTCTGTATCGGCTCCCAGGGTCCTTATATAGTAATGAGAGTGTTTGCAGGGAAACGCACAATAATGCAAATATCGAAATAAAAGCAAGTTTCTCTTTTAAATAGTTTTTTATTATCACGTACTACCATTTTAGAGGTCAATCACTTCGCAGACTAGTCGCCAGTTCAGCTCGCAGCCCTCCAGCGTCCATTCTGTCGTCTGTATCGGCTCCCAGGGTCCTTATATAGTAATGAGAGTGTTTGCAGGGAAACGCACAATAATGCAAATAACGAAATAAAAGCAAATTTCTCTTTTAAATAGTTTTTTATTATCACGTACTACCATTTTAGAGGTCAATCACTTGGCAGACTAGTCGCCAGTGCTGCTCACAGCCCTCCAGCGTCAATTCTGTCGTCTGTAGCGGCTCCCAGGGTCTTTATATAGTAATGAGAGTGTTTGCAGGGAAACGCACAATAATGCAAATAACGAAATAAAAGCAAATTTCTCTTTTAAATAGTTTTTTATTATCACGTGCTACCATTTTAGAGGTCAATCACTTCGCAGACTAGTCGCCAGTGCAGCTCGCAGCCCTCCAGCGTCAATTCTGTCGTCTGTATCGGCTCCCAGGGTCCTTATATAGATATGAGAGTGTTTGCAGGGGAACGTACAATAATGCAATTAACGAAATAAAAGCAAATTTCTCTTTTAAATAGTTTTATATTATCACGTACTACCATTTAAGGGGTCAATCACTTGGCAGACCAGTCGCCAGTTCAGCTCGCAGCCCTCCAGCGTCAATTCTGTCGTCTGTATCGGCTCCCAGGGTCCTCATATAGTAATTAGAGTGTTTGCAGGGATACGCACAATAAAGCAAATAACGAAATAAAAGCAAATTTCTCTTGTAAATAGTTTTTTATTATCACGTACTACCATTTTAGAGGTCAATCACTTCGCAGACCAGTCGCCAGTTCAGCTCGCAGCCCTCCAGCGTCAATTCTGTCGTCTGTATCGGCTCCCAGGGTCCTTATATAGTAATGAGAGTGTTTGCAGGGAAACGCACAATAATGCAAATAACGAAATAAAAGCAAATTTCTCTTTTAAATAGTTTTTTATTATCACGTACTACCATTTTAGAGATCAATCACTTGGCAGACTAGTCGCAAGTGCAGCTCGCAGCCCTCCAGCGTCAATTCTGTCGTCTGTATCGGCTCCCAGGTTCCTTATATAGTAATGAGAGTGTTTGCAGGGAAACGCACAATAATGCAAATAACGAAATAAAAGCAAATTTCTCTTTTAAATAGTTTTTTATTATCACGTACTACCATTGTAGTGGTCAATCACTTCGCAGACTAGTCGCCACTGCAGCTCGCAGCCCTCCAGCGTCAATTCTGTCGTCTGTATCGGCTCCCAGGGTCCTTATATAGTAATGTGAGTGTTTGCAGGGAAACACACAATAATGCAAATAACGAAATAAAAGCAAATTTCTCTTTTAAATAGTTTTTTATTATCACGTACTACCATTTAAGAGGTCAATCACTTGGCAGACTAGTCGCCAGTGCAGCTCGCAACCCTCCAGCGTCAATTCTGTCGTCTGTTTCGGCTCCCAGGTTCCTTATATAGTAATGAGAGTGTTTGCAGGGAAACGCACAATAATGCAAATGAAATCAAAGCAAATTTCTCTTTTAAATAGTTTTTTATTATCACGTACTACCATTTTAGAGGTCAATCACTTGGCAGACTAGTCGCCAGTGCAGCTCACAGCCCTCCAGCGTCAATTCTGTCGTCTGTATCGGCTCCCAGGGTCCTTATATAGTAATGAGAGTGTTTGCAGGGAAACGCACAATAATGCAAATAACGAAATAAAAGCAAATTTCTCTTTTAAATAGTTTTTTATTATCACGTACTACCATTTAAGAGGTCAATCACTTGGCAGACTAGTCGCCAGTGCAGCTCGCAGCCCTCCAGCGTCAATTCTGTCGTCTGTATCGGCTCCCAGGGTCCTTATATAGTAATGAGAGTGTTTGCAGGGAAACGCACAATAATGCAAATAACGAAATAAAAGCAAATTTCTCTTTTAAATAGTTTTTTATTATCACGTACTACCATTTTAGAGGTCAATCACTTGGTAGACTAGTCGCCAGTGCAGCTCGCAGCCCTCCAGCGTCAATTCTGCCGTCTGTATCGGCTCCCAGGGTCCTTATATAGTAATGAGAGTGTTTGCAGGGAAAGGCACAATAATGCAAATAACGAAATAAAAGCAAATTTCCTTTTAAATAGTTTTTTATTATCACGTACAACCATTTTAGTGGTCAATCACTACGCACACTAGTCGACAGTGCAGCTCGCAGCCCTCCAGCGTCAATTCTGTCGTCTGTATCGGCTCCCAGGGTCCTTGTATAGTAATGAGAGTGTTTGCAGGGAAACGCACAATAATGCAAATAACGAAATAAAAGCAAATTTCTCTTTTAAATAGTTTTTTATTATCACGTACTACCATTTTAGAGTTCAATCATGCAAATAACGAAATAAAAGCAAATTTCTCTTTTAAATAGTTTTTTATTATCACGTACTACCATTTTAGAGGTCAATCACTTGGCAGACTAGTCGCCAGTGCAGCTCGCAGCCCTCCATCGTCAATTCTGTCGTCTGTATCGGCTCCCAGGGTCCTTATATAGTAATGAGAGTGTTTGCAGGGAAACGCACAATAATGCAAATAACGAAATAAAAGCAAATATCTCTTTTAAATAGTTTTTTATTATCACGTACTACCATTTCAGCGGTCAGTCACTTGGCAGACTAGTCGCCAGTGCAGCTCGCAGCCCTCCAGCGTCAATTCTGTCGTCTGTATCGGCTCCCAGGTTCCTTATATAGTAATGAGAGTGTTTGCACGGAAACGCACAATAATGCAAATAACGAAATAAAAGCAAATTTCTCTTTTAATTAGTTTTTTATTATCACGTACTACCATTTTAGAGGTCAATCATGCAAATAACGAAATAAAAGCAAATTTCTCTTTTAAATAGTTTTTTATTATCACGTACTAACATTTTAGAGGTCAATCACTTGAGAGACTAGTCGCCAGTGCAGCTCGCAGCACTCCAGCATCAATTCTGTCGTCTGTATCGGCTCCCAGGGTCCTTATATAGTAATGAGAGTGTTTGCAGGGAAACGCACAATAATGCAAATAACGAAATAAAAGCAAATATCTCTTTTAATGGTTTTTTATTATCACGTACTACCATTTTAGAGGTCAATCACTTGGCAGACTAGTCGCCAGTGCAGCTCGCAGCCCTCCAGCGTCAATTCTGTCGTCTGTATCGGCTCCCAGGTTCCTTATATAGTAATGAGAGTGTTTGCACGGAAACGCACAATAATGCAAATAACGAAATAAAAGCAAATTTCTCTTTTAATTAGTTTTTTTTTATCACGTACTACCATTTTAGAGGTCAATCATGCAAATAACGAAATAAAAGCAAATTTCTCTTTTAAATAGTTTTTTATTATCACGTACTACCATTTTAGAGGTCAATCACTTGGCAGACTAGTCTTTAGTGCAGCTCGCAGCCCTCCAGCGTCAATTCTGTCGTCTGTATCGGCTCCCAGGGTCCTTATATAGTAATGAGAGTGTTTGCAGGGAAACGCACAATAATGCAAATAACGAAATAAAAGCAAATTTCTCTTTTAAATAGTTTTTTATTATCACGTACTACCATTATAGAGGTCAATCACTTCGCAGACTAGTCGCCAGTGAAGCTCGCTGCCCTCCAGCGTCAATTCTGTCGTCTGTATCGGCTCCCAGGGTCCTTATATAGTAATGAGAGTGTTTGCAGGGAAACGCACAATAATGCAAATAACGAAATAAAAGCAAATTTCTCTTTTAATTGGTTTTTTATTATCACGTACTACCATTTTAGAGGTCAATCACTTGGCAGACTAGTCGCCAGTGCAGCTCGCAGCCCTCCAGCGTCAATTCTGTCGTCTGTATCGGCTCCCAGGGTCCTTATATAGTAACGAGAGTGTTTGCAGGGAAACGCACAATAATGCAAATAACGAAATAAAAGAAAAATTCTCTTTTAAATATTTTTTTATTATCACGTACTACCATTTTAGAGGTCAATCACTTGGCAGACTAGTGGCCAGTGCAGCTCGCAGCCCTCCAGTGTCAATTCTGTCGTCTGTATCGGCTCCCAGGGTCCTTATATAGTGATGAGAGTGTTTGCAGCGAAACGCACAATAATGCAAATAACGAAATAAAAGCAAATTTCTATTTAAATAGTTTTTTATTATCACGTACTACCATTTTAGAAGTCAATCACTTGGCAGACTAGTCGCCAGTGCAGCTCGCAGCCCTCCAGCGTCAATTCTGTCGTCTGTATAGGCTCCCCTGGTCCTTATATAGTAATGAGAGTGTTTGCAGGGAAACGCACAATAATGCAAATAATGAAATAAAAGCAAATTTCTCTTTTAAATAGTTTTTTATCATCACGTACTACCATTTAAGAGGTCAATCACATCGCAGACTAGTCGCCAGTTCAGCTCGCAGCCTTCCAGCGTCAATTCTGTCGTCTGTATCGGCTCCCAGGGTCCTTATATAGTAATGAGAGTGTTTGCAGGGAAACTCACAATAATGCGAATAACGAAATAAAAGCAAATTTCTCTTTTAAATAGTTTTTTATTATCACGTACTACCATTTAAGAGGTCAATCTCTTCGCAGACTAGTCGCCAGTTCAGCTCGCAGCACTCCAGCGTCAATTCTGTCGTCTGTATCGGCTCCCAGGGTCCTTATATAGTAATGAGAGTGTTTGCAGGGAAACGCACAATAATGCAAATAACAAAATAAAAGCAAATTTCTCTTTTAAATAGTTTTTTATTATCACGTACTAACATTTTAGAGGTCAATCACTTCGCAGACTAGTCGCCAGTGCAGCTCGCAGCCCTCCAGCGTAAATTCTGTCGTCTGTATCGGCTCCCAGGTTCCTTATATATTAATGAGAGTGTTTGCAGGGAAACGCACACTAATGCAAATAACGAAATAAAAGCAAATTTCTGTTTTAAATGGTTTTTTATTATCACGTACTACCATTTTAGAGGTCAATCACTTCGCAGACTAGTCGCCAGTGCAGCTCGCAGCCCTCCAGCGTCAATTCTGTCGTCTGTATCGGGTCTCAGGGTATTATATAGTAATGAGAGTGTTTGCAGGGAAACGCACAATAATGCAAATAACGAAATAAAAGCAAATTTCCCTTCTAAATAGTTTTTTATTATCACGTACTACCATTTAAGAGGTCAATCACATCGCAGACTAGTCGCCAGTTCAGCTCGCAGCCCTCCAGCGTCAATTCTGTCGTCTGTATCGGCTCCCAGGGTCCTTATATAGTAATGAGAGTGTTTGCAGGGAAACGCACAATAATGCAAATAACGAAATAAAAGCAAATTTCTCTTTTAAATAGTTTTTTATTATCACGTACTTACTTTTAAGAGGTCAATCTCTTCGCAGGCTAGTCGCCAGTTCAGGTCGCAGCCCTCCTGCGTCAATTCTGTCGTCTGTATAGGCTCCCAGGGTCCTTATATAGTAATGAGAGTGTTTGCAGGGAAACGCACAATAATGCAAATAACGAAATAAAAGCAAATTTCTCTTCTAAATAGCTTTTTATTATCACGTACTACCATTTTAGAGGTCAATCACTTCGCAGACTAGTCGCCAGTGCAGCTCGCAGCCCTCCAGCGTCAATTCTGTCGTCTGTATCGGCTCCCAGGATGCTTATATAGTAATGAGAGTGTTTGCAGGGAAACGCACAATAATGCAAATAACGAAATAAAAGCAAATTTCTCTTTTAAATAGATTTTTATTATCACGTACTACCATTTAAGAGGTAATTCACATCGCAGACTAGTCGCCAGTTCAGCTCGCAGCCCTCCAGCGTCAATTCTGTCGTCTGTATCGGCTCCCAGGGTCCTTATATAGTAATGAGAGTGTTTGCAGGGAAACGCACAATAATGCAAATAACGAAATAAAAGCAAATTTCTCTTTTAAATAGTTTTTTATTATCACGTACTACCATTTAAGAGGTCAATCTCTTCGCAGACTAGTCGCCAGTTCAGCTCGCAGCACTCCAGCGTCAATTCTGTCGTCTGTATCGGCTCCCAGGGTCCTTATATAGTAATGAGAGTGTTTGCAGGGAAACGCACAATAATGCAAATAACAAAATAAAAGCAAATTTCTCTTTTAAATAGTTTTTTATTATCACGTACTAACATTTTAGAGGTCAATCACTTCGCAGACTAGTCGCCAGTGCAGCTCGCAGCCCTCCAGCGTAAATTCTGTCGTCTGTATCGGCTCCCAGGTTCCTTATATAGTAATGAGAGTGTTTGCAGGGAAACGCACAATAATGCAAATAACGAAATAAAAGCAAATTTCTGTTTTAAATGGTTTTTTATTATCACGTACTACCATTTTAGAGGTCAATCACTTCGCAGACTAGTCGCCAGTGCAGCTCGCAGCCCTCCAGCGTCAATTCTGTCGTCTGTATCGGGTCTCAGGGTCTTATATAGTAATGAGAGTGTTTGCAGGGAAACGCACAATAATGCAAATAACGAAATAAAAGCAAATTTCCCTTCTAAATAGTTTTTTATTATCACGTACTACCATTTAAGAGGTCAATCACATCGCAGACTAGTCGCCAGTTCAGCTCGCAGCCCTCCAGCGTCAATTCTGTCGTCTGTATCGGCTCCCAGGGTCCTTATATAGTAATGAGAGTGTTTGCAGGGAAACGCACAATAATGCAAATAACGAAATAAAAGCAAATTTCTCTTTTAAATAGTTTTTTATTATCACGTACTAACTTTTAAGAGGTCAATCTCTTCGCAGGCTAGTCGCCAGTTCAGGTCGCAGCCCTCCTGCGTCAATTCTGTCGTCTGTATCGGCACCCAGGTTCCTTATATAGTAATGAGAGTGTTTGCAGGGAAACGCACAATAATGCAAATAACGAAATAAAAGCAAATTTCTCTTCTAAATAGTTTTTTTATTATCACGTACTACCATTTTAGAGGTCAATCACTTCGCAGACTAGTCGCCAGTGCAGCTCGCAGCCCTCCAGCGTCCATTCTGTCGTCTGTATCGGCTCCCATGGTCCTCATACAGTAATGAGAGTATTTGCAGGGAAACGCACAATAATGCAAATAACGAAATTATAGCAAATTTCTCTTTTAAATAGTTTTTTATTATCACGTACTACCATTTAGGAGGTCAATCTCTTCGCAGACTAGTCGCCATTTCCGCTCGCAGCCCTCCAGCGTCAATTCTGTCGTCTGTATCGGCTCCCAGGGTGCTTATATAGTAATGAGAGTGTTTGCAGGAAAACGCACAATAATGCAAATAACGAAATAAAAGCAAATTTCTCTTTTAAATAGTTTTTTATTATCACGTACTACCATTTTAGAGGTCAATCACTTCGCAGACTAGTCGCCAGTGCAGCTCGCAGCCCTCCAGCGTCAATTCTGTCGTCTGTATCGGCTCCCAGGGCCCTTATATAGTAATGAGAGTGTTTGCAGGGAAACGCACAATAATGCAAATAACGAAATAAAAGCAAATTTCTCTTTTAAATAGTTTTTTATTATCACGTACTACCATTTAAGAGGTAAATCACATCGCAGACTAGTCGCCAGTTCAGCTCGCAGCCCTCCAGCGTCAATTCTGTCGTCTGTATCGGCTCCCAGGGTCCTTATATAGTAATGAGAGTGTTTGCAGGGAAACGCACAATAATGCAAATAACGAAATAAAAGCAAATTTCTCTTTTAAATAGATTTTTATTATCACGTACTACCATTTTAGAGGTCAATCACTTGGCAGACTAGTCGCCAGTTCAGCTCGTAGCCCTCCAGCGTCAATTCTGTCGTCTGTATCGGCTCCCAAGGTCCTTATATAGTAATGAGAGTGTTTGCAGGGAAACGCACAATTATGCAAATAACGAAATAAAAACAAATTTCTCTTTTAAATAGTTTTTTATTATCACGTACTACCTTTTAAGAGGTCAATCTCTTCGCAGACTAGTCGCCAGTTCAGCTCGCAGCCCTCCACGGTCAATTCTGTCGTCTGTATCGGCTCCCAGGGTCCTTATATAGTAATGAGAGTGTTTGCAGGGAAACGCACAATAATGCAAATAACGAAATAAAAGCAAATTTCTCTTTTAAATAGTTTTTTATTATCACGTACTACCATTTTAGAGGTCAATCACTTTGCAGACTAGTCGCCAGTGCAGCTCGCAGCCCTCCAGCGTCAATTCTGTCGTCTGTATCGGCTCCCAGGATGCTTATATAGTAATGAGAGTGTTTGCAGGGAAACGCACAATAATGCAAATAACGAAATAAAAGCAAATTTCTCTTTTAAATAGTTTTTTATTATCACGTACTACCATTTTAGAGGTCAATCACTTGGCAGACTAGTCGCCAGTTCAGCTCGTAGCCCTCCAGAGTCAATTCTGTCGTCTGTATCGGCTCCCAGGGTCCTTATATAGTAATGAGAGTGTTTGCAGGGAAACGCACAATAATGCAAATAACGAAATAAAAGCAAATTTCTCTTTTAAATAGTTTTTTAATATCACGTACTACCATTTAAGAGGTCAATCACATCGCAGACTAGTCGCCAGTTCAGCTCGCAGCCCTCCAGCGTCAATTCTGTCGTCTGTATCGGCTCCCAGGGTCCTTATATAGTAATGAGAGTGTTTGCAGGGAAACGCACAATAATGCAAATAACGAAATAAAAGCAAATTTCTCTTTTAAATAGTTTTTTATTATCACGTACTACCTTTTAAGAGGTCAATCTCTTCGCAGACTAGTCGCCAGTTCAGCTCGCAGCCCTCCAGCGTCAATTCTGTCGTCTGTATCGGCTCCCAGGGTCCTTATATAGTAATGAGAGTGTTTGCAGGGAAACGCACAATAATGCAAATAACGAAATAAAAGCAAATTTCTCTTTTAAATAGTTTTTTATTATCACGTACTACCATTGTAGAGGTCAATCACTTTGCAGACTAGTCGCCAGTGCAGCTCGCAGCCCTCCAGCGTCAATTCTGTCATCTGTATCGGCTCCCAGGGTCCTTATATAGTAATGAGAGTGTTTGCAGGGAAACGCACAATAATGCAAATAACGAAATAAAAGCAAATTTCTCTTTTAAATAGTTTTTTATTATCACGTACTACCATTTTAGAGGTCAATCACTTCGCAGACTAGTCGCCAGTGCAGCTCGCAGCCCTCCAGCGTCAATTCTGTCGTCTGTATCGGCTCCCAGGGCCCTTATATAGTAATGAGAGTGTTTGCAGGGAAACGCACAATAATGCAAATAACGAAATAAAAGCAAATTTCTCTTTTAAATAGTTTTTTATTATCACGTACTACCATTTAAGAGGTCAATCACATCGCAGACTAGTCGCCTGTTCAGCTCGCAGCCCTCCAGCGTCAATTCTGTCGTCTGTATCGGCTCCCAGGGTCCTTATATAGTAATGAGAGTGTTTGCAGGGAAACGCACAATAATGCAAATAACGAAATAAAAGCAAATTTCTCTTTTAAATAGTTTTTTATTATCACGTACTACCATTATAGAGGTCAATCACTTCGCAGACTAGTCGCCAGTGAAGCTCGCTGCCCTCCAGCGTCAATTCTGTCGTCTGTATCGGCTCCCAGGGTCCTTATATAGTAATGAGAGTGTTTGCAGGGAAACGCACAATAATGCAAATAACGAAATAAAAGCAAATTTCTCTTTTAAATTGTTTTTTATTATCACGTACTACCTTTTAAGAGGTCAATCTCTTCGCAGACTAGTCGCCAGTTCAGCTCGCAGCCCTCCAGCGTCAATTCTGTCGTCTGTATCGGCTCCCAGGGTCCTTATATAGTAATGAGAGTGTTTGCAGGGAAACGCACAATAATGCAAATAACGAAATAAAAGCAAATTTCTCTTTTAAATAGTTTTTTATTATCACGTACTACCATTTTAGAGGTCAATCACTTGGCAGACTAGTCGCCAGTTCAGCTCGCAGCCCTCCAGCGTCAATTCTGTCGTCTGTATCGTCTCCCAGGGTCCTTATATAGTAATGAGAGTGTTTGCAGGGAAACGCACAATAATGCAAATAACGAAATAAAAGCAAATTACTCTTTTAAATAGTTTTTTATTATCACGTACTACCATTTTAGAGGTCAATCACTTGGCAGACTAGTCGCCAGTGCAGCTCGCAGCCCTCCAGCGTCAATTCTGTCGTCTGTATCGGCTCCCAGGTTCCTTATATAGTAATGAGAGTGTTTGCACGGAAACGCACAATAATGCAAATAACGAAATAAAAGCAAATTTCTCTTTTAATTAGTTTTTTATTATCACGTACTACCATTTTAGAGGTCAATCATGCAAATAACGAAATAAAAGCAAATTTCTCTTTTAAATAGTTTTTTATTATCACGTACTAACATTTTAGAGGTCAATCACTTGAGAGACTAGTCGCCAGTGCAGCTCGCAGCACTCCAGCATCAATTCTGTCGTCTGTATCGGCTCCCAGGGTCCTTATATAGTAATGAGAGTGTTTGCAGGGAAACGCACAATAATGCAAATAACGTAATAAAAGCAAATATCTCTTTTAATGGTTTTTTATTATCACGTACTACCATTTTAGAGGTCAATCACTTGGCAGACTAGTCGCCAGTGCAGCTCGCAGCCCTCCAGCGTCAATTCTGTCGTCTGTATCGGCTCCCAGGTTCCTTATATAGTAATGAGAGTGTTTGCACGGAAACGCACAATAATGCAAATAACGAAATAAAAGCAAATTTCTCTTTTAATTAGTTTTTTTTTATCACGTACTACCATTTTAGAGGTCAATCATGCAAATAACGAAATAAAAGCAAATTTCTCTTTTAAATAGTTTTTTATTATCACGTACTACCATTTTAGAGGTCAATCACTTGGCAGACTAGTCTTTAGTGCAGCTCGCAGCCCTCCAGCGTCAATTCTGTCGTCTGTATCGGCTCCCAGGTTCCTTATATAGTAATGAGAGTGTTTGCAGGGAAACGCACAATAATGCAAATAACGAAATAAAAGCAAATTTCTCTTTTAAATAGTTTTTTATTATCACGTACTACCATTTTAGGAGTCGATAACTTCTCAGACTAGTCGCCAGTGCAGCTCGCAGCCCTCCAGCGTCAATTCTGTCGTCTGTATCGGCTCCCAGGGTCCTTATATAGTAGTGAGAGTGTTTGCAGGGAAACGCACAATAATGCAAATAACGAAATAAAAGCAAATTTCTCTTTTAATTGGTTTTTTATTATCACGTACTACCATTTTAGAGGTCAATCACTTGGCAGACTAGTCGCCAGTGCAGCTCGCAGCCCTCCAGCGTCAATTCTGTCGTCTGTATCGGCTCCCAGGGTCCTTATATAGTAACGAGAGTGTTTGCAGGGAAACGCACAATAATGCAAATAACGAAATAAAAGAAAAATTCTCTTTTAAATATTTTTTTATTATCACGTACTACCATTTTAGAGGTCAATCACTTGGCAGACTAGTGGCCAGTGCAGCTCGCAGCCCTCCAGTGTCAATTCTGTCGTCTGTATCGGCTCCCAGGGTCCTTATATAGTGATGAGAGTGTTTGCAGCGAAACGCACAATAATGCAAATAACGAAATAAAAGCAAATTTCTATTTAAATAGTTTTTTATTATCACGTACTACCATTTTAGAAGTCAATCACTTGGCAGACTAGTCGCCAGTGCAGCTCGCAGCCCTCCAGCGTCAATTCTGTCGTCTGTATAGGCTCCCATGGTCCTTATATAGTAATGAGAGTGTTTGCAGGGAAACGCACAATAATGCAAATAATGAAATAAAAGCAAATTTCTCTTTTAAATAGTTTTTTATCATCACGTACTACCATTTAAGAGGTCAATCACATCGCAGACTAGTCGCCAGTTCAGCTCGCAGCCTTCCAGCGTCAATTCTGTCGTCTGTATCGGCTCCCAGGGTCCTTATATAGTAATGAGAGTGTTTGCAGGGAAACGCACAATAATGCGAATAACGAAATAAAAGCAAATTTCTCTTTTAAATAGTTTTTTATTATCACGTACTACCATTTAAGAGGTCAATCTCTTCGCAGACTAGTCGCCAGTTCAGCTCGCAGCACTCCAGCGTCAATTCTGTCGTCTGTATCGGCTCCCAGGGTCTTTATATAGTAATGAGAGTGTTTGCAGGGAAACGCACAATAATGCAAATAACAAAATAAAAGCAAATTTCTCTTTTAAATAGTTTTTTATTATCACGTACTAACATTTTAGAGGTCAATCACTTCGCAGACTAGTCGCCAGTGCAGCTCGCAGCCCTCCAGCGTAAATTCTGTCGTCTGTATCGGCTCCCAGGTTCCTTATATATTAATGAGAGTGTTTGCAGGGAAACGCACACTAATGCAAATAACGAAATAAAAGCAAATTTCTGTTTTAAATGGTTTTTTATTATCACGTACTACCATTTTAGAGGTCAATCACTTCGCAGACTAGTCGCCAGTGCAGCTCGCAGCCCTCCAGCGTCAATTCTGTCGTCTGTATCGGGTCTCAGGGTCTTATATAGTAATGAGAGTGTTTGCAGGGAAACGCACAATAATGCAAATAACGAAATAAAAGCAAATTTCCCTTCTAAATAGTTTTTTATTATCACGTACTACCATTTAAGAGGTCAATCACATCGCAGACTAGTCGCCAGTTCAGCTCGCAGCCCTCCAGCGTCAATTCTGTCGTCTGTATCGGCTCCCAGGGTCCTTATATAGTAATGAGAGTGTTTGCAGGGAAACGCACAATAATGCAAATAACGAAATAAAAGCAAATTTCTCTTTTAAATAGTTTTTTATTATCACGTACTAACTTTTAAGAGGTCAATCTCTTCGCAGGCTAGTCGCCAGTTCAGGTCGCAGCCCTCCTGCGTCAATTCTGTCGTCTGTATAGGCTCCCAGGGTCCTTATATAGTAATGAGAGTGTTTGCAGGGAAACGCACAATAATGCAAATAACGAAATAAAAGCAAATTTCTCTTCTAAATAGTTTTTTTATTATCACGTACTACCATTTTAGAGGTCAATCACTTCGCAGACTAGTCGCCAGTGCAGCTCGCAGCCCTCCAGCGTCAATTCTGTCGTCTGTATCGGCTCCCAGGATGCTTATATAGTAATGAGAGTGTTTGCAGGGAAACGCACAATAATGCAAATAACGAAATAAAAGCAAATTTCTCTTTTAAATAGTTTTTTATTATCACGTACTACCATTTAAGAGGTAATTCACATCGCAGACTAGTCGCCAGTTCAGCTCGCAGCCCTCCAGCGTCAATTCTGTCGTCTGTATCGGCTCCCAGGGTCCTTATATAGTAATGAGAGTGTTTGCAGGGAAACGCACAATAATGCAAATAACGAAATAAAAGCAAATTTCTCTTTTAAATAGTTTTTTATTATCACGTACTACCATTTAAGAGGTCAATCTCTTCGCAGACTAGTCGCCAGTTCAGCTCGCAGCACTCCAGCGTCAATTCTGTCGTCTGTATCGGCTCCCAGGGTCCTTATATAGTAATGAGAGTGTTTGCAGGGAAACGCACAATAATGCAAATAACAAAATAAAAGCAAATTTCTCTTTTAAATAGTTTTTTATTATCACGTACTAACATTTTAGAGGTCAATCACTTCGCAGACTAGTCGCCAGTGCAGCTCGCAGCCCTCCAGCGTAAATTCTGTCGTCTGTATCGGCTCCCAGGTTCCTTATATAGTAATGAGAGTGTTTGCAGGGAAACGCACAATAATGCAAATAACGAAATAAAAGCAAATTTCTGTTTTAAATGGTTTTTTATTATCACGTACTACCATTTTAGAGGTCAATCACTTCGCAGACTAGTCGCCAGTGCAGCTCGCAGCCCTCCAGCGTCAATTCTGTCGTCTGTATCGGGTCTCAGGGTCTTATATAGTAATGAGAGTGTTTGCAGGGAAACGCACAATAATGCAAATAACGAAATAAAAGCAAATTTCCCTTCTAAATAGTTTTTTATTATCACGTACTACCATTTAAGAGGTCAATCACATCGCAGACTAGTCGCCAGTTCAGCTCGCAGCCCTCCAGCGTCAATTCTGTCGTCTGTATCGGCTCCCAGGGTCCTTATATAGTAATGAGAGTGTTTGCAGGGAAACGCACAATAATGCAAATAACGAAATAAAAGCAAATTTCTCTTTTAAATAGTTTTTTATTATCACGTACTAACTTTTAAGAGGTCAATCTCTTCGCAGGCTAGTCGCCAGTTCAGGTCGCAGCCCTCCTGCGTCAATTCTGTCGTCTGTATCGGCACCCAGGTTCCTTATATAGTAATGAGAGTGTTTGCAGGGAAACGCACAATAATGCATATAACGAAATAAAAGCAAATTTCTCTTCTAAATAGTTTTTTTATTATCACGTACTACCATTTTAGAGGTCAATCACTTCGCAGACTAGTCGCCAGTGCAGCTCGCAGCCCTCCAGCGTCCATTCTGTCGTCTGTATCGGCTCCCATGGTCCTCATACAGTAATGAGAGTATTTGCAGGGAAACGCACAATAATGCAAATAACGAAATTATAGCAAATTTCTCTTTTAAATAGTTTTTTATTATCACGTACTACCATTTAGGAGGTCAATCTCTTCGCAGACTAGTCGCCATTTCCGCTCGCAGCCCTCCAGCGTCAATTCTGTCGTCTGTATCGGCTCCCAGGGTGCTTATATAGTAATGAGAGTGTTTGCAGGAAAACGCACAATAATGCAAATAACGAAATAAAAGCAAATTTCTCTTTTAAATAATTTTTTATTATCACGTACTACCATTTTAGAGGTCAATCACTTGGCAGACTAGTCGCCAGTTCAGCTCGTAGCCCTCCAGCGTCAATCCAGTGGTCTGTAACGGCTCCCAGGGTCCTTATATAGTAATGAGAGTGTTTGCAGGGAAACGCACAATAATGCAAATAACGAAATAAAAGCAAAATTCTCTTTTAAATAGTTATTTATTATCACGTACTACCATTTTAGAGGTCAATCACTTGGCACACTAGTCGCCAGTTCAGCTCGCAGCCCTCCAGCGTCAATTCTGTCGTCTGTATCGGCTCCCAGGGCCCTTATATAGTAATGAGAGTGTTTGCAGGGAAACGCACAATAATGCAAATAACGAAATAAAAGCAAATTTCTCTTTTAAATAGTTTTTTATTATCACGTACTACCATTTTAGAGGTCAATCACTTCGCAGACTAGTCGCCAGTGCAGCTCGCAGCCCTCCAGCGTCAATTCTGTCGTCTGTATCGGCTCCCAGGGCCCTTATATAGTAATGAGAGTGTTTGCAGGGAAACGCACAATAATGCAAATAACGAAATAAAAGCAAATTTCTCTTTTAAATAGTTTTTTATTATCACGTACTACCATTTAAGAGGTAAATCACATCGCAGACTAGTCGCCAGTTCAGCTCGCAGCCCTCCAGCGTCAATTCTGTCGTCTGTATCGGCTCCCAGGGTCCTTATATAGTAATGAGAGTGTTTGCAGGGAAACGCACAATAATGCAAATAACGAAATAAAAGCAAATTTCTCTTTTAAATAGATTTTTATTATCACGTACTACCATTTTAGAGGTCAATCACTTGGCAGACTAGTCGCCAGTTCAGCTCGTAGCCCTCCAGCGTCAATTCTGTCGTCTGTATCGGCTCCCAAGGTCCTTATATAGTAATGAGAGTGTTTGCAGGGAAACGCACAATTATGCAAATAACGAAATAAAAACAAATTTCTCTTTTAAATAGTTTTTTATTATCACGTACTACCTTTTAAGAGGTCAATCTCTTCGCAGACTAGTCGCCAGTTCAGCTCGCAGCCCTCCAGCGTCAATTCTGTCGTCTGTATCGGCTCCCAGGGTCCTTATATAGTAATGAGAGTGTTTGCAGGGAAACGCACAATAATGCAAATAACGAAATAAAAGCAAATTTCTCTTTTAAATAGTTTTTTATTATCACGTACTACCATTTTAGAGGTCAATCACTTTGCAGACTAGTCGCCAGTGCAGCTCGCAGCCCTCCAGCGTCAATTCTGTCGTCTGTATCGGCTCCCAGGATGCTTATATAGTAATGAGAGTGTTTGCAGGGAAACGCACAATAATGCAAATAACGAAATAAAAGCAAATTTCTCTTTTAAATAGTTTTTTATTATCACGTACTACCATTTTAGAGGTCAATCACTTGGCAGACTAGTCGCCAGTTCAGCTCGTAGCCCTCCAGCGTCAATTCTGTCGTCTGTATCGGCTCCCAGGGTCCTTATATAGTAATGAGAGTGTTTGCAGGGAAACGCACAATAATGCAAATAACGAAATAAAAGCAAATTTCTCTTTTAAATAGTTTTTTAATATCACGTACTACCATTTAAGAGGTCAATCACATCGCAGACTAGTCGCCAGTTCAGCTCGCAGCCCTCCAGCGTCAATTCTGTCGTCTGTATCGGCTCCCAGGGTCCTTATATAGTAATGAGAGTGTTTGCAGGGAAACGCACAATAATGCAAATAACGAAATAAAAGCAAATTTCTCTTTTAAATAGTTTTTTATTATCACGTACTACCTTTTAAGAGGTCAATCTCTTCGCAGACTAGTCGCCAGTTCAGCTCGCAGCCCTCCAGCGTCAATTCTGTCGTCTGTATCGGCTCCCAGGGTCCTTATATAGTAATGAGAGTGTTTGCAGGGAAACGCACAATAATGCAAATAACGAAATAAAAGCAAATTTCTCTTTTAAATAGTTTTTTATTATCACGTACTACCATTGTAGAGGTCAATCACTTTGCAGACTAGTCGCCAGTGCAGCTCGCAGCCCTCCAGCGTCAATTCTGTCATCTGTATCGGCTCCCAGGGTCCTTATATAGTAATGAGAGTGTTTGCAGGGAAACGCACAATAATGCAAATAACGAAATAAAAGCAAATTTCTCTTTTAAATAGTTTTTTATTATCACGTACTACCATTTTAGAGGTCAATCACTTCGCAGACTAGTCGCCAGTGCAGCTCGCAGCCCTCCAGCGTCAATTCTGTCGTCTGTATCGGCTCCCAGGGCCCTTATATAGTAATGAGAGTGTTTGCAGGGAAACGCACAATAATGCAAATAACGAAATAAAAGCAAATTTCTCTTTTAAATAGTTTTTTATTATCACGTACTACCATTTAAGAGGTCAATCACATCGCAGACTAGTCGCCTGTTCAGCTCGCAGCCCTCCAACGTCAATTCTGTCGTCTGTATCGGCTCCCAGGGTCCTTATATAGTAATGAGAGTGTTTGCAGGGAAACGCACAATAATGCAAATAACGAAATAAAAGCAAATTTCTCTTTTAAATAGTTTTTTATTATCACGTACTACCATTATAGAGGTCAATCACTTCGCAGACTAGTCGCCAGTGCAGCTCGCTGCCCTCCAGCGTCAATTCTGTCGTCTGTATCGGCTCCCAGGGTCCTTATATAGTAATGAGAGTGTTTGCAGGGAAACGCACAATAATGCAAATAACGAAATAAAAGCAAATTTCTCTTTTAAATTGTTTTTTATTATCACGTACTACCTTTTAAGAGGTCAATCTCTTCGCAGACTAGTCGCCAGTTCAGCTCGCAGCCCTCCAGCGTCAATTCTGTCGTCTGTATCGGCTCCCAGGGTCCTTATATAGTAATGAGAGTGTTTGCAGGGAAACGCACAATAATGCAAATAACGAAATAAAAGCAAATTTCTCTTTTAAATAGTTTTTTATTATCACGTACTACCATTTTAGAGGTCAATCACTTGGCAGACTAGTCGCCAGTTCAGCTCGCAGCCCTCCAGCGTCAATTCTGTCGTCTGTATCGTCTCCCAGGGTCCTTATATAGTAATGAGAGTGTTTGCAGGGAAACGCACAATAATGCAAATAACGAAATAAAAGCAAATTACTCTTTTAAATAGTTTTTTATTATCACGTACTACCATTTTAGAGGTCAATCACTTGGCAGACTAGTCGCCAGTTCAGCTCTCAGCCCTCCAGCGTCAATTCTGTCGTCTGTATCGGCTCCCAGGGTCCTTATATAGTAATGAGAGTGTTTGCAGGGAAACGCACAATAATGCAAATAACGAAATAAAAGCAAATTTCTTTTTTAAATAGATTTTTATTATCACGTACTACCATTTTAGAGGTCAAACGACTGGCAGACTAGTCGCCAGTGCAGCTCGCAGCCCTCCAGCGTCAATTCTGTCGTCTGTATAGGCTCCCAGGGTCCTTATATAGTAATGAGAGTGTTTGCAGGGAAACGCACAATAATGCAAATAACGAAATAAAAGCAAATTTCTCTTTTAAATAGTTTTTTATTATCACGTACTACCTTTTAAGAGGTCAATCTCTTCGCAGGCTAGTCGCCAGTTCAGGTCGCAGCCCTCCTGCGTCACATCTGTCGTCTGTATCGGCTCCCAGGATCCTTATATAGTAATGAGAGTGTTTGCAGGGAAACGCACAATAATGCAAATAACGAAATAAAAGCAAATTTCTCTTTTAAATAGTTTTTTATTATCACGTACTACCATTTAAGAGGTCAATCACATCGCAGACTAGTCGCCAGTTCAGCTCGCAGCCCTCCAGCGTCAATTCTGTCGTCTGTATCGGCTCCCAGGGTCCTTATATAGTAATGAGAGTGTTTGCAGGGAAACGCACAATAATGCAAATAACGAAATAAAAGCAAATTTCTCTTTTAAATAGTTTTTTATTATCACGTACTACCATTATAGAGGTCAATCACTTAGCAGACTAGTCGCCAGTGCAGCTCGCAGCCCTCCAGCGTCAATTCTGTCGTCTGTATCGGCTCCCAGGGTCCTTATATAGTAATGAGAGTGTTTGCAGGGAAACGCACAATAATGCAAATAACGAAATAAAAGCAAATTTCTCTTTTAAATAGTTTTTTATTATCACGTACTACCATTTTAGAGGTCAATCACTTGGCAGACTAGTCGCCAGTTCAGCTCGCAGCCCTCCAGCGTCAATTCTGTCGTCTGTATCGTCTCCCAGGGTCCTTATATAGTAATGAGAGTGTTTGCAGGGAAACGCACAATAATGCAAATAACGAAATAAAAGCAAATTACTCTTTTAAATAGTTTTTTATTATCACGTACTACCATTTTAGAGGTCAATCACTTGGCAGACTAGTCGCCAGTTCAGCTCTCACCCCTCCAGCGTCAATTCTGTCGTCTGTATCGGCTCCCAGGGTCCTTATATAGTAATGAGAGTGTTTGCAGGGAAACGCACAATAATGCAAATAACGAAATAAAAGCAAATTTCTTTTTTAAATAGATTTTTATTATCACGTACTACCATTTTAGAGGTCAAACGACTGGCAGACTAGTCGCCAGTGCAGCTCGCAGCCTTCCAGCGTCAATTCAGTCGTCTGTATAGGCTCCCAGGGTCCTTATATAGTAATGAGAGTGTTTGCAGGGAAACGCACAATAATGCAAATAACGAAATAATACCCCTCAGGGGCTCAGCATTAATTTGCTGAGTACGGGCTTGGCGAACCCGGGGTCCTGAGCTGTGGGCTGTGTCGCGCCAACAGTCCGCTACACCGTAAGCTCTGTGCGTGCTTCAACGACCATCGTTCGGCGCGACGGTGGAACGTTGTACGTTTCAGAGTCCGGGGATCTTGGCTTAATCGCCTGGGTCGCGAGGATGGTATAAACCTCTATAAAAAACCCCTCAATCTCAAGGTGTGCTACGTGCCGAGGAGATGCATGGCTGTTGAGGTTGAACAGCCGCTAGCGAGCAACCTCTGAGGAACCTGCCGCACCTCAGTTGTATAAGGCTTACCCAGGCAAGCGGGGCTCTGCCTGGGTGGACCTTTAGTTCCCTAGCTGCTCGTGGGACAGACATGAAACGAGCAATAAATAGCGTCGCCACACGCAAACCTGGCGTCTCTAAGCGTGGAAGAAACGAGTATAATGCTGCAGAGTACGATCCCCAAACGTTCCCTTCCCTGGCTACACCATGGGAGGAACGTCGGGCAAGAAAACAGGGTGAGGCTTATGCCCCTAAATATCTAGTTTGCACCCGCACTGATGGGGACTCTTTTAAGACGACTAAGCCCTTGTTCTTCGTCGAAAACTTGGAGGACAAGTATGGTGAGGTGGAAGGGATGTCTAAGATGCGGTCAGGGTCTGTCTTAATAACGACGTCATCCCCAGCTCAGTCACGGGCACTGCTTGCCTGTGACAAGCTGGGTGATGTTTCCGTTACCATTACGCCGCACAAGACCCTAAATATGGTACAGGGCATCATCTTTCATAAAGACCTCTTGCTGCAGTCAGATGACGAATTGCGTGCCAATCTAGAACGGCGGGGAGTACATTTTATTCGGCGAGTCCATAGGGGTCCGAAGGACAATAGGGTCGCGACCGGTGCCTTCATCTTGGCTTTTGAGGGTGATTCATTGCCCGAGAAAGTCAAGGTGATGGTTTACCGGATCGACGTAAAGCCCTACGTTCCTCCCCCTATGCGCTGTTTTAAGTGCTGGAGGTTTGGGCATATGTCCTCCCGATGTGATGCCAATCCTACATGTCGGGAGTGCGGACGTGCTGTCCATCCGAACGTCCCCTGCACCCCTCCTCCAGTATGTGTTAATTGTGGCCAAAATCACTCCCCTTGTTCGCCTGTCTGCACAGTTCTGCACCAAGAAAGAAAGATCATAGAGTACAAGACCAGAGACCGACTGACGTACTCAGAGGCAAAGAAGAAGTACCATAAGCTCCACCCAGTGCGCCAGGTCAACACCTATGCCACAGCAGCCTCACTGTCACCCTCCACTGTGCCTACGAACCAGTCAGTGCAATCCGTACCAGTGGGCTCCCAGGCCCAACAAACTATCCCTGCCCCCTTACCAGCTGGGGGCGCTTCCTCTTCGGTGGCTCCCACACTTTTCACTGTGGGAGCAACACCCACTAAATCATCGGGGACGCGAGTCCCCACCTCTAAGCCGGAGAAGGAGAAGCCTTCTCTGGCTCCTCTCGCCGAGAAGGGGTCCCACGGGACACCCCCTTCTGCGGCTACTCAGAGCGCTCCGGAGGATCCTGGCCACCGGCCTATAGATCCACAACCTGCCGGTCGAAGAGCTTCCTACTCTTCTTCCGTCCCGGATGCCGCTTCTGGGAAGCCCTCACGGCCCAGCAAACCAAAGGGCCAGCGAGAGGAGAAGAAGAAGAGACACAAGAAAAAAGAATGTTCGGTGGCTTCAAAGCCACAACCACCCACATCCTCTTCTTCAGAGGATGAAGTCGAGATCCTCGCGTCTCCTGAGGATCTCGCAATTACTGATTCCCCAGACAAGATCTCTGGTTCTGTGGATTCAGAGCGCGTGGTAGCAGACGATCCGATGGAGTGATCTGCTTTTTATTCGTCATGGCGGTACAGCCAGAAGGAAACATCATCCTCCAGTGGAATTGTAGCGGCTTTTTCCATCACCTGCCTGAGCTACGACAACTTCTCAGCCAAACACCTGCCTTTTGTATCGCTCTTCAAGAGACCTGGCTCCCAGCGACGCGGTCCCCTGCCCTACGAGGCTACAGGGGCTATTTTAAAAATCGCTCTATCTATGGCAGAGTTTCCGGTGGAGTCTGCGTCTATGTCCTAGCCACTGTCCCGAGCGCTGCCGTGCCTCTTCAAACGCCACTAGAGGCGGTTGCTGTTCGGCTCCGGGCAGTGCAAGACATTACCATATGTTCGGTCTACCTACCACCTGATGAGGTTGTCTCTCCTGTAGACCTCGCTGCCTTGGTCGCCCAACTTCCCCCACCCTTCCTTCTTTTGGGGGATTTCAATGCCCACCACACTTTGTGGGGTGGCACACAGACTTCGGCACGGGGTAGAGATGTTGAGACTCTACTGACGCAGCTGAACATCTGCCTCCTGAACACAGGTGCTGCTACGCACTTTAGCGTGGCACATGGTACATTCTCTGCCATAGATCTGTCTGTCTGTAGCCCAAGCCTGTTTCCGCACTTCACTTGGAGGGTCCACGACGACCTGTGTGGCAGCGACCATTTCCCTATCTTCCTGTCGCTCACACAGTGTCCACCTGCTGACCGTCTGCCTCGCTGGTCCCTCCATAGGGCCGACTGGCCAGCATATTCCATAGCCGCTGTGCTTCCCTCTCCTCTTCTGGCTGATATCGATACCGCTGTGCAGCAGGTCACACATTCCATCATTTCTGCTGCTGAGAACACTATACCCGTCTCACTTGGATCACTCCACCGTAAGTCAGTGCCCTGGTGGACGCCGGAGATAGCTGAGGCCATCCGGGAACGTCGGCGAGCACTACAGCGCCACCGACGCCACCCTTGTGTTGAACATCTTGTTGCCTTCAAGCGTCTCCGTGCACGGGCGCGGCGATTGATCCAGCAAAGCAAGAGGGCCTCCTGGGAGCGTTATGTCGCCTCCATTGGCTCCCGAGCATCGCCTTCACGGGTATGGTCGCAAGTTCGACGCCTCTTTGGCCACCGCCCACCAGTGGGAATTCCGTGCCTAAGCATTCAGGGTACAATTTGCACTGACCCTCACACAATAGCAGAGCATTTGGCACACCACTATGCTCGCTCCTCAGCGACCGCTGCATATGATGCGGATTTCCGCGCCCTTAAGGAGCGCACAGAGCGAAAGCAGATATCCTTTCGAACGCGACGCCAGGAAACCTACAACATCCCTTTCACCGAATGGGAGTTCGAAAGTGCACTTGCCGCATGCCCAGCCACGTCCCCTGGACCCGACCGCATCCATAGTCAGTTCCTCCGACACCTGTCAGCAGACTCTAAACGCCAACTTCTCTCCTTGCTGAATCGTCTCTGGGTTGAGGGTGTCTTCCCGTCCCAATGGCGGGATAGCATCATCATCCCAGTGATGAAGCCTGGGGCTGATCCACAGGTGGCTGATAGTTACCGCCCAATCAGCCTCACCAACGTTCCGTGTAAACTCCTCGAACGGATGGTGAGTCGGAGGCTTATGTGGATCCTTGAGGACCGGGGACTCCTGTCCCCACAACAGAGTGGGTTCCGTCGTGGCCGCTCCGCTATCGATAATCTCGTGTCACTGGAGTCGGCCATCCGTACAGCCTTTACACGCCGCGAACATCTGGTTGCTGTATTCTTTGACCTGCGAAAAGCGTACGACACCACCTGGCGCCACCACATATTGTCTACGCTGTATGACTGGGGCTTACGCGGTCCGCTTCCTGTATTCATACAGAATTTTCTCGCGCAACGTTCTTTTCGAGTTCGTATTGGTTCCTGTTTCAGCTCCCCTCACTATCAAGAAAACGGTGTCCCACAGGGATCCGTACTAAGCGTCCCTTTATTTTTGGTCGCTATCAATGGTCTTGCTACTGCTGTGGGGTCATCGGTTTACACCTCGTTGTATGCCGATGACTTCTGCATGTATTTCAGCTCCACTAGCATCGGCGTTGCTGAACGGCGGTTGCAGATAGCTATTCGAAAGGCGCAGTCGTGGGCGTTTACTCATGGTTTTAACTTTTCCGCTACGAAAACCCGGGTGATGCATTTCTGTCGGCGTCGGGCGGTCCATCCTGACCCCGAACTGTATCTCGCTGATGACCTGCTGCGTGTCGAAGAGACGCACCGTTTTTTAGGAATGTTATTCGACAACCGTCTCACCTGGGTGCCACACCTTCGCCAGCTCAAACAAAAGTGCTGGCGACACCTTAATATTCTACGCTGTCTAAGCCATACTGTTTGGGGAGCGTCACGCCCAACGCTCCTGCAACTTTATAAGGCGCTCATCCAGTCGCGCCTAGACTATGGCTGCGTAGTATACGATTCGGCTGCACCTTCAGCACTGCAAACATTAGACCCAGTCTTACATTCTGGAGTTCGTTTGGCAACAGGGGCTTTCCGCACGAGCCCTGTGACAAGCCTACTAGTTGAAGCTGGGGTCCTTCCTTTGCGGTTCCGCCGGCAGCACCTGCTGGCTTCGTACGTTGCCCATGTTAAGGCCTTGCCACACCATCCGAACCACCAGCTTCTTTTTCCAGGCGCTGCACTCCCTATCCCTCCAAGACGACCTCGGTCGGGTTACCCAATATCGGTCCGCGTTCGTTCTCTACTTTCGTCCCTCGAATCCCAGCCACTCCCTGCCACTTTCCACTATTCCTTTCAAACCCCTCCTTGGTCAATCCCCCGACTGCAGCTTTGTCTGGATCTGTCCAATAGATCAAAGGACTCCGTTTCTCCAACACAACTCCGACACCAGTTCCTGGATCTCCTCAACTCTTTCTGTGGTGCTGAAGCCATCTATACTGATGGGTCCTTAGCTGATGGTCGTGCTGGGTATGCATGTCTCCATGGTGACCATGTCGAACAACATTCATTGCCCCGTGAAAGTAGTGTCTTCACTGCAGAGCTGGTCGCTATCCTCAAGGCTCTAGAACACCTCCGAGCCTGCCCCAGGGGGTCATTTGTCATCTGTAGTGACTCCCTGAGTGGCTTGCAGGCACTCGACCAGTTCTTCCCTCGTCACCCGTTAGTGCAGTCCGTTCAAGACACTACTTACTCTCTTGCCAAATCTGGCCGATGTGTGGTCTTCCTGTGGACCCCTGGCCACGTCGGCATACCGGGGAATGAACGTGTTGACAAGTTGGCCAAACAGGCCACCAATGCGCCACCCTTCACCATTGGCATCACGGAATCAGACCTTAGGTTATCATTGCACAAGAAGGTGCGTGATGCTTGGAGTGCCGAATGGTGCACCATGGGTGCCACAAACAAGCTCCGAGCCGTGAAGCTATCCACAACTCTGTGGAAGTCTTCACTGCGGCCCATACGTCGAGAGTCAGTTGTCCTCTGCCGCCTCCGTATTGGGCATACCTGGCTGACCCATGGTCATCTCCTCCGCCGTGAGGCACCACCTGTGTGTCGGTGTGGAGCAGCGCTGACAGTCGTCCATCTTCTGATGGACTGCCCAGTTTTAGCTACATTGCGCCAGTCTTTTAACCTACCAGACGCGCTACCTTTAGTCTTAGGCGACGATGCCTCTATGGCTCATTCTGTTTTAAGTTTTATTCGCGCAGCTGGTTTTTACAACTCCATCTAGTGGTGGGTGCTATAGCCTGATACTTCAGGTCCCCACCTATCCAGCGATTTTAAACCCTTTTAAGACCCTTCTGTAATTTACCGAGGGGTTTTTAGTGTGTGAAGTATGGCTGGCTCATCCTGTTTTTTCCCTGTGATCAGCCAGCCGTGTTTTTCTGCTGTCCAGTTTTAGCTGAGATCTCAACTTCTTTTTCCATATTGTGTCTCTTCCTTTTGTGTTGTACGCGATTTCTCCACTGTCAGCTTACCCCATTTCCGAGTTTTCATCTTCGGAGCTGTGTTTTACTTTTTATACTCTTGACAGAGGACTCTTAGCTAGGGACAGGGGACTGATGACCTAGCTGTTTAGTCCCCTTAAAACCAACAACAACAACAACAACGAAATAATAGCAAATTTCTCTTTTAAATAGTTTTTTATTATCACGTACTACCATTTAAGAGGTCAATCTCTTCGCAGACTAGTCGCCAGTTCAGCTCGCAGCCCTCCAGCGTCAATTCTGTCGTCTGTATCGGCTCCCAGGGTGCTTATATAGTAATGAGGGTGTTTGCAGGGAAACGCACAATAATGCAAATAACGAAATAAAAGCAAATTTCTCTTTTAAATAGTTTTTTATTATCACGTACTACCATTTTAGAGGTCAATCACTTGGCAGACTAGTCGCCAGTTCAGCTCGTATCCCTCCAGCGTCAATTCTGTCGTTTGTATCGGCTCCCAGGGTCCTTATATAGTAATGAGAGTGTTTGCAGTGAAACGTACAATAATGCAAATAACGAAATACAAGCAAATTTCTCTTTTAAATAGTTATTTATTATCACGTACTACCATTTTAGAGGTCAATCACTTGGCACACTAGTCGCCATTTCAGCTCGCAGCCCTCCAGCGTCAATTCTGTCGTCTGTATCGGCTCCCAGGGTCCTTATATAGTAATGAGAGTGTTTGCAGGGAAACGCACAATAATACAAATAACGAAACAAAAGCAAATTTCTCTTTTAAATAGTTTTTTATTATCACGTACTACCTTTTAAGTGGTCAATCTCTTCGCAGACTAGTCGCCAGTTCAGCTCGCAGCCCTCCAGCGTCAATTCTGTCGTCTGTATCGGCTCCCAGGGTCCTTATATAGTAATGAGAGTGTTTGCAGGGAAACGCACAATAATGCAAATAACGAAATAAAAGCAAATTTCTCTTTTAAATAGTTTTTTATTATCACGTACTACCATTTTAGAGGTCAATTACTTTGCAGACTAGTCGCCAGTGCTGCTCGCAGCCCTCCAGCGTCAATTCTGTCATCTGTATCGGCTCCTAGGGTCCTTATATAGTAATGAGAGTATTTGCAGGGAAACGCACAATAATGCAAATAACGAAATAAAAGCAAATTTCTCTTTTAAATAGTTTTTTATTATCACGACCTACCATTTTAGAGGTCAATCACTTGGCAGACTAGTCGCCAGTTCAGCTCGCAGCCCTCCAGTGTCAATTACGTCGTCTGTATCGGCTCCCAGGGTGCTTATATAGTAATGAGAGTGTTTGCAGGGAAACGCACAATAATGCAAATAACGAAATAAAAGCAAATTTCTCTTTTAAATAGTTTTTTATTATCACGTACTACCATTTTAGAGGTTAATCACTTGGCAGACTAGTCGCCAGTTCAGCTCGTAGCCCTCCAGTGTCAATTCTGTCGTCTGTATCGGCTCCCAGGGTCCTTATATAGTAATGAGAGTGTTTGCAGGGAAACGCACAATAATGCAAATAACGAAATAAAAGCAAATTTCTCTTTTAAATAGTTTTTTATTATCACGTACTACCATTTAAGAGGTCAATCACATCGCAGACTAGTCGCCAGTTCAGCTCGCAGCCCTCCAGCGTCAATTCTGTCGTCTGTATCGGCTCCCAGGTTCCTTATATAGTAATGAGAGTGTTTGCAGGGAAACGCACAATAATGCAAATAACGAAATAAAAGCAAATTTCTCTTTTAAATAGTTTTTTATTATCACGTACTACCTTTTAAGAGGTCAATCTCTTCGCAGACTAGTCGCCAGTTCAGCTCGCAGCCCTCCAGCATCAATTCTGTTGTCTGTATCGGCTCCCAGGGTCCTTATATAGTAATGAGAGTGTTTGCAGGGAAACGCACAATAATGCAAATAACGAAATAAAAGCAAATTTCTCTTTTAAATAGTTTTTTATTATCACGTACTACCATTTTAGAGGTCAATCACTTTGCAGACCAGTCGCCAGTGCAGTCCGCAGCCCTCCAGCGTCAATTCTGTTGTCTGTATCGGCTCCCAGGGTCCTTATATAGTAATGAGAGTGTTTGCAGGGAAACGCACAATAATGCAAATAACGAAATAAAAGCAAATTTCTCTTTTAAATAGTTTTTTATTATCACGTGCTACCATTTTAGAGGTCAATCACTTCGCAGACTAGTCGCCAGTGCAGCTCGCAGCCCTCCAGCGTCAATTCTGTCGTCTGTATCGGCTCCCAGGGTCCTTATATAGTAATGAGAGTGTTTGCAGGGAAACGCACAATAATGCAAATAACGAAATAAAAGCAAATTACTCTTTTAAATAGTTTTGTATTATCACGTACTACCATTTTAGACGTCAATCACTTGGCAGACTAGTCGCCAGTTCAGCTCGCAGCCCTCCAGCGTCAATTCTGTCGTCTGTATCGGCTCCCAGGGTCCTTATATAGTAATGAGAGTGTTTGCAGGGAAACGCATAATAATGCAAATAACGAAATAAAAGCAAATTTCTCTTTTAAATAGTTTTTTTTATTATCACGTACTACCATTTTAGAGGTCAATCGATTGGCAGACTAGTCGCCAGTGCAGCTCGCAGCCCTCCAGCGTCAATTCTGTTGTCTGTATCGGCTCCCAGGGTCTTTATATAGTAATGAGAGTGTTTGCAGGGAACGCACAATAATGCAAATAACGAAATAAAAGCAAATTTCTCTTTTAAATAGTTTTTTATTATCACGTACTACCATTTTAGAGGTCAATCACTTTGCAGACTAGTCGCCATTTCAGCTCGCAGCCCTCCAGCGTCAATTATGTCTTCTGTATCGGCTCCCAGGGTCCTTATATAATAATTAGAGTGTTTGCAGGGAAACGCACAATAATGCAAATAACGAAATAAAAGCAAATTTCTGTTTTAAATAGTTTTTTGTTATCACGTACTACCATTTTAGAGGTCAATCACTTCGCAGACTAGTCGCCAGTGCAGCTCGCAGCTCTCCAGCGTCAATTCTGTCGTCTGTATCGGCTCCCAGGGTCCTTATATAGTAATGAGAGTGTTTGCAGGGAAACGCACAATAATGCAAATAACGAAATAAAAGCAAATTTCTCTTTTAAATAGTTTTTTATTATCACGTACTACCATTTTAGAGGTCAATCACTTGGCAGACTAGTCGCCAGTTCAGCTCGTAGCCCTCCTGCGTCAATTCTGTCGTCTGTATCGGCTCCCAGGGTCCTTATATAGTAATGAGAGTGTTTGCAGGGAAACGCACAATAATGCAAACAACGAAATAAAAGCAAATTTCTCTTTTAAATAGTTATTTATTATCACGTACTACCATTTTAGAGGTCAATCACTTGGCACACTAGTCGCCAGTTCAGCTCGCAGTCCTCCAGCGTCAATTCTGTCGTCTGTATCGGCTCCCAGGGTCCTTATATAGTAATGAGAGTGTTTGCAGGGAAACGCAAATTAATGCAAATAACGAAATAAAAGCAAATTTCTCTTTTAAATAGTTTTTTATTATCACGTACTACCATTTTAGAGGTCAATCACTTCGCAGACTAGTCGCCAGTGCAGCTCGCAGCCCTCCAGCGTCAATTCTGTCGTCTGTATCGGCTCCCAGGGTCCTTATATAGTAATGAGAGTGTTTGCAGGGAAACGCATAATAATGCAAATAACGAAATAAAAGCAAATTTCTCTTTTAAATAGTTTCTTATTATCACGTACTACCTTTTAAGTGGTCAATCTCTTCGCAGACTAGTCGCCAGTTCAGCTCGCAGCCCTCCAGCGTCAATTCTGTCGTCTGTATCGGCTCCCAGGGTCCTTATATAGTAATGAGAGTGTTTGCAGGGAAACACACAATAATGCAAATAACGAAATAAAAGCAAATTTCTCTTTTAAAAAGTTTTTTATTATCACGTACTACCATTTTAGAGGTCAATAACTTTGCAGACTAGTCGCCAGTGCAGCTCGCAGCCCTCCAGCGTCAATTCTGTCATCTGTATCGGCTCCCAGGGTCCTTATATAGTAATGAGAGTTTTTGCAGGGAAACGCACAATAATGCAAATAACGAAATAAAAGCAAATTTCTCTTTTAAATAGTTTTTTATTATCACGACCTACCATTTTAGAGGTCAATCACTTGGCAGACTAGTCGCCAGTTCAGCTCGCAGCCCTCCAGCGTCAATTCTGTCGTCTGTATCGGCTCCCAGGGTCCTTATATAGTAATGAGAGTGTTTGCAGGGAAACGCACAATAATGCAAATAACCAAATAAAAGCAAATTTCTCTTTTAAATAGTTTTTTATTATCACGTACTACCATTTTAGAGGTCATTCACTTGGCAGACTAGTCGCCAGTTCAGCTCGTAGCCCTCCAGCGTCAATTCTGTCGTCTGTATCGGCTCCCAGGGTCCTTATATATTAATGAGAGTGTTTGCAGGGAAACGCACAATAATGCAAATAACGAAATAAAAGATAATTTCTCTTTTAAATAGTTTTTTAGTATCACGTACTACCATTTAAGAGGTCAATCACATCGCACACTAGTCGCCAGTTCAGCTCGCAGCCCTCCAGCGTCAATTCTGTCGTCTGTATCAGCTCCCACGGTCCTTATATAGTAATGAGAGTGTTTGCAGGGAAACGCACAATAATGCAAATAACGAAATAAAAGCAAATTTCTCTTTTAAATAGTTTTTTATTATCACGTACTACCATTTTAGAGGTCAATCACTTTGCAGACTAGTCGCCAGTGCAGCTCGCAGCCCTCCAGCGTCAATTCTGTCATCTGTATCGGCTCCCAGGGTCCTTATATAGTAATGAGAGTGTTTGCAGGGAAACGCACAATAATGCAAATAACGAAATAAAAGCAAATTTCTCTTTTAAATAGTTTTTTATTATCACGTACTACCATTTTAGTGGTCAATCACTTCGCAGACTAGTCGCCAGTGCAGCTCGCAGCCCTCCAGCGTCAATTCTGTCGTCTGTATCGGCTCCCAGGGTCCTTATATAGTAATGAGAGTGTTTGCAGGGAAACGCACAATAATGCAAATAACGAAATAAAAGCAAATTTCTCTTTTAAATAGTTTTTTATTATCACGTACTACCTTTTAAGAGGTCAATCTCTTCGCAGACTAGTCGCCAGTTCAGCTCGCAGCCCTCCAGCGTCAATTCTGTCGTCTGTATCGGCTCCCAGGGTCCTTATATAGTAATGAGAGTGTTTGCAGGGAAACGCACAATAATGCAAATAACGAAATAAATGGAAATTTTTCTTTTAAATAGTTTTTTATTATCACGAACTACCATTTTAGAGGTCAACCACTTGGCAGACTAGTCGCCAGTTCAGCTCGCAGCCCTCCAGCGTCAATTCTGTCGTCTGTATCGGCTCCCAGGTTCCTTATATAGTAATGAGAGTGTTTGCAGGGAAACGCACAATAATGCAAATAACGAAATAAATGCAAATTTCTCTTTTAAATAGTTTTTTATTATCACGTACTACCTTTTAAGAGGTCAATCAGTTCGCAGACTAGTCGCCAGTGCAGCTCGCAGCCCTCCAGCGTCAATTCTGTCGTCTGTATCGGCTCCCAGGGCCCTTATATAGTAATGAGAGTGTTTGCAGGGAAACGCACAATAATGCAAATAACGAAATAAAAGCAAATTTCTCTTTTAAATAGTTTTTTATTATCACGTACTACCATTTTAGAGGTCAATCACTTCGCAGACTAGACGCCAGTGCAGCCCGCAGCCCTCCAGCGTCAATTCTGTCGTCTGTATCGGCTCCCAGGGTCCTTATATAGTAATGAGAGTGTTTGCAGGGAAACGCACAATAATGCAAATAACGAAATAAAAGCAAATTTCTCTTTTAAATAGTTTTTTATTATCACGTACTACCTTTTAAGAGGTCAATCTCTTCGGAGACTAGTCGCCAGTTCAGCTCGCAGCCCTCCAGCGTCAATTCTGTCGTCTGTATTGGCTCCCAGGGTCCTTATATAGTAATGAGAGTGTTTTCAGGGAAACGCACAATAATGAAAATAACGAAATAAATGCAAATTTCTCTTTTAAATAGTTTTTTATTATCACGTACTACCATTTTAGAGGTCAATCACTTGGCAGACTAGTCGCCAGTTCAGCTCGCAGCCCTCCAGCGTCAATTCTGTTGTCTGTATCGGCTCCCAGGGTCCTTATATAGTAATGAGAGTGTTTGCAGGGAAACGCACAATAATGCAAATAACAAAATAAAAGCAAATTTCTCTTTTAAATAGTTTTTTTGTTATCACGACCTACCATTTTAGAGGTCAATCGACTGGCAGACTAGTCGCCAGTGCAGCTCGCAGCCCTCCAGCGTCAATTCTGTTGTCTGTATCGGCTCCCAGGGTCTTTATATAGTAATGAGAGTGTTTGCAGGGAACGCACAATAATGCAAAAAACGAAATAAAAGCACATTTCTCTTTTAAATAGTTTTTTATTATCACGTACTACCTTTTAAGAGGTCAATCTCTTCGCAGACTAGTCGCCAGTTCAGCTCGCAGCCCTCCAGCGTCAATTCTGTCGTCTGTATAGGCACCCAGGGTCCTTATATAGTAATGAGAGTGTTTGCAGGGAAACGCACAATTATGCAAGTAACGAAATAAAAGATAATTTCACTTTTAAATATTTTTTTATTATCAGGTACTACCATTTTAGAGGTCAATCACTTGGCAGACTAGTCGCCAGTTCAGCTCGCAGCCCTCCAGCGTCAATTCTGTCGTCTGTATCGGCTCCCAGGTTCCTTATATAGTAATGAGAGTGTTTGCAGGGAAACGCACAATAATGCAAATAACGAAATAAAAGCAAATTTCTCTTTTAAATAGTTTTTTATTATCGCGTACTACCATTTTAGAGGTCAATCACTTCGCAGACTAGACGCCAGTGCAGCTCGCAGCCCTCCAGCGTCAATTCTGTCGTCTGTATCGGCTCCCAGGGTGCTTATATAGTAATGAGAGTGTTTGCAGGGAAACGCACAATAATGCAAATAACGAAATAAAAGCAAATTTCTCTTTTAAATAGTTTTTTATTATCACGTACTACCTTTTAAGAGGTCAATCACTTGGCAGACTAGTCGCCAGTTCAGCTCGCAGCCCTCAACCGTCAATTCTGTTGTCTGTATCGGCTCCCAGGGTCCTTATATAGTAATGAGAGTGTTTGCAGGGAAACGCACAATAATGCAAATAACGAAATAAAAGCAAATTTCTCTATTAAATAGTTTTTTATTATCACGTACTACCATTTTGGAGGTCAATCACTTGGCAGACTAGTCGCCAGTTCAGCCGGCAGCCCTCCAGCGTCAATTCTGTCGTCTGTATCGGCTCCCAGGGTGCTTATATAGTAATGAGAGTGTTTGCAGGGAAACGCACAATATTGCAAATAACGAAATAAAAGCAAATTACTCTTTTAAATAGTTTTTTATTATCACGTACTACCATTCTAGAGGTCACTCACTTGGCAGACTAGTCGCCAGTTCAGCTCGCAGCCCTCCAGCGTCAATTCTGTCGTCTGTATCGGCTCCCAGCGTCCTTATATAGTAATGAGAGTGTTTGCAGGGAAACGCACAATAATGCAAATATCGAAATAAAAGCAAATTTCTCTTTTAAATAGTTTTTTATTATCACGTACTACCATTTTAGAGGTCAATCACTTCGCAGACTAGACGCCAGTGCAGCTCGCAGCCCTCCAGTGTCAATTGTGTCGTCTGTATCGGCTCCCAGGGTCCTTATATAGTAATGAGAGTGTTTGCAGGGAAACGCACAATAATGCAAATAACGAAATAAAAGCAAATTTCTCTTTTAAATAGATTTTTATTATCACGTACTACCATTTTAGAGGTCAATCGATTGGCAGACTAGTCGCCAGTGCAGCTCGCAGCCCTCCAGCGTCAATTCTGTTGTCTGTATCGGCTCCCAGGGTTTTTATATAGTAATGAGAGTGTTTGCAGGGAACGCACAATAATGCAAATAACGAAATAAAAGCAAATTTCTCTTTTAAATTGTTTTTTATTATCACGACCTACCATTTTAGAGGTCAATCACTTCGCAGACTAGTCGCCATTTCAGCTCGCAGCCCTCCAGCGTCAATTCTGTATTCTGTATCGGCTCCCAGGGTCCTTATATAGTAATGAGAGTGTTTGCAGGGAAACGAACAATAATGCAAATAACGAAATAAAAGCAAATTTCTCTTTTAAATAGTTTTTTTGTTATCACGACCTACCATTTTAGAGGTCAATCGACAGGCAGACTAGTCGCCAGTGCAGCTCGCAGCCCTCCAGCGTCAATTCTGTTGTCTGTATCGGCTCCCAGGGTCTTTATATAGTAATGAGAGTGTTTGCAGGGAACGCACAATAATGCAAATAACGAAATAAAAGCACATTTCTGTTTTACATATTTTTTTATTATCAGGTACTACCATTTTAGAGGTCAATCACTTGGCAGACTAGTCGCCAGTTCAGCTCGCAGCCCTCCAGCGTCAATTCTGTCGTCTGTATCGGCTCCCAGGGTCCTTATATAGTAATGAGAGTGTTTGCAGGGAAACCCACAATAATGCAAATAACGAAATAAAAGCAAATTTCTCTTTTAAATAGTTTTTTATTATCACGTACTACCATTTAAGAGGTCAATCACATCGCAGACTAGTCGCCAGTTCAGCTCACAGCCCTCCAGCGTCAATTCTGTCGTCTGTATCGGCTCCCAGGGTCCTTATATAGTAATGAGAGTGTTTGCAGGGAAACGCACAATAATGCAAATAACGAAATAAAACAAATTTCTCTTTTAATTAGTTTTTTATTATCACGTACTAACATTTTAGAGGTCAATCACTTGGCAGACTAGTCGCCAGTTCAGCTCGCAGCCCTCCAGCGTCAATTCTGTCGTCTGTATCGGCTCCCAGGGTCCTTATATAGTAATGAGAGTGTTTGCAGGGAAACGCACAATAATGCAAATAACGAAATAAAAGCAAATTACTCTTTTAAATAGTTTTTTATTATCACGTACTACCATTTTAGAGGTCAATCACTTGGCAGACTAGTCGCCAGTTCAGCTCGCAGCCCTCCAGCGTCAATTCTGTCGTCTGTATCGGCTCCCAGGGTCCTTATATAGTAATGAGAGTGTTTGCAGGGAAACGCAAATTAATGCAAATAACGAAATAAAAGCAAATTTCTCTTTTAAATAGATTTTTATTATCACGTACTACCATTTTAGAGGTCAATAAATTGGCAGACTAGTCGCCAGTGCAGCTCGCAGCCCTCCAGCGTCAATTCTGTTGTCTGTATCGGCTCCCAGGGTCTTTATATAGTAATGAGAGTGTTTGCAAGGAACGCACAATAATGCAAATAACGAAATAAAAGCAAATTTCCCTTCTAAATAGTTTTTTATTATCACGTACTACCATTTTAGAGGTCAATCAATTCGCAGACTAGTCGCCAGTGCAGCTCGCAGCCCTCCAGCGTCAATTCTGTCGTCTGTATCGGCTCCCAGGGTCCTTATATAGTAATGAGAGTGTTTGCAGGGAAACGCACAATAATGCAAATAACGAAATAAAAGCAAATTTCTCTTTTAAATAGTTTTTTATTATCACGTACTACCATTTAAGAGGTCAATCTCTTCGCAGACTCGTCGCCAGTTCAGCTCGCAGCCCTCCAGCGTCAATTCTGTCGTCTGTATCGGCTCCCAGGGTCCTTATATAGTAATGAGAGTGTTTGCAGGGAAACGCACAATAATGCAAATAACGAAATAAAAGCAAATTACTCTTTTAAATAGTTTTGTATTATCACGTACTACCATTTTAGACGTCAATCACTTGGCAGACTAGTCGCCAGTTCAGCTCGCAGCCCTCCAGCGTCAATTCTGTCGTCTGTATCGGCTCCCAGGGTCCTTATATAGTAATGAGAGTGTTTGCAGGGAAACGCATAATAATGCAAATAACGAAATAAAAGCAAATTTCTCTTTTAAATAGTTTTTTTTATTATCACGTACTACCATTTTAGAGGTCAATCGATTGGCAGACTAGTCGCCAGTGCAGCTCGCAGCCCTCCAGCGTCAATTCTGTTGTCTGTATCGGCTCCCAGGGTCTTTATATAGTAATGAGAGTGTTTGCAGGGAACGCACAATAATGCAAATAACGAAATAAAAGCAAATTTCTCTTTTAAATAGTTTTTTATTATCACGTACTACCATTTTAGAGGTCAATCACTTTGCAGACTAGTCGCCATTTCAGCTCGCAGCCCTCCAGCGTCAATTATGTCTTCTGTATCGGCTCCCAGGGTCCTTATATAATAATTAGAGTGTTTGCAGGGAAACGCACAATAATGCAAATAACGAAATAAAAGCAAATTTCTGTTTTAAATAGTTTTTTGTTATCACGTACTACCATTTTAGAGGTCAATCACTTCGCAGACTAGTCGCCAGTGCAGCTCGCAGCTCTCCAGCGTCAATTCTGTCGTCTGTATCGGCTCCCAGGGTCCTTATATAGTAATGAGAGTGTTTGCAGGGAAACGCACAATAATGCAAATAACGAAATAAAAGCAAATTTCTCTTTTAAATAGTTTTTTATTATCACGTACTACCATTTTAGAGGTCAATCACTTGGCAGACTAGTCGCCAGTTCAGCTCGTAGCCCTCCTGCGTCAATTCTGTCGTCTGTATCGGCTCCCAGGGTCCTTATATAGTAATGAGAGTGTTTGCAGGGAAACGCACAATAATGCAAACAACGAAATAAAAGCAAATTTCTCTTTTAAATAGTTATTTATTATCACGTACTACCATTTTAGAGGTCAATCACTTGGCACACTAGTCGCCAGTTCAGCTCGCAGTCCTCCAGCGTCAATTCTGTCGTCTGTATCGGCTCCCAGGGTCCTTATATAGTAATGAGAGTGTTTGCAGGGAAACGCAAATTAATGCAAATAACGAAATAAAAGCAAATTTCTCTTTTAAATAGTTTTTTATTATCACGTACTACCATTTTAGAGGTCAATCACTTCGCAGACTAGTCGCCAGTGCAGCTCGCAGCCCTCCAGCGTCAATTCTGTCGTCTGTATCGGCTCCCAGGGTCCTTATATAGTAATGAGAGTGTTTGCAGGGAAACGCATAATAATGCAAATAACGAAATAAAAGCAAATTTCTCTTTTAAATAGTTTCTTATTATCACGTACTACCTTTTAAGTGGTCAATCTCTTCGCAGACTAGTCGCCAGTTCAGCTCGCAGCCCTCCAGCGTCAATTCTGTCGTCTGTATCGGCTCCCAGGGTCCTTATATAGTAATGAGAGTGTTTGCAGGGAAACACACAATAATGCAAATAACGAAATAAAAGCAAATTTCTCTTTTAAAAAGTTTTTTATTATCACGTACTACCATTTTAGAGGTCAATAACTTTGCAGACTAGTCGCCAGTGCAGCTCGCAGCCCTCCAGCGTCAATTCTGTCATCTGTATCGGCTCCCAGGGTCCTTATATAGTAATGAGAGTTTTTGCAGGGAAACGCACAATAATGCAAATAACGAAATAAAAGCAAATTTCTCTTTTAAATAGTTTTTTATTATCACGACCTACCATTTTAGAGGTCAATCACTTGGCAGACTAGTCGCCAGTTCAGCTCGCAGCCCTCCAGCGTCAATTCTGTCGTCTGTATCGGCTCCCAGGGTGCTTATATAGTAATGAGAGTGTTTGCAGGGAAACGCACAAAAATGCAAATAACCAAATAAAAGCAAATTTCTCTTTTAAATAGTTTTTTATTATCACGTACTACCATTTTAGAGGTCATTCACTTGGCAGACTAGTCGCCAGTTCAGCTCGTAGCCCTCCAGCGTCAATTCTGTCGTCTGTATCGGCTCCCAGGGTCCTTATATATTAATGAGAGTGTTTGCAGGGAAACGCACAATAATGCAAATAACGAAATAAAAGATAATTTCTCTTTTAAATAGTTTTTTAGTATCACGTACTACCATTTAAGAGGTCAATCACATCGCACACTAGTCGCCAGTTCAGCTCGCAGCCCTCCAGCGTCAATTCTGTCGTCTGTATCAGCTCCCACGGTCCTTATATAGTAATGAGAGTGTTTGCAGGGAAACGCACAATAATGCAAATAACGAAATAAAAGCAAATTTCTCTTTTAAATAGTTTTTTATTATCACGTACTACCATTTTAGAGGTCAATCACTTTGCAGACTAGTCGCCAGTGCAGCTCGCAGCCCTCCAGCGTCAATTCTGTCATCTGTATCGGCTCCCAGGGTCCTTATATAGTAATGAGAGTGTTTGCAGGGAAACGCACAATAATGCAAATAACGAAATAAAAGCAAATTTCTCTTTTAAATAGTTTTTTATTATCACGTACTACCATTTTAGTGGTCAATCACTTCGCAGACTAGTCGCCAGTGCAGCTCGCAGCCCTCCAGCGTCAATTCTGTCGTCTGTATCGGCTCCCAGGGTCCTTATATAGTAATGAGAGTGTTTGCAGGGAAACGCACAATAATGCAAATAACGAAATAAAAGCAAATTTCTCTTTTAAATAGTTTTTTATTATCACGTACTACCTTTTAAGAGGTCAATCTCTTCGCAGACTAGTCGCCAGTTCAGCTCGCAGCCCTCCAGCGTCAATTCTGTCGTCTGTATCGGCTCCCAGGGTCCTTATATAGTAATGAGAGTGTTTGCAGGGAAACGCACAATAATGCAAATAACGAAATAAATGGAAATTTTTCTTTTAAATAGTTTTTTATTATCACGAACTACCATTTTAGAGGTCAACCACTTGGCAGACTAGTCGCCAGTTCAGCTCGCAGCCCTCCAGCGTCAATTCTGTCGTCTGTATCGGCTCCCAGGTTCCTTATATAGTAATGAGAGTGTTTGCAGGGAAACGCACAATAATGCAAATAACGAAATAAATGCAAATTTCTCTTTTAAATAGTTTTTTATTATCACGTACTACCTTTTAAGAGGTCAATCAGTTCGCAGACTAGTCGCCAGTGCAGCTCGCAGCCCTCCAGCGTCAATTCTGTCGTCTGTATCGGCTCCCAGGGCCCTTATATAGTAATGAGAGTGTTTGCAGGGAAACGCACAATAATGCAAATAACGAAATAAAAGCAAATTTCTCTTTTAAATAGTTTTTTATTATCACGTACTACCATTTTAGAGGTCAATCACTTCGCAGACTAGACGCCAGTGCAGCCCGCAGCCCTCCAGCGTCAATTCTGTCGTCTGTATCGGCTCCCAGGGTCCTTATATAGTAATGAGAGTGTTTGCAGGGAAACGCACAATAATGCAAATAACGAAATAAAAGCAAATTTCTCTTTTAAATAGTTTTTTATTATCACGTACTACCTTTTAAGAGGTCAATCTCTTCGGAGACTAGTCGCCAGTTCAGCTCGCAGCCCTCCAGCGTCAATTCTGTCGTCTGTATTGGCTCCCAGGGTCCTTATATAGTAATGAGAGTGTTTTCAGGGAAACGCACAATAATGAAAATAACGAAATAAATGCAAATTTCTCTTTTAAATAGTTTTTTATTATCACGTACTACCATTTTAGAGGTCAATCACTTGGCAGACTAGTCGCCAGTTCAGCTCGCAGCCCTCCAGCGTCAATTCTGTTGTCTGTATCGGCTCCCAGGGTCCTTATATAGTAATGAGAGTGTTTGCAGGGAAACGCACAATAATGCAAATAACAAAATAAAAGCAAATTTCTCTTTTAAATAGTTTTTTTGTTATCACGACCTACCATTTTAGAGGTCAATCGACTGGCAGACTAGTCGCCAGTGCAGCTCGCAGCCCTCCAGCGTCAATTCTGTTGTCTGTATCGGCTCCCAGGGTCTTTATATAGTAATGAGAGTGTTTGCAGGGAACGCACAATAATGCAAATAACGAAATAAAAGCACATTTCTCTTTTAAATAGTTTTTTATTATCACGTACTACCTTTTAAGAGGTCAATCTCTTCGCAGACTAGTCGCCAGTTCAGCTCGCAGCCCTCCAGCGTCAATTCTGTCGTCTGTATAGGCACCCAGGGTCCTTATATAGTAATGAGAGTGTTTGCAGGGAAACGCACAATTATGCAAGTAACGAAATAAAAGATAATTTCACTTTTAAATATTTTTTTATTATCAGGTACTACCATTTTAGAGGTCAATCACTTGGCAGACTAGTCGCCAGTTCAGCTCGCAGCCCTCCAGCGTCAATTCTGTCGTCTGTATCGGCTCCCAGGTTCCTTATATAGTAATGAGAGTGTTTGCAGGGAAACGCACAATAATGCAAATAACGAAATAAAAGCAAATTTCTCTTTTAAATAGTTTTTTATTATCGCGTACTACCATTTTAGAGGTCAATCACTTCGCAGACTAGACGCCAGTGCAGCTCGCAGCCCTCCAGCGTCAATTCTGTCGTCTGTATCGGCTCCCAGGGTGCTTATATAGTAATGAGAGTGTTTGCAGGGAAACGCACAATAATGCAAATAACGAAATAAAAGCAAATTTCTCTTTTAAATAGTTTTTTATTATCACGTACTACCTTTTAAGAGGTCAATCACTTGGCAGACTAGTCGCCAGTTCAGCTCGCAGCCCTCAACCGTCAATTCTGTTGTCTGTATCGGCTCCCAGGGTCCTTATATAGTAATGAGAGTGTTTGCAGGGAAACGCACAATAATGCAAATAACGAAATAAAAGCAAATTTCTCTATTAAATAGTTTTTTATTATCACGTACTACCATTTTGGAGGTCAATCACTTGGCAGACTAGTCGCCAGTTCAGCCGGCAGCCCTCCAGCGTCAATTCTGTCGTCTGTATCGGCTCCCAGGGTGCTTATATAGTAATGAGAGTGTTTGCAGGGAAACGCACAATATTGCAAATAACGAAATAAAAGCAAATTACTCTTTTAAATAGTTTTTTATTATCACGTACTACCATTCTAGAGGTCACTCACTTGGCAGACTAGTCGCCAGTTCAGCTCGCAGCCCTCCAGCGTCAATTCTGTCGTCTGTATCGGCTCCCAGCGTCCTTATATAGTAATGAGAGTGTTTGCAGGGAAACGCACAATAATGCAAATATCGAAATAAAAGCAAATTTCTCTTTTAAATAGTTTTTTATTATCACGTACTACCATTTTAGAGGTCAATCACTTCGCAGACTAGACGCCAGTGCAGCTCGCAGCCCTCCAGTGTCAATTGTGTCGTCTGTATCGGCTCCCAGGGTCCTTATATAGTAATGAGAGTGTTTGCAGGGAAACGCACAATAATGCAAATAACGAAATAAAAGCAAATTTCTCTTTTAAATAGATTTTTATTATCACGTACTACCATTTTAGAGGTCAATCGATTGGCAGACTAGTCGCCAGTGCAGCTCGCAGCCCTCCAGCGTCAATTCTGTTGTCTGTATCGGCTCCCAGGGTTTTTATATAGTAATGAGAGTGTTTGCAGGGAACGCACAATAATGCAAATAACGAAATAAAAGCAAATTTCTCTTTTAAATTGTTTTTTATTATCACGACCTACCATTTTAGAGGTCAATCACTTCGCAGACTAGTCGCCATTTCAGCTCGCAGCCCTCCAGCGTCAATTCTGTATTCTGTATCGGCTCCCAGGGTCCTTATATAGTAATGAGAGTGTTTGCAGGGAAACGAACAATAATGCAAATAACGAAATAAAAGCAAATTTCTCTTTTAAATAGTTTTTTTGTTATCACGACCTACCATTTTAGAGGTCAATCGACAGGCAGACTAGTCGCCAGTGCAGCTCGCAGCCCTCCAGCGTCAATTCTGTTGTCTGTATCGGCTCCCAGGGTCTTTATATAGTAATGAGAGTGTTTGCAGGGAACGCACAATAATGCAAATAACGAAATAAAAGCACATTTCTGTTTTACATATTTTTTTATTATCAGGTACTACCATTTTAGAGGTCAATCACTTGGCAGACTAGTCGCCAGTTCAGCTCGCAGCCCTCCAGCGTCAATTCTGTCGTCTGTATCGGCTCCCAGGGTCCTTATATAGTAATGAGAGTGTTTGCAGGGAAACCCACAATAATGCAAATAACGAAATAAAAGCAAATTTCTCTTTTAAATAGTTTTTTATTATCACGTACTACCATTTAAGAGGTCAATCACATCGCAGACTAGTCGCCAGTTCAGCTCACAGCCCTCCAGCGTCAATTCTGTCGTCTGTATCGGCTCCCAGGGTCCTTATATAGTAATGAGAGTGTTTGCAGGGAAACGCACAATAATGCAAATAACGAAATAAAACAAATTTCTCTTTTAATTAGTTTTTTATTATCACGTACTAACATTTTAGAGGTCAATCACTTGGCAGACTAGTCGCCAGTTCAGCTCGCAGCCCTCCAGCGTCAATTCTGTCGTCTGTATCGGCTCCCAGGGTCCTTATATAGTAATGAGAGTGTTTGCAGGGAAACGCACAATAATGCAAATAACGAAATAAAAGCAAATTACTCTTTTAAATAGTTTTTTATTATCACGTACTACCATTTTAGAGGTCAATCACTTGGCAGACTAGTCGCCAGTTCAGCTCGCAGCCCTCCAGCGTCAATTCTGTCGTCTGTATCGGCTCCCAGGGTCCTTATATAGTAATGAGAGTGTTTGCAGGGAAACGCAAATTAATGCAAATAACGAAATAAAAGCAAATTTCTCTTTTAAATAGATTTTTATTATCACGTACTACCATTTTAGAGGTCAATAAATTGGCAGACTAGTCGCCAGTGCAGCTCGCAGCCCTCCAGCGTCAATTCTGTTGTCTGTATCGGCTCCCAGGGTCTTTATATAGTAATGAGAGTGTTTGCAAGGAACGCACAATAATGCAAATAACGAAATAAAAGCAAATTTCCCTTCTAAATAGTTTTTTATTATCACGTACTACCATTTTAGAGGTCAATCAATTCGCAGACTAGTCGCCAGTGCAGCTCGCAGCCCTCCAGCGTCAATTCTGTCGTCTGTATCGGCTCCCAGGGTCCTTATATAGTAATGAGAGTGTTTGCAGGGAAACGCACAATAATGCAAATAACGAAATAAAAGCAAATTTCTCTTTTAAATAGTTTTTTATTATCACGTACTACCATTTAAGAGGTCAATCTCTTCGCAGACTCGTCGCCAGTTCAGCTCGCAGCCCTCCAGCGTCAATTCTGTCGTCTGTATCGGCTCCCAGGGTCCTTATATAGTAATGAGAGTGTTTGCAGGGAAACGCACAATAATGCAAATAACGAAATAAATGCAAATTTCTCTTTTAAATAGTTTTTTATTATCATGTACTACCATTTTAGAGGTCAATCACTTCGCAGACTAGTCGACAGTGCAGCTAGCAGCCCTCCAGCGTCCATTCTGTCGTGTGTATAGGCTCCCAGGGTCCTTATATAGTAATGAGAGTGTTTGCAGGGAAACGCACAATAATGCAAATAACGAAGAAAAAGCAAATTTCTCTTTTAAATAGATTTTTATTATCACATACTACCATTTTAGAGGTCAATCACTTTGCAGACTAGTCGCCAGTGCAGCTCGCAGCCCTCCATTGTCCCCCTCAGGGGCTCGGCATTAATTTGCTGAGTACGGGCTTGGCGAACCCGGGGTCCTGAGCTGTGGGATGTGTCGCGCCAACAGTCCGCTACACCGTAAGCTCTGTGCGTGCTTCAACGACCATCGTTCGGCGCGACGGTGGAACGTTGTACGTTGCAGAGCCCGGGGATCTTGGCTTAATCGCCCGGGTCGCGAGGACGGTACAAACCTCTATAAAAAAAACCTCAATCTCAAGGTGTGCTACGTGCCGAGGAGATGCATGGCTGTTGAGGTAGAACAGTCATTAGCGAGCAACCTCTGAGGAACCTGCCGCACCTCAGTTGTATAAGGCTTACCCAGGCAATCGGGGCTCTGCCTGGGTGGACTCTTTTTCCCTAGCTGCTCGTGGGACCACGATGAAAAGAACTCAAAGTAACGCTGGTGGGCGTTTAACCACCGTCTCTAAGAGAGGAAAGGTTGAGTACAATGCTGAGAAATATGACCCTCAGTCGTTCCCTGCCTTGGCAACGCCATGGGAGGAACGTAGGACAAGAAATCGAGGTGAGGCCTATGCCCCCCGATACCTAGTATGTTCCCGGACTGACGGTGAGTCGTTTACCAACACAAAGCCCCTGTTTTTTGTCGAACACGTTGAGGATAAATTCGGTGAGGTGGAAGGCATGTCAAAGATGCGATCCGGCTCTGTCCTTATTACGACGTCATCCCCAGCGCAGTCACGAGCACTGCTTGCCTGTGACAAGCTGGGTGATGTTCTCGTGACGATCACTCCTCATAAGAGCCTCAACATGGTACAGGGTATAATCTTCCATAAAGATCTTCTGTTGCAGACCGATGACGAGCTACGTAAGAACTTGGAGCGGAGAGGAGTTCATTTTATACGGCGAGTGCATAGGGGTCCGAAGGACAACAGGGTTGCAACCGGCGCATTCATCTTGGCCTTCGAGGGTGACACGTTGCCTGAGAAGGTCAAGGTGATGATTTACCGGATTGACGTGAAGCCCTACGTTCCTCCCCCTATGCGCTGTTATAAGTGCTGGAGGTTTGGGCACATGTCCTCCAGGTGCACAGCCAACTCCACCTGTCGAGAGTGTGGACGTGCGGAACACCCTAACGTCCCTTGTGCACCTCCTCCACTTTGTGTGAACTGTGGACAACACCACTCCCCTTGCTCGCCCACCTGCTCTGTTCTGCATAGAGAGAGGAAGATAATGGAATATAAAACCATGGATAGGCTGTCTTACTCGGAGGCGAAGAGGAAATACGACAAACTGCATCCCATCAGTATGACGACATCCTTTGCTGCAGCCGTATCTTCATCTAAAGAATTGCCACGTGTGCAGTCGGTCCTAGTGGGCTCCCAGGCCCAACCATCTACCTCTGCCCCCCTAACTACTGGGGGCACCTCAAATTCCACCGCCCCCGAAGACCCTGCTTTGGGAGCGGTAACCACCACACCAAAGGGGACATTGGTCCCCACCCCAGAGCCAGAGCAACAACAGCCTGCTCTGGCTCCTCGCGCTAGGAAGGGGTCGCTCGGATCCCTTCCCTCTAAGGTTTCTCCCGCTGAATCAGCGGATGCCAGTGGATGGCAGAAAGTACTGCCAGCTGGTCGTAGGGCTGCACGCCGCTCCTCAGTCCTGGGGACTGAGCTGGCAGCGCCCTCCCAGCAAGAGAAACCTAAAGAGAAGCGCGAAACCAAGAAGAAGAAGGTCAAGAAACCGCCCAAGGAGAAGGATATCCCGGTGGCAACCTTGCCACCACCCCCCTCCACCTCTTCTTCTGAGGACGAGATAGAGATCCTCGCATCCCCCAAAGACTTGGCAATTGCCGAGTCTGCGGAAGTCATGGACGTTGAGGCTCTGCCTCAGAAATCGGCGACGGCAGAAGATACTGCGACCCCTACCGCGCCGCCGAATTCAGCATGCCCCAGCGACCAGGAGGCTCTCTGATCCTCCAGTGGAACTGTGGCGGATTTTTCCACCATCTGCCAGAGTTACAGCACTTGTTGTGCCGCTTCCCAGCGTTTTGTGTAGCCCTCCAGGAAACCTGGTTTCCTGCTAATAGGACCCCAGCCCTTCGTGGGTATCGGGGCTATTACAAAAATCGTCTCGTATATGACAGGGTCTCTGGAGGTGTCTGTATTTACGTCCTTGCCACCGTCCCCAGTGCCGCTGTGCCTCTACACACGACTCTTGAGACGGTGGCTGTTCGGATCCGGGCTATGCAGGAACTGACGATCTGTTCACTTTACCTTCCTCCAGATGAGATGATTTCAACTACTGGCCTTGCTACCCTGGTGGCACAACTTCCCCCACCATTTCTGATTCTGGGGGACTTCAATGCTCACCATCCCTTGTGGGGTGGAGCGCAGACAACAGCTCGCGGTAGGGACATAGAGACGCTCTTATCGCAGCAAGACGTCTGCCTGTTAAACACTGGTGCACCCACGCATTTTTGCATGGCACGAGGCACCTACTCAGCTATAGATCTCTCCATTTGTACCCCGAGCCTGCTCCCGCATTTCCAGTGGAGGGTCCATGATGACCTTTGCAACAGCGACCATTTTCCCATCCTCGTGTCGCTCCTGGATTTTCAACCTCCGGGCTGCCCATCTCGATGGTCTCTCCATCGAGCTGATTGGCAACGCTACACCTCAGTTGCAACGGTTCCTGTTCCACTGCCAGCTGATGTGGACATGGCGATTGACCAGGTAACCAGCACGATAGTCTCAGCCGCTGAGTCAACCATTCCCACCACTTCTGGCTCCCCACGGAGTAAGTCTGTGCCCTGTTGGACGCCGGAAATCGCTGAGGCCATTCGGGATCGTCGTCGGGCGCTCCAGCGGCATCGTCGACACCCCACTGTCGAAAACCTAATAGATTTTAAACGGCTCCGGGCCCGGGCTCGACAGCTCATCAGGCAGGGTAAACGGGACTGTTGGGAGACGTATGTCGCCAGCATCGGCCGTCGTGCCTCAGCATCTCGGGTGTGGTCGCAGGTTCGGCGCCTATTTGGGTACCGTCCACCGGCGGCGATTCCCAGCCTACGCATCCAGGGTACCCTATGCACCGACCCGATTTCCATTGCAGAACACATGGCCGAGCATTATGCTCGCACCTCTGCAACATGTGAATACAGTGCGGACTTCCGTGCGCTGAAGGAGCGTGTTGAACAGAGACGGCTGTCCTTTCACACACGTCGCGCCGAAGTGTACAACTCTGCTTTCAGTAAATGGGAATTCGAAACTGCCCTTGCCGCATGCCCCGATACCTCTCCAGGACCGGACAGAATCCACAGCCAGTTCATCCGGCACCTTTCCGTGGAGTTTCAACACCAGCTTCTCGCCCTGTTTAACCGTTTATGGGTGGAGGGGGCTTTCCCGTCACAATGGCGGGAAAGCATCGTCATCCCCGTGATGAAACCTGGTGCTGACCCACAGGTGGCTGATAGTTACCGCCCAATCAGCCTCACCAACGTTCTGTGCAAGCTATTCGAACGTATGGTGAGCCGGCGGCTTATGTGGATCCTAGAACATCGGGGTCTGTTGTCCCCACGTCAAGGGGGTTTCCGCCAAGGCCGCTCCACTGTTGACAACCTAGTGTCTCTGGAGTCCGCCATTCGTACGGCATTTAGCAGGCGTGAGCACCTTGTTGCCGTCTTTTTCGACCTCAGAAAGGCCTACGATACCACTTGGCGCCACCACATTCTGGCTACACTGCACGGTTGGGGATTGCGAGGTCCGCTCCCACTTTTTATTCAGAACTTCCTTTCCCTCCGATCTTTTCGGGTACGGGTTGGTACTTCCCTCAGCTCCTCTCACGTCCAGGAGAACGGTGTCCCACAGGGCTCTGTACTTAGTGTACCCCTATTTTTAATTGCCATCAATGGACTTGCTGAGGCAGTGGGGTCTTCGGTTTCTTCTTCTTTGTTTGCCGATGACTTCTGCCTATACTTCAGCTCAGATAGCGTTGGGGTAGCTGAAAGGCGTCTACAGGGAGCCATTCGAAAAGCGCAGTCGTGGGCCTCAACCCATGGGTTCCAGTTTTCTCCATCGAAAACCCGGGTTATGCACTTCTGCCGCCGTCGAGCTGTCCATTTGGACCCAGAGCTATATTTATATGATGAACTTCTTCGTGTCGAAGAGACTCACCGATTTCTTGGCATGCTCTTCGACAACCGGCTCACTTGGGTGCCTCATCTTCGCCAGCTCAAGCAGAAGTGCGTGAGGTACCTCAATATCCTACGCTGCCTCAGCCACACTAGTTGGGGTGCCGCCCGTACGAGTCTTTTGCAGCTCTACAGGGCACTGATTCAGTCGCGATTGGATTACGGGAGCTTTGTGTATGGTTCAGCAGCCCCATCTGCATTGCAGGCCTTGGACCCAGTACTTCACAGTGGGGTCCGTTTAGCGACAGGGGCCTTTCGGACAAGCCCAGTGGAAAGCCTACTAGCCGAAGCTGGAGTCCTTCCCCTGCGATTTCGGCGGCGGCAGCTGTTGGCCTCCTATGCTGCCCATGTTCATGAGATACCACATCATCCGAATCGCAGGCTTCTTTTTCCAACTGCTGCACTTCCATCTCCACAACGACGACCGAGGTCGGGTCTTCCGATCGCGGTGCGTGTTCGTTCCGTCCTGTCGTCTCTTGAGTCCATTCCTATCCCTAATGCTTTTCACAGTCCTTACCGCATCGCTCCCTGGTCACTTTCACGTCCACAGCTTCGGCTGGACTTGGCGCATGTATCAAAAGCCTCTGTAGCGCCACTGAGTCTCTGTCGCCAGTTTCAGGCGGTTTTGGAGTCGTTCTGTGACGCGGACGTCGTGTAAACGGATGGTTCTGTGGTTGACGGCCGTACTGGCTATGCATACGTCCATGGTGAGCATACTGAACAGCATTCACTGCCCTGTGGAAGTAGCGTCTTCACAGCGGAACTAGTTGCCATCTATCGGGCACTTGAACATCTCAGAGGTTGCCATGGGGAGTCTCTGGTCATCTGTTCTGACTCCCTTAGTGGTTTGCAAGCCCTCGGCAAATGCTTCCCAAAACATCCTTTGGTGCAATCCGTACAGGAGTCTCTTTCCAGGCTTGTTCGGTCTGGTCGCTCGGTGGTCTTTGTTTGGACCCCAGGCCACATCGGCATTCCTGGAAACGAACGTGTGGATCAGCTGGCTAAGCAGGCTACTTCCTCCAGTCCATTGGCTATTGGTCTTCCAGAGAGCGATCTCCGACTGGAGTTCCAACGGAAGATCCGTAGCCTGTGGGACTACGAGTGGGCTAACTCTGCTCACCCCAACAAGCTTCGTGCAGTGAAGCTCTCTACGGCCGCATGGAAGTACTCACTACGGTCGTCTCGTAGGGAATCTGTTGTTCTCTGCCGCCTACGAATCGGCCACACATGGATGACGCATGGCCACCTTCTTCGGCGGGAGGACGCACCACAGTGTGACTGTGGCGCCCCCTTGACAGTGGTCCACATCCTGGTGGACTGTCCACTTTTAATTGTTTTGCGACAATCTTTTAATCTCCCAGATGCGCTTCCTTTTATGTTAGGAGACGATGCTGCTATGGTCGATCGAGTTTTAGGTTTTATTCGCGCAACTGGCTTTTATGGGTCTATTTAGTGGTGGGGCCTATAAGCCCGCCCTGTCGGGCTTCACCCCCTCCAGAACAATAGGCCACTGTCATTTTACGGTTTGTGACTTGTTTTTTAACTACGGATTTTAAAGTGTGCAGAGTGGCTGGCTCATCCTGTGTTATTTTGTGATCAGCCAGCCACACGCTTCTGCAGCCTTGTTTTAGTGTTCTGTCTATTTTGTCCACTCCTGTCTTGTCCATTGTTCTGTCATCATTTTACGATTGACTGTCGCTCAGTACCTGGAGCATCCTGGACTTAGTAGTATGCGACGAAAAGGAAACTTTTAACAGTTTACTCCTAGCTGGGAACAGGGGACTGATAACCCAGCAGTTGAGTCCCCTTTAAACATCAACAACAACAACAACAACAACAACAACCCTCCAGCGTCAATTCTGTCGTCTGTATCGGCTCCCAGGGTCCTTATATAGTAATGAGAGTGTTTGCAGGGAAACGCACAATAATGCAAATAACGAAATAAAAGCAAATTTCTCTTTTAAATAGTTTTTTATTATCACGTACTACCATTTTAGAGGTCAATCACTTGGCAGACTAGTCGCCAGTTCAGCTCGCAGCCCTCCAGCGTCAATTCTGACGTCTGTATCGGCTCCCAGGGTCCTTATATAGTAATGAGAGTGTTTGCAGGGAAACGCACAATATTGCAAATAACGAAATAAAAGCAAATTTCTCTTTTAAATAGTTTTTTATTATCACGTACTACCATTCTAGAGGTCAATCACTTGGCAGACTAGTCGCCAGTTCAGCTCGCAACCCTCCAGCGTCAATTCTGTCGTCAGTATCGGCTCCCAGGGTCCTTATATAGTAATGAGAGTGTTTGCAGGGAAACGCACAATAATGCAAATAACGAAATAAAAGCAAATTTCTCTTTTAAATAGATTTTTATTATCACGTACTACCATTTTAGAGGTCAATCGATTGGCAGACTAGTCGCCAGTGCAGCTCGCAGCCCTCCAGCGTCAATTCTGTTGTCAGTATCGGCTCCCAGGGTCTTTATATAGTAATGAGAGTGTTTGCAGGGAACGCACAATAATGCAAATAACGAAATAAAAGCAAATTTCTCTTTTAAATTGTTTTTTATTATCACGACCTACCATTTTGGAGGTCAATCACTTGGCAGACTAGTCGCCAGTGCAGCTAGCAGCCCTCCAGCGTCAATTCTGTCTTCTGTATCGGCTCCCAGGGTCCTTATATAGTAATGAGAGTGTTTGCAGGGAAACGCACAATAATGCAAATAACAAAATAAAAGCAAATTTCTCTTTTAAATAGATTTTTATTATCACGTACTACCATTTTAGGGGTCAATCGATTGGCAGACTAGTCGCCAGTGCAGCTCGCAGCCCTCCAGCGTCAATTCTGTTGTCTGTATCGGCTCCCAGGGTCTTTATATAGTAATGAGAGTGTTTGCAGGGAACGCACAATAATGCAAATAACGAAATAAAAGCAAATTTCTCTTTTAAATTGTTTTTTATTATCACGACCTAACATTTTAGAGGTCAATCACTTCGCAGACTAGTCGCCATTTCAGCTCGCAGCCCTCCAGCGTCAATTCTGTCTTCTGTATCGGCTCCCAGGGTCCTTATATAGTAATGAGAGTGTTTGCAGGGAAACGAACAATAATGCAAATAACGAAATAAAAGCAAATTTCTCTTTTAAATAGTTTTTTTTGTTATCACGACCTACCATTTTAGAGGTCAATCGACTGGCAGACTAGTCGCCAGTGCAGCTCGCAGCCCTCCAGCGTCAATTCTGTTGTCTGTATCGGCTCCCAGGGACTTTATATAGTAATGAGAGTGTTTGCAGGGAACGCACAATAATGCAAATAACGAAATAAAAGCACATTTCTCTTTTAGATATTTTTTTATTATCAGGTACTACCATTTTAGAGGTCAATCACTTGGCAGACTAGTCGCCAGTTCAGCTCGCAGCCCTCCAGCGTCAATTCTGTCGTCTGTATCGGCTCCCAGGGTCCTTATATAGTAATGAGAGTGTTTACAGGGAAACGCACAATAATGCAAATAACGAAATAAAAGCAAATTTCTCTTTTAAATAGTTTTTTATTATCACGTACTACCATTTTAGAGGTCAATCACTTCGCAGACTAGTCGCCAGTGCAGCTCGCAGCCCTCCAGCGTCAATTCTGTCGTCTGTATCGGCTCCCAGGGTCCTTATATAGTAATGAGAGTGTTTGCAGGGAAACGCACAATAATGCAAATAACGAAATAAAAGCAAATTTCTCTTTTAAATAGTTTTTTATTATCACGTACTACCATTTTAGAGGTCAATCACTTGGCAGACTAGTCGCCAGTTCAGCTCGCAGCCCTCCAGCGTCAATTCTGTCGTCGGTATCGGCTCCCAGGGTCCTTATATAGTAATGAGAATGTTTGCAGGGAAACGCACAATATTGCAAATAACGAAATAAAAGCAAATTACTCTTTTAAATAGTTTTTTATTATCACGTACTACCATTCTAGAGGTCAATCACTTGGCAGACTAGTCGCCAGTTCAGCTCGCAACCCTCCAGCGTCAATTCTGTCGTCTGTATCGGCTCCCAGGGTCCTTATATAGTAATGAGAGTGTTTGCAGGGAAACGCACAATAATGCAAATAACGAAATAAAAGCAAATTTCTCTTTTAAATAGTTTTTTATTATCATGTACTACCATTTTAAAGGTCAATAACTTCGCAGACTAGTCGTCAGTGCAGCTAGCAGCCTCCAGCGTCAATTCTGTCGTCTGTATCGGCTCCCAGGGTCCTTATATAGTAATGAGAGTGTTTGCAGGGAAACGCACAATATTGCAAATAACGAAATAAAAGCAAATTACTCTTTTAAATAGTTTTTTATTATCACGTACTACCATTCTAGAGGTCAATCACTTGGCAGACTAGTCGCCAGTTCAGCTCGCAACCCTCCAGCGTCAATTCTGTCGTCTGTATCGGCTCCCAGGGTCCTTATATAGTAATGAGAGTGTTTGCAGGGAAACGCACAATAATGCAAATAACGAAATAAAAGCAAATTTCTCTTTTAAATAGATTTTTATTATCACGTACTACCATTTTAGAGGTCAATCGATTGGCAGACTAGTCGCCAGTGCAGCTCGCAGCCCTCCAGCGTCAATTCTGTTGTCAGTATCGGCTCCCAGGGTCTTTATATAGTAATGAGAGTGTTTGCAGGGAACGCACAATAATGCAAATAACGAAATAAAAGCAAATTTCTCTTTTAAATTGTTTTTTATAATCACGACCTACCATTTTGGAGGTCAATCACTTGGCAGACTAGTCGAAAGTGCAGCTAGCAGCCCTCCAGCGTCCATTCTGTCGTCTGTATCAGCTCCCAGGGTCCTTATATAGTAATGAGAGTGTTTGCAGGGAAACGCACAATAATGCAAATAACAAAATAAAAGCAAATTTCTCTTTTAAATAGATTTTTATTATCACGTACTACCATTTTAGGGGTCAATCGATTGGCAGACTAGTCGCCAGTGCAGCTCGCAGCCCTCCAGCGTCAATTCTGTTGTCTGTATCGGCTCCCAGGGTCTTTATATAGTAATGAGAGTGTTTGCAGGGAACGCACAATAATGCAAATAACGAAATAAAAGCAAATTTCTCTTTTAAATTGTTTTTTATTATCACGACCTAACATTTTAGAGGTCAATCACTTCGCAGACTAGTCGCCATTTCAGCTCGCAGCCCTCCAGCGTCAATTCTGTCTTCTGTATCGGCTCCCAGGGTCCTTATATAGTAATGAGAGTGTTTGCAGGGAAACGAACAATAATGCAAATAACGAAATAAAAGCAAATTTCTCTTTTAAATAGTTTTTTTGTTATCACGACCTACCATTTTAGAGGTCAATCGACTGGCAGACTAGTCGCCAGTGCAGCTCGCAGCCCTCCAGCGTCAATTCTGTTGTCTGTATCGGCTCCCAGGGTCCTTATATAGTAATGAGAGTGTTTGCAGGGAAACGCACAATAATGCAAATAACAAAATAAAAGCAAATTTCTCTTTTAAATAGTTTTTTATTATCACGTACTACCATTTTAGAGGTCAATCACTTGGCAGACTAGTCGCCAGTTCAGCTCGCAGCCCTCCAGCGTCAATTCTGTCGTCGGTATCGGCTCCCAGGGTCCTTATATAGTAATGAGAATGTTTGCAGGGAAACGCACAATATTGCAAATAACGAAATAAAAGCAAATTACTCTTTTAAATAGTTTTTTATTATCACGTACTACCATTCTAGAGGTCAATCACTTGGCAGACTAGTCGCCAGTTCAGCTCGCAACCCTCCAGCGTCAATTCTGTCGTCTGTATCGGCTCCCAGGGTCCTTATATAGTAATGAGAGTGTTTGCAGGGAAACGCACAATAATGCAAATAACGAAATAAAAGCAAATTTCTCTTTTAAATAGATTTTTATTATCACGTACTACCATTTTAGAGGTCAATCGATTGGCAGACAAGTCGCCAGTGCAGCTCGCAGCCCTCCAGCGTCAATTCTGTTGTCAGTATCGGCTCCCAGGGTCTTTATATAGTAATGAGAGTGTTTGCAGGGAACGCACAATAATGCAAATAACGAAATAAAAGCAAATTTCTCTTTTAAATTGTTTTTTATTATCACGACCTACCATTTTGGAGGTCAATCACTTGGCAGACAAGTCGCCAATGCAGCTAGCAGCCCTCCAGCGTCCATTCTGTCGTCTGTATCAGCTCCAAGGGTCCTTATATAGTAATGAGAGTGTTTGCAGGGAAACGCACAATAATGCAAATAACGAAATAAAAGCAAATTTCTCTTTTAAATAGATTTTTATTATCACGTACTACCATTTTAGAGGTCAATCGATTGGCAGACTAGTCGCCAGTGCAGCTCGAAGCCCTCCAGCGTCAATTCTGTTGTCTGTATCGGCTCCCAGGGTCTTTATATAGTAATGAGAGTGTTTGCAGGGAACGCACAATAATGCAAATAACGAAATAAAAGCAAATTTCTCTTTTAAATAGTTTTTTATTATCACGTACTACCATTTTAGAGGTCAATCAATTCGCAGACTAGTCGCCAGTGCAGCTCGCAGCCCTCCAGCGTCAATTCTGTCATTTGTATCGGCTCCCAGGGTCCTTATATAGTAATGAGAGTGTTTGCAGGGAAACGCACAATAATGCAAATAACGAAATAAAAGCAAATTTCTCTTTTAAATAGTTTTTTATTATCACGTACTACCATTTAAGAGGTCAATCTCTTCGCAGACTCGTCGCCAGTTCAGCTCGCAGCCCTCCAGCGTCAATTCTGTCGTCTGTATCGGCTCCCAGGGTCCTTATATAGTAATGAGAGTGTTTGCAGGGAAACGCACAATAATGCAAATAACGAAATAAAAGCAAATTTCTCTTTTAAATAGTTTTTTATTATCACGTACTACCATTTTAGAGGTCAATCACTTGGCAGACTAGTCGCCAGTTCAGCTCGCAGCTCTCCAGCGTCAATTCTGTCGTCGGTATCCGCTCCCAGGGTCCTTATATAGTAATGAGAGTGTTTGCAGGGAAACGCACAATAATGCAAATAACGAAATAAAAGCAAATTACTCTTTTAAATAGATTTTTATTATCATGTACTACCATTTTAGAGGTCAATCGATTGGCAGACAAGTCGCCAGTGCAGCTCGCAGCCCTCCAGCGTCAATTCTGTTGTCAGTATCGGCTCCCAGGGTCTTTATATAGTAATGAGAGTGTTTGCAGGGAACGCACAATAATGCAAATAACGAAATAAAAGCAAATTTCTCTTTTAAATTGTTTTTTATTATCACGACCTACCATTTTGGAGGTCAATCACTTGGCAGACAAGTCGCCAATGCAGCTAGCAGCCCTCCAGCGTCCATTCTGTCGTCTGTATCAGCTCCAAGGGTCCTTATATAGTAATGAGAGTGTTTGCAGGGAAACGCACAATAATGCAAATAACGAAATAAAAGCAAATTTCTCTTTTAAATAGATTTTTATTATCACGTACTACCATTTTAGAGGTCAATCGATTGGCAGACTAGTCGCCAGTGCAGCTCGAAGCCCTCCAGCGTCAATTCTGTTGTCTGTATCGGCTCCCAGGGTCTTTATATAGTAATGAGAGTGTTTGCAGGGAACGCACAATAATGCAAATAACGAAATAAAAGCAAATTTCTCTTTTAAATAGTTTTTTATTATCACGTACTACCATTTTAGAGGTCAATCACTTCCCAGACTAGTCGCCATTTCAGCTCGCAGCCCTCCAGCGTCAATTCTGTCTTCTGTATCGGCTCCCAGGGTCCTTATATAGTAATGAGAGTGTTTGCAGGGAAACGAACAATAATGCAAATAACGAAATAAAAGCAAATTTCTCTTTTAAATAGTTTTTTTGTTATCACGACCTACCATTTTAGAGGTCAATCCACTGGCAGACTAGTCGCCAGTGCAGCTCGCAGCCCTCCAGCGTCAATTCTGTTGTCTGTATCGGCTCCCAGGGTCTTTATATAGTAATGAGAGTGTTTGCAGGGAACGCACAATAATGCAAATAACGAAATAAAAGCACATTTCTCTTTTAGATATTTTTTTATTATCAGGTACTACCATTTTAGAGGTCAATCACTTGGCAGACTAGTCGCCAGTTCAGCTCGCAGCCCTCCACCGTCAATTCTGTCGTCTGTATCGGCTCCCAGGTTCCTTATATAGTAATGAGAGTGTTTGCAGGGAAACGCACAATAATGCAAATAACGAAATAAAAGCCAATTTCTCTTTTAAATAGTTTTTTATTATCACGTACTACCTTTTAAGTGGTCAATCTCTTCGCAGACTAGTCGCCAGTTCAGCTCGCAGCCCTCCAGCGTCAATTCTGTCGTCTGTATCGGCTCCCAGGGTCCTTATATAGTAATGAGAGTGTTTGCAGGGAAACACACAATAATGCAAATAACGAAATAAAAGCAAATTTCTCTTTTAAAAGGTTTTTTATTATCACGTACTACCATTTTAGAGGTCAATCACTTTGCAGACTAGTCGCCAGTGCAGCTCGCAGCCCTCCAGCGTCAATTCTGTCATCTGTATCGGCTCCCAGGGTCCTTATATAGTAATGAGAGTTTTTGCAGGGAAACGCACAATAATGCAAATAACGAAATAAAAGCAAATTTCTCTTTTAAATAGTTTTTTATTATCACGACCTACCATTTTAGAGGTCAATCACTTGGCAGACTAGTCGCCAGTTCAGCTCACAGCCCTCCAGCGTCAATTCTGTCGTCTGTATCGGCTCCCAGGGTGCTTATATAGTAATGAGAGTGTTTGCAGGGAAACGCACAAAAATGCAAATAACGAAATAAAAGCAAATTTCTCTTTTAAATATTTTTTTATTATCACGTACTACCATTTTAGAGGTCATTCACTTGGCAGACTAGTCGCCAGTTCAGCTCGTAGCCCTCCAGCGTCAATTCTGTCGTCTGTATCGGCTCCCAGGGTCCTTATATATTAATGAGAGTGTTTGCAGGGAAACGCACAATAATGCAAATAACGAAATAAAAGATAATTTCTCTTTTAAATAGTTTTTTATTATCACGTACTACCATTTAAGAGGTCAATCACATCGCACACTAGTCGCCAGTTCAGCTCGCAGCCCTCCAGCGTCAATTCTGTCGTCTGTATCAGCTCCCTGGGTCCTTATATAGTAATGAGAGTGTTTGCAGGGAACGCACAATAATGCAAATAACGAAATAAGAGCAAATTTCTCTTTTAAATAGTTTTTTATTATCACGTACTACCATTTTAGAGGTCAATCACTTCGCAGACTAGTCGCCATTTCAGCTCGCAGCCCTCCAGCGTCAATTCTGTCGTCTGTATCGGCTCCCAGGGTCCTTATATAGTAATGAGAGTGTTTGCAGGGAAACGCACAATAATGCAAATAACGAAATAAAAGCAAATTTCTCTTTTAAAAAGTTTTTTATTATCACGTACTACCATTTTATAGGTCAATCACTTTGCAGACTAGTCGCCAGTGCAGCTCGCAGCCCTCCAGCGTCAATTCTGTCATCTGTATCAGCTCCCAGGGTCCTTATATAGTAATGAGAGTTTTTGCAGGGAAACGCACAATAATGCAAATAACGAAATAAAAGCAAATTTCTCTTTTAAATAGTTTTTTATTATCACGACCTACCATTTTAGAGGTCAATCACTTGGCAGACTAGTCGCCAGTTCAGCTCGCAGCCCTCCAGCGTCAATTCTGTCGTCTGTATCGGCTCCCAGGGTGCTTATATAGTAATGAGAGTGTTTGCAGGGAAACGCACAAAAATGCAAATAACCAAATAAAAGCAAATTTCTCTTTTAAATAGTTTTTTTATTATCACGTACTACCATTTTAGAGGTCATTCACTTGGCAGACTAGTCGCCAGTTCAGCTCGTAGCCCTCCAGCGTCAATTCTGTCGTCTGTATCGGCTCCCAGGGTCCTTATATATTAATGAGAGTGTTTGCAGGGAAACGCACAATAATGCAAATAACGAAATAAAAGATAATTTCTCTTTTAAATAGTTTTTTATTATCACGTACTACCATTTAAGAGGTCAATCACATCGCACACTAGTCGCCAGTTCAGCTCGCAGCCCTCCAGCGTCAATTCTGTCGTCTGTATCAGCTCCCACGGTCCTTATATAGTAATGAGAGTGTTTGCAGGGAACGCACAATAATGCAAATAACGAAATAAAAGCAAATTTCTCTTTTAAATAGTTTTTTATTATCACGTACTACCATTTTAGAGGTCAATCACTTCGCAGACTAGTCGCCATTTCAGCTCGCAGCCCTCCAGCGTCAATTCTGTCTTCTGTATCGGCTCCCAGGGTCCTTATATAGTAATGAGAGTGTTTGCAGGGAAACGAACAATAATGCAAATAACGAAATAAAAGCAAATTTCTCTTTTAAATAGTTTTTTTGTTATCACGACCTACCATTTTAGAGGTCAATCGACTGGCAGACTAGTCGCCAGTGCAGCTCGCAGCCCTCCAGCATCAATTCTGTTGTCTGTATCGGCTCCCAGGGTCTTTATATAGTAATGAGAGTGTTTGCAGGGAACGCACAATAATGCAAATAACGAAATAAAAGCACATTTCTCTTTTAGATATTTTTTTATTATCAGGTACTACCATTTTAGAGGTCAATCACTTGGCAGACTAGTCGCCAGTTCAGCTCGCAGCCCTCCAGCGTCAATTCTGTCGTCTGTATCGGCTCCCAGGTTCCTTATATAGTAATGAGAGTGTTTGCAGGGAAACGCACAATAATGCAAATAACGAAATAAAAGCAAATTTCTCTTTTAAATAGTTTTTTATTATCACGTACTACCTTTTAAGTGGTCAATCTCTTCGCAGACTAGTCGCCAGTTCAGCTCGCAGCCCTCCAGCGTCAATTCTGTCGTCTGTATCGGCTCCCAGGGTGCTTATATAGTAATGAGAGTGTTTGCAGGGAAACGCACAAAAATGCAAATAACCAAATAAAAGCAAATTTCTCTTTTAAATAGTTTTTTATTATCACGTACTACCATTTTAGAGGTCATTCACTTGGCAGACTAGTCGCCAGTTCAGCTCGTAGCCCTCCAGCGTCAATTCTGTCGTCTGTATCGGCTCCCAGGGTCCTTATATATTAATGAGAGTGTTTGCAGGGAAACGCACAATAATGCAAATAACGAAATAAAAGATAATTTCTCTTTTAAATAGTTTTTTATTATCACGTACTACCATTTAAGAGGTCAATCACATCGCACACTAGTCGCCAGTTCAGCTCGCAGCCCTCCAGCGTCAATTCTGTCGTCTGTATCGGCTCCCACGGTCCTTATATAGTAATGAGAGTGTTTGCAGGGAAACGCACAATAATGCAAATAACGAAATAAAAGCAAATTTCTCTTTTAAATAGTTTTTTATTATCACGTACTACCATTTTAGAGGTCAATCACTTTGCAGACTAGTCGCCAGTGCAACCCGCAGCCCTCCAGCGTCAATTCTGTCATCTGTATCGGCTCCCAGGGTCCTTATATAGTAATGAGAGTGTTTGCAGGGAAACGCACAATAATGCAAATAACGAAATAAAAGCAAATTTCTCTTTTAAATAGTTTTTTATTATCACGTACTACCATTTTAGAGGTCAATCACTTCGCAGACTAGACGCCAGTGCAGCCCGCAGCCCTCCAGCGTCAATTCTGTCGTCTGTATCGGCTCCCAGGGTCCTTATATAGTAATGAGAGTGTTTGCAGGGAAACGCACAATAATGCAAATAACGAAATAAAAGCAAATTTCTCTTTTAAATAGTTTTTTTATTATCACGTACTACCTTTTAAGAGGTCAATCTCTTCGGAGACTAGTCGCCAGTTCAGCTCGCAGCCCTCCAGCGTCAATTCTGTCGTCTGTATCGGCTCCCAGGGTCCTTATATAGTAATGAGAGTGTTTTCAGGGAAACGCACAATAATGAAAATAACGAAATAAATGCAAATTTCTCTTTTAAATAGTTATTTATTATCACGTACTACCATATTAGAGGTCAATCACTTGGCAGACTAGTCGCCAGTTCAGCTCGCAGCCCTCCAGCGTCAATTCTGTTGTCTGTATCGGCTCCCAGGGTCCTTATATAGTAATGAGAGTGTTTGCAGGGAAACGCACAATAATGCAAATAACGAAATAAAAGCAAATTTCTCTTTTAAATAGTTTTTTTGTTATCACGACCTACCTTTTTAGAGGTCAATCGACTGGCAGACTAGTCGCCAGTGCAGCTCGCAGCCCTCCAGCGTCAATTCTGTTGTCTGTATCGGCTCCCAGGGTCTTTATATAGTAATGAGAGTGTTTGCAGGGAACGCACAATAATGCAAATAACGAAATAAAAGCACATTTCTCTTTTAAATAGTTTTTTATTATCACGTACTACCTTTTAAGAGGTCAATCTCTTCGCAGACTAGTCGCCAGTTCAGCTCGCAGCCCTCCAGCGTCAATTCTGTCGTCTGTATCGGCTCCCAGGGTCCTTATATAGTAATGAGAGTGTTTGCAGGGAAACGCACAATAATGCAAATAACGAAATAAATGCAAATTTCTCTTTTAAATAGTTTTTTATTATCACGTACTACCATTTTAGAGGTCAATCACTTGGCAGACTAGTCGCCAGTTCAGCTCGCAGCCCTCCAGCGTCAATTCTGTCGTCTGTATCGGCTCCCAGGGTCCTTATATAGTAATGAGAGTGTTTGCAGGGAAACGCACAATAATGCAAATAACGAAATAAATGCAAATTTCTCTTTTAAATAGTTTTTTATTATCACGTACTACCATTTTAGAGGTCAATCACTTCGCAGACTAGTCGCCATTTCAGCTCGCAGCCCTCCAGCGTCCATTCTGTCTTCTGTATCGGCTCCCAGGGTCCTAATATAGTAATGAGAGTGTTTGCAGGGAAACGAACAATAATGCAAATAACGAAATAAAAGCAAATTACTCTTTTAAATAGTTTTTTTATTATCACGACCTACCATTTTAGAGGTCAGACGACTGGCAGACTAGTCGCCAGTGCAGCTCGCAGCCCTCCAGCGTCAATTCTGTTGTCTGTATCGGCTCCCAGGGTTTTTATATAGTAATGAGAGTGTTTGCAGGGAACGCACAATAATGCAAATAACGAAATAAAAGCACATTTCTCTTTTAAATAGTTTTTTATTATCACGTACTACCATTTTAGAGGTCAATCACTTGGCAGACTAGTCGCCAGTTCAGCTCGCAGCCCTCCAGCGTCAAATCTGTCGTCTGTATAGGCACCCAGGGTCCTTATATAGTAATGAGAGTGTTTGCAGGGAAAGGCACAATTATGCAAATAACGAAATAAAAGATAATTTCACTTTTAAATATTTTTTTATTATCAGGTACTACCATTTTAGAGGTCAATCACTTGGCAGACTAGTCGCCAGTTCAGCTCGCAGCCCTCCAGCGTCAATTCTGTCGTCTGTATCGGCTCCCAGGGTCCTTATATAGTAATGAGAGTGTTTGCAGGGAAACGCACAATAATGCAAATAACGAAATAAAAGCAAATTTCTCTTTTAAATAGTTTTTTATTATCACGTACCACCATTTTAGAGGTCAATCACTTCGCAGACTAGTCGCCAGTGCAGCTCGCAGCCCTCCAGCGTCAATTCTGTCGTCTGTATCGGCTCCCAGGGTCCTTATATAATAATGAGAGTGTTTGCAGGGAAACGCACAATAATGCAAATAACGAAATAAAAGCTAATTTCTCTTTTAAATAGTTTTTTATTATCACGTACTACCTTTTAAGAGGTCAATCACTTCGCAGACTAGTCGCCAGTGCAGCTCGCAGCCATAAAGCGTCAATTCTGTCGTCTGTATCGGCTCCCAGGGTCCTTATATAGTAATGAGAGTGTTTGCAGGGAAACGCACAATAATGCAAATAACGAAATAAAAGCAAATTTCTCTTTTAAATAGTTTTTTATTATTACGTACTACCATTTAAGAGGTCAATCACATCGCAGACTAGTCGCCAGTTCAGCTCGCAGCCTTCCAGCGTCAATTCTGTCGTCTGTATCGGCTCCCAGGGTCCTTATATAGTAATGAGAGTGTTTGCAGGGAAACGCACAATAATGCAAATAATGAAATAAAAGCAAATTTCTCTTTTAAATAGTTTTTTATTATCGCGTACTACCATTTTAGAGGTCAATCACTTCGCAGACTAGACGCCAGTGCAGCTCGCAGCCCTCCAGCGTCAATTCTGTCGTCTGTATCGGCTCCCAGGGTCCTTATATAGTAATGAGAGTGTTTGCAGGGAAACGCACAATAATGCAAATAAAAAAATAAAAGCAAATTTCTCTTTTAAATAGTTTTTTATTATCACGTACTACCTTTTAAGAGGTCAATCACTTGGCAGACTAGTCGCCAGTTCAGCTCGCAGCCCTCCACCGTCAATTCTGTTGTCTGTATCGGCTCCCAGGGTCCTTATATAGTAATGAGAGTGTTTGCAGGGAAACGCACAATAATGCAAATAACTAAGTAAAAGCAAATTTCTCTTTTAAATAGTTTTTTATTATCACGTACTACCATTTTGGAGGTCAATCACTTGGCAGACAAGTCGCCAGTTCAGCTCGCAGCCCTCCAGCGTCAATTCTGTCGTCTGTATCGGCTCCCAGGGTGCTTATATAGTAATGAGAGTGTTTGCAGGGAAACGCACAATATTGCAAATAACGAAATAAAAGCAAATTACTCTTTTAAATAGTTTTTTATTATCACGTACTACCATTCTAGAGGTCAATCACTTGGCAGACTAGTCGCCAGTTCAGCTCGCAGCCCTCCAGCGTCAATTCTGTCGTCTGTATCGGCTCCCAACGTCCTTATATAGTAATGAGAGTGTTTGCAGGGAAACGCACAATAATGCAAATAACGAAATAAAAGCAAATTTCTCTTTTAAATAGTTTTTTATTATCACGTACTACCATTTTAGAGGTCAATCACTTCGCAGACTAGACGCCAGTGCAGCTCGCAGCCCTCCAGCGTCAATTGTGTCGTCTGTATCGGCTCCCAGGGTCCTTATATAGTAATGAGAGTGTTTGCAGGGAAACGCACAATAATGCAAATAACGAAATAAAAGCAAATTTCTCTTTTAAATTGTTTTTTTATTATCACGTACTACCATTTTGGAGGTCAATCACTTGGCAGACTAGTCGCCAGTGCAGCTAGCAGCCCTCCAGCGTCCATTCTGTCGTCTGTATCAGCTCCCAGGGTCCTTATATAGTAATGAGAGTGTTTGCAGGGAAACGCACAATAATGCAAATAACGAAATAAAAGCAAATTTCTCTTTTAAATAGATTTTTATTATCACGTACTACCATTTTAGAGGTCAATCGATTGGCAGACTAGTCGCCAGTGCAGCTCGCAGCCCTCCAGCGTCAATTCTGTTGTCTGTATCGGCTCCCAGGGTCTTTATATAGTAATGAGAGTGTTTGCAGGGAACGCACAATAATGCAAATAACGAAATAAAAGCAAATTTCTCTTTTAAATTGTTTTTTATTATCACGACCTACCATTTTAGAGGTCAATCACTTCGCAGACTAGTCGCCATTTCAGCTCGCAGCCCTCCAGCGTCAATTCTGTCTTCTGTATCGGCTCCCAGGGTCCTTATATAGTAATGAGAGTGTTTGCAGGGAAACGAACAATAATGCAAATAACGAAATAAAAGCAAATTTCTCTTTTAAATAGTTTTTTTGTTATCACGACCTACCATTTTAGAGGTCAATCGACTGGCAGACTAGTCGCCAGTGCAGCTCGCAGCCCTCCAGCGTCAATTCTGTTGTCTGTATCCGCTCCCAGGGTCTTTATATAGTAATGAGAGTGTTTGCAGGGAACGCACAATAATGCAAATAACGAAATAAAAGCACATTTCTCTTTTAGATATTTTTTTATTATCAGGTACTACCATTTTAGAGGTCAATCACTTGGCAGACTAGTCGCCAGTTCAGCTCGCAGCCCTCCAGCGTCAATTCTGTCGTCTGTATCGGCTCCCAGGGTCCTTATATAGTAATGAGAGTGTTTGCAGGGAAACGCACAATAATGCAAATAACGAAATAAAAGCAAATTTCTCTTTTAAGTAGATTTTTATTATCACTTACTACCATTTTAGAGGTCAATCGATTGGCAGACTAGTCGCCAGTGCAGCTCGCAGCCCTCCAGCGTCAATTCTGTCGTCTGTATCGGCTCCCAGGGTCCTTATATAGTAATGAGAGTGTTTGCAGGGAAACGCACAATAATGCAAATAACGAAATAAAAGTAAATTTCTCTTTTAAATAGTTTTTTATTATCACGTACTACCTTTTAAGATGTCAATCACTTGGCAGACTAGTCGCCAGTTCAGCTCGCAGCCCTCCACCGTCAATTCTGTTGTCCGTATCGGCTCCCAGGGTCCTTATATAGTAATGAGAGTGTTTGCAGGGAAACGAACAATAATGCAAATAACTAAATAAAAGCAAATTACTCTTTTAAATAGTTTTTTATTATCACGTACTACCATTCTAGAGGTCAATCACTTGGCAGAATAGTCGCCAGTTCAGCTCGCAGCCCTCCAGCGTCAATTCTGTCGTCTGTATCGGCTCCCAACGTCCTTATATAGTAATGAGAGTGTTTGCAGGGAAACGCACAATAATGCAAATAACGAAATAAAAGCAAATTTCTCTTTTAAATAGTTTTTTATTATCACGTACTACCATTTTAGAGGTCAATCACTTCGCAGACTAGACGCCAGTGCAGCTCGCTGCCCTCGAGCGTCAATTGTGTCGTCTGTATCGGCTCCCAGGGTCCTTATATAGTAATGAGAGTGTTTGCAGGGAAACGCACAATAATGCAAATAACGAAATAAAAGCAAATTTCTCTTTTAAATTGTTTTTTTATTATCACGTACTACCATTTTGGACGTCAATCACTTGGCAGACTAGTCGCCAGTGCAGCTAGCAGCCCTCCAGCGTCCATTCTGTCGTCTGTATCAGCTCCCAGGGTCCTTATATAGTAATGAGAGTGTTTGCAGGGAAACGCACAATAATGCAAATAACGAAATAAAAGCAAATTTCTCTTTTAAATAGATTTTTATTATCACGTACTACCATTTTAGAGGTCAATCGATTGGCAGACTAGTCGCCAGTGCAGCTCGCAGCCCTCCAGCGTCAATTCTGTTGTCTGTATCGGCTCCCAGGGTCTTTATATAGTAATGAGAGTGTTTGCAGGGAAACGCACAATAATGCAAATAACGAAATAAAAGCAAATTTCTCTTTTAAATAGTTTTTTATTATCACGTACTACCATTTAAGAGGTCAATCACTTCGCAGACTAGTCGCCATTTCAGCTCGCAGCCCTCCAGCGTCAATTCTGTCGTCTGTATCGGCTCCCAGGGTCCTTATATAGTAATGAGAGTGTTTGCAGGGAAACGCACAATAATGCAAATAACGAAATAAAAGCAAATTTCTCTTTTAAATAGTTTTTTATTATCACGTACTACCATTTAAGAGGTCAATCACATCGCAGACTAGTCGCCAGTTCAGCTCACAGCCCTCCAGCGTCAATTCTGTCGTCTGTATCGGCTCCCAGGGTCCTTATATAGTAATGAGAGTGTTTGCAGGGAAACGCACAATAATGCAAATAACGAAATAAAACAAATTTCTCTTTTAATTAGTTTTTTATTATCACGTACTAACATTTTAGAGGTCAATCACTTGGCAGACTAGTCGCCAGTTCAGCTCGCAGCCCTCCAGCGTCAATTCTGTCGTCTGTATCGGCTCCCAGGGTCCTTATATAGTAATGAGAGTGTTTGCAGGGAAACGCACAATAATGCAAATAACGAAATAAAAGCAAATTACTCTTTTAAATAGTTTTTTATTATCACGTACTACCATTTTAGAGGTCAATCACTTGTCAGACTAGTCGCCAGTTCAGCTCGCAGCCCTCCAACGTCAATTCTGTCGTCTGTATCGGCTCCCAGGGTCCTTATATAGTAATGAGAGTGTTTGCAGGGAAACGCAAAATAATGCAAATAACGAAATAAAAGCAAATTTCTCTTTTAAATAGATTTTTATTATCACGTACTACCATTTTAGAGGTCAATAGATTGGCAGACTAGTCGCCAGTGCAGCTCGCAGCCCTCCAGCGTCAATTCTGTTGTCTGTATCGGCTCCCAGGGTCTTTATATAGTAATGAGAGTGTTTGCAAGGAACGCACAATAATGCAAATAACGAAATAAAAGCAAATTTCCCTTTTAAATAGATTTTTATTATCACGTACTACCATTTTAGAGGTCAATAGATTGGCAGACTAGTCGCCAGTGCAGCTCGCAGCCCTCCAGCTTCAATTCTGTTGTCTGTATCGGCTCCCAGGGTCTTTATATAGTAATGAGAGTGTTTGCAAGGAACGCACAATAATGCAAATAACGAAATAAAAGCAAATTTCCCTTTTAAATAGGTTTTTATTATCACGTACTACCATTTTAGAGGTCAATCACTTGGCAGACTAGTCGCCAGTGCAGCTCGCAGCCCTCCAGCGTCAATTCTGTCGTCTGTATCGGCTCCCAGGGTCCTTATATAGTAATGAGAGTGTTTGCAGGGAAACGCACAATAATGCAAATAACGAAATAAAAGCAAATTTCACTTTTAAATAGTTTTTTATTATCACGTACTACCATTTAAGAGGTCAATCTCTTCGCAGACTCGTCGCCAGTTCAGCTCGCAGCCCTCCAGCGTCAATTCTGTCGTCTGTATCGGCTCCCAGGGTCCTTATATAGTAATGAGAGTGTTTGCAGGGAAACGCACAATAATGCAAATAACGAAATAAATGCAAATTTCTCTTTTAAATAGTTTTTTATTATCATGTACTACCATTTTAGAGGTCAATCACTTCGCAGACTAGTCGACAGTGCAGCTAGCAGCCCTCCAGCGTCCATTCTGTCGTGTGTATAGGCTCCCAGGGTCCTTATATAGTAATGAGAGTGTTTGCAGGGAAACGCACAATAATGCAAATAACGAAGAAAAAGCAAATTTCTCTTTTAAATAGATTTTTATTATCACGTACTACCATTTTAGAGGTCAATCACTTGGCAGACTAGTCGCCAGTGCAGCTCGCAGCCCTCCATTGTCCCCCTCAGGGGCTCGGCATTAATTTGCTGAGTACGGGCTTGGCGAACCCGGGGTCCTGAGCTGTGGGCTGTGTCGCGCCAACAGTCCGCTACACCGTAAGCTCTGTGCGTGCTTCAACGACCATCGTTCGGCGCGACGGTGGAACGTTGTACGTTGCAGAGCCCGGGGATCTTGGCTTAATCGCCCGGGTCGCGAGGACGGTACAAACCTCTATAAAAAAACCCTCAATTTTTAAGGTGTGCTACGTGCCGAGGAGATGCATGGCTGTTGAGGTAGAACAGTCATTAGCGAGCAACCTCTGAGGAACCTGCCGCACCTCAGTTGTATAAGGCTTACCCAGGCAAGCGGGGCTCTGCCTGGGTGGACTCTTTTTCCCTAGCTGCTCGTGGGACCACGATGAAAAGAACTCAAAGTAACGCTGGTGGGCGTTTAACCACCGTCTCTAAGAGAGGAAAGGTTGAGTACAATGCTGAGAAATATGACCCTCAGTCGTTCCCTGCCTTGGCAACGCCATGGGAGGAACGTAGGACAAGAAATCGAGGTGAGGCCTATGCCCCCCGATACCTAGTATGTTCCCGGACTGACGGTGAGTCGTTTACCAACACAAAGCCCCTGTTTTTTGTCGAACACGTTGAGGATAAATTCGGTGAGGTGGAAGGCATGTCAAAGATGCGATCCGGCTCTGTCCTTATTACGACGTCATCCCCAGCGCAGTCACGAGCACTGCTTGCCTGTGACAAGCTGGGTGATGTTCCCGTGACGATCACTCCTCATAAGAGCCTCAACATGGTACAGGGTATAATCTTCCATAAAGATCTTCTGTTGCAGACCGATGACGAGCTACGTAAGAACTTGGAGCGGAGAGGAGTTCATTTTATACGGCGAGTGCATAGGGGTCCGAAGGACAACAGGGTTGCAACCGGCGCATTCATCTTGGCCTTCGAGGGTGACACGTTGCCTGAGAAGGTCAAGGTGATGATTTACCGGATTGACGTGAAGCCCTACGTTCCTCCCCCTATGCGCTGTTATAAGTGCTGGAGGTTTGGGCACATGTCCTCCAGGTGCACAGCCAACTCCACCTGTCGAGAGTGTGGACGTGCGGAACACCCTAACGTCCCTTGTGCACCTCCTCCACTTTGTGTCAACTGTGGACAACACCACTCCCCTTGCTCGCCCACCTGCTCTGTTCTGCATAGAGAGAGGAAGATAATGGAATATAAAACCATGGATAGGCTGTCTTACTCGGAGGCGAAGAGGAAATACGACAAACTGCATCCCATCAGTATGACGACATCCTTTGCTGCAGCCGTATCTTCATCTAAAGAATTGCCACGTGTGCAGTCGGTCCTAGTGGGCTCCCAGGCCCAACCATCTACCTCTGCCCCCCTAACTACTGGGGGCACCTCAAATTCCACCGCCCCCGAAGACCCTGCTTTGGGAGCGGTAACCACCACACCAAAGGGGACATTGGTCCCCACCCCAGAGCCAGAGCAACAACAGCCTGCTCTGGCTCCTCGCGCTAGGAAGGGGTCGCTCGGATCCCTTCCCTCTAAGGTTTCTCCCGCTGAATCAGCGGATGCCAGTGGATGGCAGAAAGTACTGCCAGCTGGTCGTAGGGCTGCACGCCGCTCCTCAGTCCTGGGGACTGAGCTGGCAGCGCCCTCCCAGCAAGAGAAACCTAAAGAGAAGCGCGAAACCAAGAAGAAGAAGGTCAAGAAACCGCCCAAGGAGAAGGATATCCCGGTGGCAACCTTGCCACCACCCCCCTCCACCTCTTCTTCTGAGGACGAGATAGAGATCCTCGCATCCCCCAAAGACTTGGCAATTGCCGAGTCTGCGGAAGTCATGGACGTTGAGGCTCTGCCTCAGAAATCGGCGACGGCAGAAGATACTGCGACCCCTACCGCGCCGCCGAATTCAGCATGCCCCAGCGACCAGGAGGCTCTCTGATCCTCCAGTGGAACTGTGGCGGATTTTTCCACCATCTGCCAGAGTTACAGCACTTGTTGTGCCGCTTCCCAGCGTTTTGTGTAGCCCTCCAGGAAACCTGGTTTCCTGCTAATAGGACCCCAGCCCTTCGTGGGTATCGGGGCTATTACAAAAATCGTCTCGTATATGACAGGGTCTCTGGAGGTGTCTGTATTTACGTCCTTGCCACCGTCCCCAGTGCCGCTGTGCCTCTACACACGACTCTTGAGACGGTGGCTGTTCGGATCCGGGCTATGCAGGAACTGACGATCTGTTCACTTTACCTTCCTCCAGATGAGATGATTTCAACTACTGGCCTTGCTACCCTGGTGGCACAACTTCCCCCACCATTTCTGATTCTGGGGGACTTCAATGCTCACCATCCCTTGTGGGGTGGAGCGCAGACAACAGCTCGCGGTAGGGACATAGAGACGCTCTTATCGCAGCAAGACGTCTGCCTGTTAAACACTGGTGCACCCACGCATTTTTGCATGGCACGAGGCACCTACTCAGCTATAGATCTCTCCATTTGTACCCCGAGCCTGCTCCCGCATTTCCAGTGGAGGGTCCATGATGACCTTTGCAACAGCGACCATTTTCCCATCCTCGTGTCGCTCCTGGATTTTCAACCTCCGGGCTGCCCATCTCGATGGTCTCTCCATCGAGCTGATTGGCAACGCTACACCTCAGTTGCAACGGTTCCTGTTCCACTGCCAGCTGATGTGGACATGGCGATTGACCAGGTAACCAGCACGATAGTCTCAGCCGCTGAGTCAACCATTCCCACCACTTCTGGCTCCCCACGGAGTAAGTCTGTGCCCTGGTGGACGCCGGAAATCGCTGAGGCCATTCGGGATCGTCGTCGGGCGCTCCAGCGGCATCGTCGACACCCCACTGTCGAAAACCTAATAGATTTTAAACGGCTCCGGGCCCGGGCTCGACAGCTCATCAGGCAGGGTAAACGGGACTGTTGGGAGACGTATGTCGCCAGCATCGGCCGTCGTGCCTCAGCATCTCGGGTGTGGTCGCAGGTTCGGCGCCTATTTGGGTACCGTCCACCGGCGGCGATTCCCAGCCTACGCATCCAGGGTACCCTATGCACCGACCCGATTTCCATTGCAGAACACATGGCCGAGCATTATGCTCGCACCTCTGCAACATGTGAATACAGTGCGGACTTCCGTGCGCTGAAGGAGCGTGTTGAACAGAGACGGCTGTCCTTTCACACACGTCGCGCCGAAGTGTACAACTCTGCTTTCAGTAAATGGGAATTCGAAACTGCCCTTGCCGCATGCCCCGATACCTCTCCAGGACCGGACAGAATCCACAGCCAGTTCATCCGGCACCTTTCCGTGGAGTTTCAACACCAGCTTCTCGCCCTGTTTAACCGTTTATGGGTGGAGGGGGCTTTCCCGTCACAATGGCGGGAAAGCATCGTCATCCCCGTGATGAAACCTGGTGCTGACCCACAGGTGGCTGATAGTTACCGCCCAATCAGCCTCACCAACGTTCTGTGCAAGCTATTCGAACGTATGGTGAGCCGGCGGCTTATGTGGATCCTAGAACATCGGGGTCTGTTGTCCCCACGTCAAGGGGGTTTCCGCCAAGGCCGCTCCACTGTTGACAACCTAGTGTCTCTGGAGTCCGCCATTCGTACGGCATTTAGCAGGCGTGAGCACCTTGTTGCCGTCTTTTTCGACCTCAGAAAGGCCTACGATACCACTTGGCGCCACCACATTCTGGCTACACTGCACGGTTGGGGATTGCGAGGTCCGCTCCCACTTTTTATTCAGAACTTCCTTTCCCTCCGATCTTTTCGGGTACGGGTTGGTACTTCCCTCAGCTCCTCTCACGTCCAGGAGAACGGTGTCCCACAGGGCTCTGTACTTAGTGTACCCCTATTTTTAATTGCCATCAATGGACTTGCTGAGGCAGTGGGGTCTTCGGTTTCTTCTTCTTTGTTTGCCGATGACTTCTGCCTATACTTCAGCTCAGATAGCGTTGGGGTAGCTGAAAGGCGTCTACAGGGAGCCATTCGAAAAGCGCAGTCGTGGGCCTCAACCCATGGGTTCCAGTTTTCTCCATCGAAAACCCGGGTTATGCACTTCTGCCGCCGTCGAGCTGTCCATTTGGACCCAGAGCTATATTTATATGATGAACTTCTTCGTGTCGAAGAGACTCACCGATTTCTTGGCATGCTCTTCGACAACCGGCTCACTTGGGTGCCTCATCTTCGCCAGCTCAAGCAGAAGTGCGTGAGGTACCTCAATATCCTACGCTGCCTCAGCCACACTAGTTGGGGTGCCGCCCGTACGAGTCTTTTGCAGCTCTACAGGGCACTGATTCAGTCGCGATTGGATTACGGGAGCTTTGTGTATGGTTCAGCAGCCCCATCTGCATTGCAGGCCTTGGACCCAGTACTTCACAGTGGGGTCCGTTTAGCGACAGGGGCCTTTCGGACAAGCCCAGTGGAAAGCCTACTAGCCGAAGCTGGAGTCCTTCCCCTGCGATTTCGGCGGCGGCAGCTGTTGGCCTCCTATGCTGCCCATGTTCATGAGATACCACATCATCCGAATCGCAGGCTTCTTTTTCCAACTGCTGCACTTCCATCTCCACAACGACGACCGAGGTCGGGTCTTCCGATCGCGGTGCGTGTTCGTTCCGTCCTGTCGTCTCTTGAGTCCATTCCTATCCCTAATGCTTTTCACAGTCCTTACCGCATCGCTCCCTGGTCACTTTCACGTCCACAGCTTCGGCTGGACTTGGCGCATGTATCAAAAGCCTCTGTAGCGCCACTGAGTCTCTGTCGCCAGTTTCAGGCGGTTTTGGAGTCGTTCTGTGACGCGGACGTCGTGTAAACGGATGGTTCTGTGGTTGACGGCCGTACTGGCTATGCATACGTCCATGGTGAGCATACTGAACAGCATTCACTGCCCTGTGGAAGTAGCGTCTTCACAGCGGAACTAGTTGCCATCTATCGGGCACTTGAACATCTCAGAGGTTGCCATGGGGAGTCTCTGGTCATCTGTTCTGACTCCCTTAGTGGTTTGCAAGCCCTCGGCAAATGCTTCCCAAAACATCCTTTGGTGCAATCCGTACAGGAGTCTCTTTCCAGGCTTGTTCGGTCTGGTCGCTCGGTGGTCTTTGTTTGGACCCCAGGCCACATCGGCATTCCTGGAAACGAACGTGTGGATCAGCTGGCTAAGCAGGCTACTTCCTCCAGTCCATTGGCTATTGGTCTTCCAGAGAGCGATCTCCGACTGGAGTTCCAACGGAAGATCCGTAGCCTGTGGGACTACGAGTGGGCTAACTCTGCTCACCCCAACAAGCTTCGTGCAGTGAAGCTCTCTACGGCCGCATGGAAGTCCTCACTACGGTCGTCTCGTAGGGAATCTGTTGTTCTCTGCCGCCTACGAATCGGCCACACATGGATGACGCATGGCCACCTTCTTCGGCGGGAGGACGCACCACAGTGTGACTGTGGCGCCCCCTTGACAGTGGTCCACATCCTGGTGGACTGTCCACTTTTAATTGTTTTGCGACAATCTTTTAATCTCCCAGATGCGCTTCCTTTTATGTTAGGAGACGATCCTGCTATGGTCGATCGAGTTTTAGGTTTTATTCGCGCAACTGGCTTTTATGGGTCTATTTAGTGGTGGGGCCTATAAGCCCGCCCTGTCGGGCTTCACCCCCTCCAGAACAATAGGCCACTGTCATTTTACGGTTTGTGACTTGTTTTTTAACTACGGATTTTAAAGTGTGCAGAGTGGCTGGCTCATCCTGTGTTATTTTGTGATCAGCCAGCCACACGCTTCTGCAGCCTTGTTTTAGTGTTCTGTCTATTTTGTCCACTCCTGTCTTGTCCATTGTTCTGTCATCATTTTACGATTGACTGTCGCTCAGTACCTGGAGCATCCTGGACTTAGTAGTATGCGACGAAAAGGAAACTTTTAACAGTTTACTCCTAGCTGGGAACAGGGGACTGATAACCCAGCAGTTGAGTCCCCTTTAAACATCAACAACAACAACAACAACAACAACAACCCTCCAGCGTCAATTCTGTCGTCTGTATCGGCTCCCAGGGTCCTTATATAGTAATGAGAGTGTTTGCAGGGAAACGCACAATAATGCAAATAACGAAATAAAAGCAAATTTCTCTTTTAAATAGTTTTTTATTATCACGTACTACCATTTTAGAGGTCAATCACTTGGCAGACTAGTCGCCAGTTCAGCTCGCAGCCCTCCAGCGTCAATTCTGTCGTCTGTATCGGCTCCCAGGGTCTTTATATAGTAATGAGAGTGTTTGCAGGGAACGCACAATAATGCAAATAACGAAATAAAAGCAAATTTCTCTTTTAAATTGTTTTTTATTATCACGACCTACCATTTTGGAGGTCAATCACTTGGCAGACTAGTCGCCAGTGCAGCTAGCAGCCCTCCAGCGTCCATTCTGTCGTCTGTATCAGCTCCCAGGGTCCTTATATAGTAATGAGAGTGTTTGCAGGGAAACGCACAATAATGCAAATAACAAAATAAAAGCAAATTTCTCTTTTAAATAGATTTTTATTATCACGTACTACCATTTTAGGGGTCAATCGATTGGCAGACTAGTCGCCAGTGCAGCTCGCAGCCCTCCAGCGTCAATTCTGTTGTCTGTATCGGCTCCCAGGGTCTTTATATAGTAATGAGAGTGTTTGCAGGGAACGCACAATAATGCAAATAACGAAATAAAAGCAAATTTCTCTTTTAAATTGTTTTTTATTACACGACCTAACATTTTAGAGGTCAATCACTTCGCAGACTAGTCGCCATTTCAGCTCGCAGCCCTCCAGCGTCAATTCTGTCTTCTGTATCGGCTCCCAGGGTCCTTATATAGTAATGAGAGTGTTTGCAGGCAAACGAACAATAATGCAAATAACGAAATAAAAGCAAATTTCTCTTTTAAATAGTTTTTTTGTTATCACGACCTACCATTTTAGAGGTCAATCGACTGGCAGACTAGTCGCCAGTGCAGCTCGCAGCCCTCCAGCGTCAATTCTGTTGTCTGTATCGGCTCCCAGGGTCTTTATATAGTAATGAGAGTGTTTGCAGGGAACGCACAATAATGCAAATAACGAAATAAAAGCACATTTCTCTTTTAGATATTTTTTTATTATCAGGTACTACCATTTTAGAGGTCAATCACTTGGCAGACTAGTCGCCAGTTCAGCTCGCAGCCCTCCAGCGTCAATTCTGTCGTCTGTATCGGCTCCCAGGGTCCTTATATAGTAATGAGAGTGTTTGCAGGGAAACGCACAATAATGCAAATAACGAAATAAAAGCAAATTTCTCTTTTAAATAGTTTTTTATTATCACGTACTACCATTTTAGAGGTCAATCACTTCGCAGACTAGTCGCCAGTGCAGCTTTCAGCCCTCCAGCGTCAATTCTGTCGTCTGTATCGGCTCCCAGGATCCTTATATAGTAATGAGAGTGTTCGCAGGGAAACGCACAATAATGCAAATAACGAAATAAAAGCAAATTTCTCTTTTAAATAGTTTTTTATTATCACGTACTACCATTTAAGACGAAAATCACATCGCAGACTAGTCGCCAGTTCAGCTCGCAGCCCTCCAGCGTCAATTCTGTCGTCTGTATCGGCTCCCAGGGTCCTTATATAGTAATGAGAGTGTTTGCAGGGAAACGCACAATAATGCAAATAACGAAATAAAAGCAAATTTCTCTTTTAAATAGTTTTTTATTATCACGTACTACCATTTTAGAGGTCAATCACTTGGCAGACTAGTCGGCAGTTCAGCTCGCAACCCTCCAGCGTCAATTCTGTTCTCTGTATCGGCTCCCAGGGTCCTTATATAGTAATGAGAGTGTTTGCAGGGAAACGCACAATAATGCAAATAACGAAATAAAACAAATTTCTCTTTTAATTAGTTTTTTATTATCACGTACTACCATTTTAGAGGTCAATCACTTGGCAGACTAGTCGCCAGTTCAGCTCGCAGCCCTCCAGCGTCAATTCTGTCGGCTGTATCGGCTCCCAGGGTCCTTATATAGTAATGAGAGTGTTTGCAGGGAAACGCACAATAATGCAAATAACGAAATAAAAGCAAATTACTCTTTTAAATAGTTTTTTATTATCACGTACTACCATTTTAGAGGTCAATCACTTGGCAGACTAGTCGCCAGTTCAGCTCGCAGCCCTCCAGCGTCAATTCTGTTGTCTGTATCGGCTCCCAGGGTCCTTATATAGTAATGAGAGTGTTTGCAGGGAAACGCACAATAATGCAAATAACGAAATAAAATCAAATTTTTCTTTTAAATAGATTTTTATTATCACGTACTACCATTTTAGAGGTCAATCACTTCGCAGACTAGACGCCAGTGCAGCTCGCAGCCCTCCAGCGTCAATTCTGTTGTCTGTATCGGCTCCCAGGGTCTTTATATAGTAATGTGAGAGTTTGCAAGGAACGCACAATAATGCAAATAACGAAATAAAAGCAAATTTCTCTTTTAAATAGTTTTTTATTATCACGTACTACCATTTTAGAGGTCAATCAATTCGCAGACTAGTCGCCAGTGCAGCTCGCAGCCCTCCAGCGTATATTCTGTCATCTGTATCGGCTCCCAGGGTCCTTATATAGTAATGAGAGTGTTTGCAGGGAAACGCACAATAATGCAAATAACGAAATAAAAGCAAATTTCTCTTTGAAATAGTTTTTTATTATCACGTACTACCATTTAAGAGGTCAATCTCTTCGCAGACTCGTCGCCAGTTCAGCTCGCAGCCCTCCAGCGTCAATTCTGTCGTCTGTATCGGCTCCCAGGGTCCTTATATAGTAATGAGAGTGTTTGCAGGGAAACGCACAATAATGCAAATAACGAAATAAATGTAAATTTCTCTTTTAAATAGTTTTTTATGATCACGTACTACCACTTTAGAGGTCAATCACTTGGCAGACTAGTCGCCAGTTCAGCTCGCAGCCCTCCAGCGTCAATTCTGTCGTCTGTATCGGCTCCCAGGGTCCTTATATAGTAATGAGAGTGTTTGCAGGGAAATGCACAATAATGCAAATAACGAAATAAAAGCAAATTTCTCTTTTAAATAGTTTTTTATTATCACGTACTACCATTTTAGAGGTCAATCACTTGGCAGACTAGTCGCCAGTTCAGCTCGCAGCCCTCCAGCGTCAATTCTGTCGTCGGTATCGGCTCCCAGGGTCCTTATATAGTAATGAGAGTGTTTGCAGGGAAACGCACAATATTGCAAATAACGAAATAAAAGCAAATTACTCTTTTAAATAGTTTTTTATTATCACGTACTACCATTCTAGAGGTCAATCACTTGGCAGACTAGTCGCCAGTTCAGCTCGCAACCCTCCAGCGTCAATTCTGTCGTCTGTATCGGCTCCCAGGGTCCTTATATAGTAATGAGAGTGTTTGCAGGGAAACGCACAATAATGCAAATAACGAAATAAAAGCAAATTTCTCTTTTAAATAGATTTTTATTATCACTTACTACCATTTTAGAGGTCAATCGATTGGCAGACAAGTCGCCAGTGCAGCTCGCAGCCCTCCAGCGTCAATTCTGTTGTCGGTATCGGCTCCCAGGGTCTTTATATAGTAATGAGAGTGTTTGCAGGGAACGCACAATAATGCAAATAACGAAATAAAAGCAAATTTCTCTTTTAAATTGTTTTTTATTATCACGACCTACCATTTTGGAGGTCAATCACTTGGCAGACAAGTCGCCAATGCAGCTAGCAGCCCTCCAACGTCCATTCTGTCGTCTGTATCAGCTCCAAGGGTCCTTATATAGTAATGAGAGTGTTTGCAGGGAAACGCACAATAATGCAAATAACGAAATAAAAGCAAATATCTCTTTTAAATAGATTTTTATTATCACGTACTACCATTTTAGAGGTCAATCGATTGGCAGACTAGTCGCCAGTGCAGCTCGAAGCCCTCCAGCGTCAATTCTGTTGTCTGTATCGGCTCCCAGGGTCTTTATATAGTAATGAGAGTGTTTGCAGGGAACGCACAATAATGCAAATAACGAAATAAAAGCAAATTTCTCTTTTATATAGTTTTTTATTATCACGTACTCCAATTTTAGAGGTCAATCACTTCGCAGACTAGTCGCCATTTCAGCTCGCAGCCCTCCAGCGTCAATTCTGTCTTCTGTATCGGCTCCCAGGGTCCTTATATAGTAATGAGAGTGTTTGCAGGGAAACGAACAATAATGCAAATAACGAAATAAAAGCAAATTTCTCTTTTAAATAGTTTTTTTGTTATCACGACCTACCATTTTAGAGGTCAATCGACTGGCAGACTAGTCGCCAGTGCAGCTCGCAGCCCTCCAGCGTCAATTCTGTTGTCTGTATCGGCTCCCAGGGTCTTTATATAGTAATGAGAGTGATTGCAGGGAACGCACAATAATGCAAATAACGAAATAAAAGCAAATTTCTCTTTTAAATAGTTTTTTATTATCACGTACTACCATTTTAGAGGTCAATCACTTCGCAGACTAATCGCCAGTGCAGCTCGCAGCCCTCCAGCGTCAATTCTGTCGTCTGTATCGGCTCCCAGGGTCCTTATATAGTAATGAGAATGTTTGCAGGGAAACGCACAATATTGCAAATAACGAAATAAAAGCAAATTTCTCTTTTAAATAGTTTTTTATTATCACGTACTACCATTTAAGACGTCAATCACATCGCAGACTAGTCGCCAGTTCAGCTCGCAGCCCTCCAGCGTCAATTCTGTCGTCTTTATCGGCTCCCAGGGTCCTTATATAGTAATGAGAGTGTTTGCAGGGAAACGCACAATAATGCAAATAACGAAATAAAAGCAAATTTCTCTTTTAAATAGTTTTTTATTATCACGTACTACCATTTTAGAGGTCAATCACTTGGCAGACTAGTCGCCAGTTCAGCTCGCAGCCCTCCAGCGTCAATTCTGTCGTCTGTATCGGCTCCCAGGGTCCTTATATAGTAATGGGAGTGTTTGCAGGGAAACGCAGAATAATGCAAATAACGAAATAATAGCAAATTACTCCTTTAAATAGTTTTTTATTATCACGTACTACCATTTTAGAGGTCAATCACTTGGCAGACTAGTCGCCAGTTCAGCTCGCAGCCCTCCAGCGTCAATTCTGTCGTCTGTATCGGCTCCCAGGGTCCTTATATAGTAATGAGAGTGTTTGCAGGGAAACGCACAATAATGCAAATAACGAAATAAATGCAAATTTCTCTTTTAAATAGATTTTTATTATCACGTACTACCATTTTAGAGGTCAATCGTTTGGCAGACAAGTCGCCAGTGCAGCTCGCAGCCCACCAGCGTCAATTCTGTTGTCTGTATCGGCTCCCAGGGTCTTTATATAGTAATGAGAGTGTTTGCAAGGAACGCACAATAATACAAATAACGAAATAAAAGCAAATTTCTCTTTTAAATAGTTTTTTATTATCACGTACTAACATTTTAGAGGTCAATCAATTCGCAGACTAGTCGCCAGTGCAGCTCGCAGCCCTCCAGCGTCAATTCTGTCGTATGTATCGGCTCCCAGGGTCCTTATATAGTAATGAGAGTGTTTGCAGGGAAACGCACAATAATGCAAATAACGAAATAAAAGCAAATTTCTCTTTAAATAGTTTTTTATTATCACGTACTACGATTTTAGAGGTCAATCACTTGGCAGACTAGTCGGCAGTTCAGCTCGCAACCCTCCAGCGTCAATTCTGTCGTCTGTATCGGCTCCCAGGGTCCTTATATAGTAATGAGAGTGTTTGCAGGGAAACGCACAATAATGCAAATAGCGAAATAAAACAAATTTCTCTTTTAATTAGTTTTTTATTATCACGTACTACCATTTTAGAGGTCAATCACTTGGCAGACTAGTCGCCAGTTCAGCTCGCAGCCCTCCAGCGTCAATTCTGTCGTCTGTATCGGCTCCCAGGGTCCATATATAGTAATGAGAGTGTTTGCAGGGAAACGCAGAATAATGCAAATAACGAAATAAAAGCAAATTACTCTTTTAAATAGTTTTTTATTACCACGTACTACCATTTTAGAGGTCAATCACTTGGCAGACTAGTCGCCAGTTCAGCTCGCAGCCCTCCAGCGTCAATTCTGTCGTCTGTATCGGCTCCCAGGGTCCTTATATAGTAATGAGAGTGTTTGCAGGGAAACGCACAATTATGCAAATAACGAAACAAAAGCAAATTTCTCTTTTAAATAGTTTTTTATTATCACGTACTACCATTTTAGAGGTCAATCACTTCGCAGACTAGTCGCCAGTGCAGCTCGCAGCCCTCCAGCGTCAATTCTGTCGTCTGTATCGGCTCCCAGGGTCCTTATATAGTAATGGGAGTGTTTGCAGGGAAACGCAGAATAATGCAAATAACGAAATAATAGCAAATTACTCTTTTAAATAGTTTTTTATTATCACGTACTACCATTTTAGAGGTCAATCAATTCGCAGACTAGTCGCCAGTGCAGCTCGCAGCCCTCCAGCGTCAATTCTGTCGTCTGTATCGGCTCCCAGGGTCCATATATAGTAATGAGAGTGTTTGCAGGGAAACGCAGAATAATGCAAATAACGAAATAAAAGCAAATTACTCTTTTAAATAGTTTTTTATTATCACGTACTACCATTTTAGAGGTCAATCACTTGGCAGACTAGTCGCCAGTTCAGCTCGCAGCCCTCCAGCGTCCATTCTGTCGTCTGTATCGGCTCCCAGGGTCCTTATATAGTAATGAGAGTGTTTGCAGGGAAACGCACAATAATGCAAATAACGAAATAAAAGCAAATTTCTCTTTTAAATAGATTTTTATTATCACGTACTACCATTTTAGAGGTCAATCGATTGGCAGACAAGTCGCCAGTGCAGCTCGCAGCCCTCCAGCGTCAATTCTGTTGTCTGTATCGGCTCCCAGGATCTTTATATAGTAATGAGTGTGTTTGCAAGGAACGCACAATAATGCAAATAACGAAATAAAAGCAAATTTCTCTTTTAAATAGTTTTTTTATTATCACGTACTACCATTTCAGAGGTCAATCAATTCGCAGACTAGTCGCCAGTGCAGCTCGCAGCCCTCCAGCGTCAATTCTGTCGTCTGTATCGGCTCCCAGGGTCCTTATATAGTAATGAGAGTGTTTGCAGGGAAACGCACAATAATGCAAATAACGAAATAAAAGCAAATTTCTCTTTTAAATAGTTTTTTATTATCACGTACTACCATTTAAGAGGTCAATCACATCGCAGACTAGTCGCCAGTTCAGCTCGCAGCCCTCCAGCGTCAATTCTGTCGTCTGTATCGGCTCCCAGGGTCCTTATATAGTAATGAGAGTGTTTGCAGGGAAACGCACAATAATGCAAATAACGAAATAAATGCAAATTTCTCTTTTAAATAGTTTTTTATTATCACGTATTACCACTTTAGAGGTCAATCACTTTGCAGGCTAGTCGCCAGTGCAGCTCGCAGCCCTCCAGCGTCAATTCTGTCGTCTGTATCGGCTCCCAGGGTCCTTATATAGTAATGAGAGTGTTTGCAGGGAAACGCACAATAATGCAAATAACGAAATAAAAGCAAATTACTCTTTTAATTAGTTTTTTATTATCACGTACTACCATTTTAGAGGTCAATCACTTGGCAGACTAGTCGCCAGTTCAGCTCGCAGCCCTCCAGCGTCAATTCTGTCGTCTGTATCGGCTCCCAGCGTCCTTATATAGTAATGAGAGTGTTTGCAGGGAAACGCACATTAATGCAAGTAACGAAATAAAAGCAAATTTCTTTTTTAAATAGTTTTTTATTATCACGTACTACCATTTTAGAGGTCAATCACTAGGCAGACTAGTCGCCAGTTCAGCTCGCAGCCCTCCAGCGTCAATTCTGTCGTCTGTATCGGCTCCCAGGGTCCTTATATAGTAATGAGAGTGTTTGCAGGGAAACGCACAATATTGCAAATAACGAAATAAAAGCAAATTACTCTTTTAAATTGTTTTTTATTATCACGTACTACCATTCTAGAGGTCAATCACTTGGCAGACTAGTCGCCAGTTCAGCTCGCAACCCTCCAGCGTCAATTCTGTCGTCTGTATCGGCTCCCAGGGTCTTTATATAGTAATGAGAGTGTTTGCAGGGAAACGCACAATAATGCAAATAACGAAATAAAAGCAAATTTCTCTTTTAAATAGATTTTTATTATCACGTACTACCATTTTAGAGGTCAATCGATTGGCAGACTAGTCGCCAGTGCAGCTCGCAGCACTCCAGCGTCAATTCTGTTGTCAGTATCGGCTCCCAGGGTCTTTATATAGTAATGAGAGTGTTTGCAGGGAACGCACAATAATGCAAATAACGAAATAAAAGCAAATTTCTCTTTTACATTGTTTTTTATTATCACGACCTACCATTTTAGAGGTCAATCACTTCGCAGACTAGTCGCCATTTCAGCTCGCAGCCCTCCAGCGTCAATTCTGTCTTCTGTATCGGCTCCCAGGGTCCTTATATAGTAATGAGAGTGTTTGCAACGAAATGAACAATAATGCAAATAACGAAATAAAAGCAAATTTCTCTTTTAAATAGTTTTTTTGTTATCACGACCTACAATTTTAGAGGTCAATCGACTGGCAGACTAGTCGCCAGTGCAGCTCGCAGCCCTCCAGCGTCAATTCTGTTGTCTGTATCGGCTCCCAGGGTCTTTATATAGTAATGAGAGTGTTTGCAGGGAACGCACAATAATGCAAATAACGAAATAAAAGCACATTTCTATTTTAGATATTTTTTTATGATCACGTACTACCACTTTAGAGGTCAATCACTTGGCAGACTAGTCGCCAGTTCAGCTCGCAGCCCTCCAGCGTCAATTCTGTCGTCTGTATCGGCTCCCAGGGTCCTTATATAGTAATGAGAGTGTTTGCAGGGAAATGCACAATAATGCAAATAACGAAATAAAAGCAAATTTCTCTTTTAAATAGTTTTTTATTATCACGTACTACCATTTTAGAGGTCAATCACTTGGCAGACTAGTCGCCAGTTCAGCTCGCAGCCCTCCAGCGTCAATTCTGTCGTCGGTATCGGCTCCCAGGGTCCTTATATAGTAATGAGAGTGTTTGCAGGGAAACGCACAATATTGCAAATAACGAAATGAAAGCAAATTACTCTTTTAAATAGTTTTTTATTATCACGTACTACCATTCTAGAGGTCAATCACATCGCAGACTAGTCGCCAGTTCAGCTCGCAACCCTCCAGCGTCAATTCTGTCGTCTGTATCGGCTCCCAGGGTCCTTATATAGTAATGAGAGTGTTTGCAGGGAAACGCACAATAATGCAAATAACGAAATAAAAGCATATTTCTCTTTTAAATAGATTTTTATTATCACGTACTACCATTTTAGAGGTCAATCGATTGGCAGACAAGTCGCCAGTGCAGCTCGCAGTCCTCCAGCGTCAATTCTGTTGTCGGTATCGGCTCCCAGGGTCTTTATATAGTAATGAGAGTGTTTGCAGGGAACGCACAAAAATGCAAATAACGAAATAAAAGCAAATTTCTCTTTTAAATTGTTTTTTATTAACACGACCTACCATTTTGGAGGTCAATCACTTGGCAGACAAGTCGCCAATGCAGCTAGCAGCCCTCCAGCGTCCATTCTGTCGTCTGTATCAGCTCCAAGGGTCCTTATATAGTAATGAGAGTGTTTGCAGGGAAACACACAATAATGCAAATAACGAAATAAAAGCAAATTTCTCTTTTAAATAGATTTTTATTATCACGTACTACCATTTTAGAGGTCAATCGATTGGCAGACTAGTCGCCAGTGCAGCTCGAAGCCCTCCAGCGTCAATTCTGTTGTCTGTATCGGCTCCCAGGGTCTTTATATAGTAATGAGAGTGTTTGCAGGGAACGCACAATAATGCAAATAACGAAATAAAAGCAAATTTCTCTTTTATATAGTTTTTTATTATCACGTACTCCAATTTTAGAGGTCAATCACTTCGCAGACTAGTCGCCATTTCAGCTCGCAGCCCTCCAGCGTCAATTCTGTCTTCTGTATCGGCTCCCAGGGTCCTTATATAGTAATGAGAGTGTTTGCAGGGAAACGAACAATAATGCAAATAACGAAATAAAAGCAAATTTCTCTTTTAAATAGTTTTTTTGTTATCACGACCTACCATTTTAGAGGTCAATCGACTGGCAGACTAGTCGCCAGTGCAGCTCGCAGCCCTCCAGCGTCAATTCTGTTGTCTGTATCGGCTCCCAGGGTCTTTATATAGTAATGAGAGTGATTGCAGGGAACGCACAATAATGCAAATAACGAAATAAAAGCAAATTTCTCTTTTAAATAGTTTTTTATTATCACGTACTACCATTTAAGACGTCAATCACATCGCAGACTAGTCGCCAGTTCAGCTCGCAGCCCTCCAGCGTCAATTCTGTCGTCTTTATCGGCTCCCAGGGTCCTTATATAGTAATGAGAGTGTTTGCAGGGAAACGCACAATAATGCAAATAACGAAATAAAAGCAAATTTCTCTTTTAAATAGTTTTTTATTATCACGTACTACCATTTTAGAGGTCAATCACTTGGCAGACTAGTCGCCAGTTCAGCTCGCAGCCCTCCAGCGTCAATTCTGTCGTCTGTATCGGCTCCCAGGGTCCTTATATAGTAATGGGAGTGTTTGCAGGGAAACGCACAATATTGCAAATAACGAAATAAAAGCAAATTTCTCTTTTAAATAGTTTTTTATTATCACGTACTACCATTTAAGACGTCAATCACATCGCAGACTAGTCGCCAGTTCAGCTCGCAGCCCTCCAGCGTCAATTCTGTCGTCTTTATCGGCTCCCAGGGTCCTTATATAGTAATGAGAGTGTTTGCAGGGAAACGCACAATAATGCAAATAACGAAATAAAAGCAAATTTCTCTTTTAAATAGTTTTTTATTATCACGTACTACCATTTTAGAGGTCAATCACTTGGCAGACTAGTCGCCAGTTCAGCTCGCAGCCCTCCAGCGTCAATTCTGTCGTCTGTATCGGCTCCCAGGGTCCTTATATAGTAATGGGAGTGTTTGCAGGGAAACGCAGAATAATGCAAATAACGAAATAATAGCAAATTACTCTTTTAAATAGTTTTTTATTATCACGTACTACCATTTTAGAGGTCAATCACTTGGCAGACTAGTCGCCAGTTCAGCTCGCAGCCCTCCAGCGTCAATTCTGTCGTCTGTATCGGCTCCCAGGGTCCTTATATAGTAATGAGAGTGTTTGCAGGGAAACGCACAATAATGCAAATAACGAAATAAAAGCAAATTTCTCTTTTAAATAGATTTTTATTATCACGTACTACCATTTTAGAGGTCAATCGTTTGGCAGACAAGTCGCCAGTGCAGCTCGCAGCCCACCAGCGTCAATTCTGTTGTCTGTATCGGCTCCCAGGGTCTTTATATAGTAATGAGAGTGTTTGCAAGGAACGCACAATAATACAAATAACGAAATAAAAGCAAATTTCTCTTTTAAATAGTTTTTTATTATCACGTACTAACATTTTTGAGGTCAATCAATTCGCAGACTAGTCGCCAGTGCAGCTCGCAGCCCTCCAGCGTCAATTCTGTCGTATGTATCGGCTCCCAGGGTCCTTATATAGTAATGAGAGTGTTTGCAGGGAAACGCACAATAATGCAAATAACGAAATAAAAGCAAATTTCTCTTTTAAATAGTTTTTTATTATCACGTACTACGATTTTAGAGGTCAATCACTTGGCAGACTAGTCGGCAGTTCAGCTCGCAACCCTCCAGCGTCAATTCTGTCGTCTGTATCGGCTCCCAGGGTCCTTATATAGTAATGAGAGTGTTTGCAGGGAAACGCACAATAATGCAAATAGCGAAATAAAACAAATTTCTCTTTTAATTAGTTTTTTATTATCACGTACTACCATTTTAGAGGTCAATCACTTGGCAGACTAGTCGCCAGTTCAGCTCGCAGCCCTCCAGCGTCAATTCTGTCGTCTGTATCGGCTCCCAGGGTCCATATATAGTAATGAGAGTGTTTGCAGGGAAACGCAGAATAATGCAAATAACGAAATAAAAGCAAATTACTCTTTTAAATAGTTTTTTATTATCACGTACTACCATTTTAGAGGTCAATCACTTGGCAGACTAGTCGCCAGTTCAGCTCGCAGCCCTCCAGCGTCAATTCTGTCGTCTGTATCGGCTCCCAGGGTCCTTATATAGTAATGAGAGTGTTTGCAGGGAAACGCACAATTATGCAAATAACGAAACAAAAGCAAATTACTCTTTTAAATAGTTTTTTATTATCACGTACTACCATTTTAGAGGTCAATCACTTCGCAGACTAGTCGCCAGTGCAGCTCGCAGCCCTCCAGCGTCAATTCTGTCGTCTGTATCGGCTCCCAGGGTCCTTATATAGTAATGGGAGTGTTTGCAGGGAAACGCAGAATAATGCAAATAACGAAATAATAGCAAATTACTCTTTTTAATAGTTTTTTATTATCACGTTCTACCATTTTAGAGGTCAATCAATTCGCAGACTAGTTGCCAGTGCAGCTCGCAGCCCTCCAGCGTCAATTCTGTCGTCTGTATCGGCTCCCAGGGTCCATATACAGTAATGAGAGTGTTTGCAGGGAAACGCAGAATAATGCAAATAACGAAATAAAAGCAAATTACTCTTTTAAATAGTTTTTTATTATCACGTACTACCATTTTAGAGGTCAATCACTTGGCAGACTAGTCGCCAGTTCAGCTCGCAGCCGTCCAGCGTCAATTCTGTCGTCTGTATCGGCTCCCAGGGTCCTTATATAGTAATGAGAGTGTTTGCAGGGAAACGCACAATAATGCAAATAACGAAATAAAAGCAAATTTCTCTTTTAAATAGATTTTTATTATCACGTACTACCATTTTAGAGGTCAATCGATTGGCAGACAAGTCGCCAGTGCAGCTCGCAGCCCTCCAGCGTCAATTCTGTTGTCTGTATCGGCTCCCAGGATCTTTATATAGTAATGAGTGTGTTTGCAAGGAACGCACAATAATGCAAATAACGAAATAAAAGCAAATTTCTCTTTTAAATAGTTTTTTATTATCACGTACTACCATTTCAGAGGTCAATCAATGCGCAGACTAGTCGCCAGTGCAGCTCGCAGCCCTCCAGCGTCAATTCTGTCGTCTGTATCGGCTCCCAGGGTCCTTATATAGTAATGAGAGTGTTTGCAGGGAAACGCACAATAATGCAAATAACGAAATAAAAGCAAATTTCTCTTTTAAATAGTTTTTTATTATCACGTACTACCATTTAAGAGGTCAATCACATCGCAGACTAGTCGCCAGTTCAGCTCGCAGCCCTCCAGCGTCAATTCTGTCGTCTGTATCGGCTCCCAGCGTCCTTATATAGTAATGAGAGTGTTTGCAGGGAAACGCACATTAATGCAAGTAACGAAATAAAAGCAAATTTCTTTTTTAAATAGTTTTTTATTATCAGGTACTACCATTTTAGAGGTCAATCACTTGGCAGACTAGTCGCCAGTTCAGCTCGCAGCCCTCCAGCGTCAATTCTGTCGTCTGTATCGGCTCCCAGGGTCCTTATATAGTAATGAGAGTGTTTGCAGGGAAACGCACAATATTGCAAATAACGAAATAAAAGCAAATTACTCTTTTAAATTGTTTTTTATTATCACGTACTACCATTCTAGAGGTCAATCACTTGGCAGACTAGTCGCCAGTTCAGCTCGCAACCCTCCAGCGTCAATTCTGTCGTCTGTATCGGCTCCCAGGGTCTTTATATAGTAATGAGAGTGTTTGCAGGGAAACGCACAATAATGCAAATAACGAAATAAAAGCAAATTTCTCTTTTAAATAGATTTTTATTATCACGTACTACAATTTTAGAGGTCAATCGATTGGCAGACTAGTCGCCAGTGCAGCTCGCAGCACTCCAGCGTCAATTCTGTTGTCAGTATCGGCTCCCAGGGTCTTTATATAGTAATGAGAGTGTTTGCAGGGAACGCACAATAATGCAAATAACGAAATAAAAGCAAATTTCTCTTTTACATTGTTTTTTATTATCACGACCTACCATTTTAGAGGTCAATCACTTCGCAGACTAGTCGCCATTTCAGCTCGCAGCCCTCCAGCGTCAATTCTGTCTTCTGTATCGGCTCCCAGGGTCCTTATATAGTAATGAGAGTGTTTGCAACGAAATGAACAATAATGCAAATAACGATATAAAAGCAAATTTCTCTTTTAAATAGTTTTTTTGTTATCACGACCTACAATTTTAGAGGTCAATCGACTGGCAGACTAGTCGCCAGTGCAGCTCGCAGCCCTCCAGCGTCAATTCTGTTGTCTGTATCGGCTCCCAGGGTCCTTATATAGTAATGAGGGTGTTTGCAGGGAAACGCACAATAATGCAAATAACGAAATAAAAGCAAATTTCTCTTTTAAATAGTTTTTTATTATCACGTACTACCATTTTAGAGGTCAATCACTTGGCAGACTAGTCGGCAGTTCAGCTCCCAACCCTCCAGCGTCAATTCTGTCGTCTGTATCGGCTCCCAGGGTCCTTATATAGTAATGAGAGTGTTTGCAGGGAAACGCACAATAATGCAAATAACGAAATAAAACAAATTTCTCATTTAAATAGATTTTTATTATCACGTACTACCATTTTAGAGGTCAATCGATTGGCAGACTAGTCGCCAGTGCAGCTCGCAGCACTCCAGCGTCAATTCTGTTGTCAGTATCGGCTCCCAGGGTCTTTATATAGTAATGAGAGTGTTTGCAGGGAACGCACAATAATGCAAATAACGAAATAAAAGCAAATTTCTCTTTTAAATTGTTTTTTATTATCACGACCTACCATTTTAGAGGTCAATCACTTCGCAGACTAGTCGCCATTACAGCTCGCAGCCCTCCAGCGTCAATTCTGTCTTCTGTATCGGCTCCCAGGGTCCTTATATAGTAATGAGAGTGTTTGCAACGAAATGAACAATAATGCAAATAACGAAATAAAAGCAAATTTCTCTTTTAAATAGTTTTTTTGTTATCACGACCTACAATTTTAGAGGTCAATCGACTGGCAGACTAGTCGCCAGTGCAGCTCGCAGCCCTCCAGCGTCAATTCTGTTGTCTGTATCTGCTCCCAGGGTCTTTATATAGTAATGAGAGTGTTTGCAGGGAACGCACAATAATGCAAATAACGAAATAAAAGCACATTTCTCTTTTAGATATTTTTTTATTATCAGGTACTACCATTTTAGAGGTCAATCACTTGGCAGACTAGTCGCCAGTTCAGATCGCAGCCCTCCAGCGTCAATTCTGTCGTCTGTATCGGCTCCCAGGGTCCTTATATAGTAATGAGAGTGTTTGCAGGGAAACGCACAATAATGCAAATAACGAAATAAAAGCTAATTTCTCTTTTAAATAGTTTTTTATTATCACGTACTACCATTTTAGAGGTCAATCACTTCGCAGACTAGTCGCCAGTGCAGCTCGCAGCCCTCCAGCGTCAATTCTGTCGTCTGTATCGGCTCCCAGGTTCCTTATATAGTAATGAGAGTGTTTGCAGGGAAACGCACAATAATGCAAATAACGAAATAAAAGCAAATTTCTCTTTTAAATAGTTTTTTATTATCACGTACTACCATTTTAGAGGTCAATCACTTGGCAGACTAGTCGCCAGTGCAGCTCGCAGCCCTCCAGCGTCAATTCTGTCGTCTGTATCGGCTCCCAGGGTCCTTATATAGTAATGAGAGTGTTTGCAGGGAAACGCACAATAATGCAAATAACGAAATAAAAGCAAATTTCTCTTTTAAATAGTTTTTTATTATCACGTACTACCACTTAAGAGGTCAATCACTTGGCAGACTAGTCTCCAGTTCAGCTCGCAGCCCTCCAGCGTCAATTCTGTCGTCTGTATCGGCTCCCAGGGTCCTTATATAGTAATGAGAGTGTTTTCAGGGAAACGCACAATAATGCAAATAATGAAATAAAAGCAAATTTCTCTTTTAAATAGTTTTTTATTATCACGTACTACCATTTTAGAGGTCAATCACTTGGCAGACTAGTCGCCATTTCAGCTCGCAGCCTTCCAGCGTCAATTCTGTCTTCTGTATCGGCTCCCAGGGTCCTTATATAGTAATGAGAGTGTTTGCAGGGAACGCACAATAATGCAAATAACGAAATAAAAGCACATTTCTCTTTTAGATATTTTTTTATTATCAGGTACTACCATTTTAGAGGTCAATCACTTGGCAGACTAGTCGCCAGTTCAGATCGCAGCCCTCCAGCGTCAATTCTGTCGTCTGTATCGGCTCCCAGGGTCCTTATATAGTAATGAGAGTGTTTGCAGGGAAACGCACAATAATGCAAATAACGAAATAAAAGCAAATTTCTCTTTTAAATAGTTTTTTTTATCACGTACTACCATTTTAGAGGTCAATCACTTCGCAGACTAGTCGCCAGTGCAGCTCGCAGCCCTCCAGCGTCAATTCTGTCGTCTGTATCGGCTCCCAGGTTCCTTATATAGTAATGAGAGTGTTTGCAGGGAAACGCACAATAATGCAAATAACGAAATAAAAGCAAATTTCTCTTTTAAATAGTTTTTTATTATCACGTACTACCATTTTAGAGGTCAATCACTTCGCAGACTAGTCGCCAGTGCAGCTCGCAGCCCTCCAGCGTCAATTCTGTCGTCTGTATCGGCTCACAGGGTCCTTATATAGTAATGAGAGTGTTTGCAGGGAAACGCACAATAATGCAAATAACGAAATAAAAGCAAATTTCTCTTTTAAATAGTTTTTTATTATCACGTACTACCATTTATAGGTCAATCACATCGCAGACTAGTCGCCAGTTCAGCTCGCAGCCCTCCAGCGTCAATTCTGTCGTCTGTATCGGCTCCCAGGGTCCTTATATAGTAATGAGAGTGTTTGCAGGGAAACGCACAATAATGCAAATAACGAAATAAAAGCAAATTTCTCTTTTAAATAGTTTTTTATTATCACGTACTACCATTTTAGAGGTCAATCACTTGGCAGACTAGTCGGCAGTTCAGCTCGCAACCCTCCAGCGTCAATTCTGTCGTCTGTATCGGCTCCCAGGGTCCTTATATAGTAATGAGAGTGTTTGCAGGGAAACGCACAATAATGCAAATAACGAAATAAAACAAATTTCTCTTTTAATTAGTTTTTTATTATCACGTACTACCATTTTAGAGGTCAATCACTTGGCAGACTAGTCGCCAGTTCAGCCCGCAGCCCTCCAGCGTCAATTCTGTCGTCTGTATCGGCTCCCAGGTTCCTTATATAGTAATGAGAGTGTTTGCAGGGAAACGCACAATAATGCAAATAACGAAATAAAAGCAAATTACTCTTTTAAATAGTTTTTTATTATCACGTACTACCATTTTAGAGGTCAATCACTTGGCAGACTAGTCGCCAGTTCAGCTCGCAGCCCTCCAGCGCAATTCTGTCGTCTGTATCGGCTCCCAGGGTCCTTATATAGTAATGAGAGTGTTTGCAGGGAAACGCACAATAATGCAAATAACGAAATAAAAGCAAATTTCTCTTTTAAATAGATTTTTATTATCACGTACTACCATTTTAGAGGTCAATCGATTGGCAGACAAGTCGCCAGTGCAGCTCGCAGCCCTCCAGCGTCAATTCTGTTGTCTGTATCGGCTCCCAGGGTCTTTATATAGTAATGAGAGTGTTTGCAAGGAACGCACAATAATGCAAATAACGAAATAAAAGCAAATTTCTCTTTTAAATAGTTTTTTATTATCACGTACTACCATTTTAGAGGTCAATCAATTCGCAGACTAGTCGCCAGTGCAGCTCGCAGCCCTCCAGCGTCAATTCTGTCGTCTGTATCGGCTCCCAGGGTCCTTATATAGTAATGAGAGTGTTTGCAGGGAAACGCACAATAATGCAAATAACGAAATAAAAGCAAATTTCTCTTTTAAATAGATTTTTATTATCACGTACTACCATTTAAGAGGTCAATCACTTTGCAGACTAGTCGCCAGTGCAGCTCGCAGCCCTCCAGCGTCAATTCTGTCGTCTGTATCGGCTCCCAGAGGCCTTATATAGTAATGAGAGTGTTTGCAGGGAAACGCACAATAATGCAAATAACGAAATAAAAGCAAATTACTCTTTTAAATAGTTTTTTATTATCACGTACTACCATTTTAGAGGTCAATCACTTGGCAGACTAGTCGCCAGTTCAGCTCGCAGCCCTCCAGCGTCAATTCTGTCGTCTGTATCGGCTCCCAGGGTCCTTATATAGTAATGAGAGTGTTTGCAGGGAAACGCACAATAATGCAAATAACGAAATAAAAGCAAATTTCTCTTTTAAATAGTTTTCTATTATCACGTACTACCATTTTAGAGGTCAATCACTTGGCAGACTAGTCGCCAGTTCAACTCGCAGCCCTCCAGCGTCAATTCTGTCGTCTGTATCGGCTCCCAGGGTCCTTATATAGTAATGAGAGTGTTTGCAGGGAAACGCACAATATTGCAAATAACGAAATAAAAGCAAATTACTCTTTTAAATAGTTTTTTATTATCACGTACTACCATTCTAGAGGTCAATCACTTGGCAGACTAGTCGCCAGTTCAGCTCGCAGCCCTCCAGCGTCAATTATGTCGTCTGTATCGGTTCCCAGGGTCCTTATATAGTAATGAGAGTGTTTGCAGGGAAACGCACAATAATGCAAATAACGAAATAAAAGCAAATTTCTCTTTTAAATAGATTTTTATTATCACGTACTACCATTTTAGAGGTCAATCGATTGGCAGACTAGTCGCCAGTGCAGCTCGCAGCCCTCCAGCGTCAATTCTGTTGTCAGTATCGGCTCCCAGGGTCTTTATATAGTAATGAGAGTGTTTGCAGGGAACGCACAATAATGCAAATAACGAAATAAAAGCAAATTTCTCTTTTAAATAGTTTTTTTGTTATCACGACCTACCATTTTAGAGGTCAATCGACTGGCAGACTAGTCGCCAGTGCAGCTTGCAGCCCTCCAGCGTCAATTCTGTTGTCTGTATCGGCTCCCAGGGTCTTTATATAGTAATGAGAGTGTTTGCAGGGAACGCACAATAATGCAAATAACGAAATAAAAGCACATTTCTCTTTTAGATATTTTTTTATTATCAGGTACTACCATTTTAGAGGTCAATCACTTGCAGACTAGTCGCCAGTTCAGCTCGCAGCTCTCCAGCGTCAATTCTGTTGTCAGTATCGGCTCCCAGGGTCTTTTATATAGTAATGAGAGTGTTTGCAGGGAACGCACAATAATGCAAATAACGAAATAAAAGCAAATTTCTCTTTTAAATTGTTTTTTATTATCACGACCTACCATTTTAGAGGTCAATCACTTCGCAGACTATTCGCCATTTCAGCTCGCAGCCCTCCAGCGTCAATTCTGTCTTCTGTATCGGCTCCCAGGGTCCTTATATAGTAATGAGAGTGTTTGCAACGAAATGAACAATAATGCAAATAACGAAATAAAAGCAAATTTCTCTTTTAAATAGTTTTTTTGTAATCACGACCTACAATTTTAGAGGTCAATCGACTGGCAGACTAGTCGCCAGTGCAGCTCGCAGCCCTCCAACGTCAATTCTGTTGTCTGTATCGGCTCCCAGGGTCTTTATATAGTAATGAGAGTGTTTGCAGGGAACGCACAATAATGCAAATAACGAAATAAAAGCACATTTCTCTTTTAGATATTTTTTTATTATCAGGTACTACCATTTTAGAGGTCAATCACTTGGCAGACTAGTCGCCAGTTCAGATCGCAGCCCTCCAGCGTCAATTCTGTCGTCTGTATCGGCTCCCAGGGTCCTTATATAGTAATGAGAGTGTTTGCAGGGAAACGCACAATAATGCAAATAACGAAATAAAAGCAAATTTCTCTTTTAAATAGTTTTTTATTATCACGTACTACCATTTTAGAGGTCAATCACTTCGCAGATAGTCGCCAGTGCAGCTCGCAGCCCTCCAGCGTCAATTCTGTCGTCTGTATCGGCTCCCAGGTTCCTTATATAGTAATGAGAGTGTTTGCAGGGAAACGCACAATAATGCAAATAACGAAATAAAAGCAAATTTCTCTTTTAAATAGTTTTTTATTATCACGTACTACCATTTTAGAGGTCAATCACTTCGCAGACTAGTCGCCAGTGCAGCTCGCAGCCCCTCCAGCGTCAATTCTGTCGTCTGTATCGGCTCCCAGGGTCCTTATATAGTAATGAGAGTGTTTGCAGGGAAACGCACAATAATGCAAATAACGAAATAAAAGCAAATTTCTCTTTTAAATAGTTTTTTATTATCACGTACTACCATTTAAGAGGTCAATCACATCGCAGACTAGTCGCCAGTTCAGCTCGCAGCCCTCCAGCGTCAATTCTGTCGTCTGTATCGGCTCCCAGGGCCCTTATATAGTAATGAGAGTGTTTGCAGGGAAAACGCACAATAATGCAAATAACGAAATAAAAGCAAATTTTTCTTTTAAATAGTTTTTTATTATCACGTACTACCATTTTAGAGGTCAATCACTTGGCAGACTAGTCGGCAGTTCAGCTCGCAACCCTCCAGCGTCAATTCTGTCGTCTGTATCGGCTCCCAGGGTCCTTATATAGTAATGAGAGTGTTTGCAGGGAAACGCACAATAATGCAAATAACGAAATAAAACAAATTTCTCTTTTAATTAGTTTTTTATTATCACGTACTACCATTTTAGAGGTCAATCACTTGGCAGACTAGTCCCCATTTCAGCTCGCAGCCCTCCAGCGTCAATTCTGTCTTCTGTATCGGCTCCCAGGGTCCTTATATAGTAATGAGAGTGTTTGCAGGGAACGCACAATAATGCAAATAACGAAAAAAAGCATATTTCTCTTTTAGATATTTTTTTATTATCAGGTACTACCATTTTAAAGGTCAATCACTTGGCAGACTAGTCGCCAGTTGAGATCGCAGCCCTCCAGCGTCAATTCTGTCGTCTGTATCGGCTCCCAGGGTCGTTATATAGTAATGAGAGTGTTTGCAGGGAAACGCACAATAATGCAAATAACGAAATAAAAGCAAATTTCTCTTTTAAATAGTTTTTTATTATCACGTACTACCATTTTAGAGGTCAATCACTTCGCAGACTAGTCGCCAGTGCAGCTCGCAGCCCTCCAGCGTCAATTCTGTCGTCTGTATCGGCTCCCAGGTTCCTTATATAGTAATGAGAGTGTTTGCAGGGAAACGCACAATAATGCAAATAACGAAATAAAAGCAAATTTCTCTTTTAAATAGTTTTTTTATTATCACGTACTACCATTTTAGAGGTCAATCACTTCGCAGACTAGTCGCCAGTGCAGCTCGCAGCCCTCCAGCGTCAATTCTGTCGTCTGTATTGGCTCCCAGGGTCCTTATATAGTAATGAGAGTGTTTTCAGGGAAACGCACAATAATGCAAATAACGAAATAAAAGCAAATTTCTCTTTTAAATAGTTTTTTATTATCACGTACTACCATTTAAGAGGTCAATCACATCGCAGACTAGTCGCCAGTTCAGCTCGCAGCCCTCCAGCGTCAATTCTGTCGTCTGTATCGGCTCCCAGGGTCCTTATATAGTAATGAGAGTGTTTGCAGGGAAACGCACAATAATGCAAATAACGAAATAAAAGCAAATTTCTCTTTTAAATAGTTTTTTTATTATCACGTACTACCATTTTAGAGGTCAATCACTTGACAGACTAGTCGGCAGTTCAGCTCGCAACCCTCCAGCGTCAATTCTGTCGTCTGTATCGGCTCCCAGGGTCCTTATATAGTAATGAGAGTGTTTGCAGGGAAACGCACAATAATGCAAATAACGAAATAAAACAAATTTCTCTTTTAATTAGTTTTTTATTATCACGTACTACCACTTTAGAGGTCAATCACTTGGCAGACTAGTCGCCAGTTCAGCTCGCAGCCCTCCAGCGTCAATTCTGTCGTCTGTATCGGCTCCCAGGGTCCTTATATAGTAATGAGAGTATTTGCAGGGAAACGCACAATATTGCAAATAACGAAATAAAAGCAAATTACTCTTTTAAATAGTTTTTTATTATCACGTACTACCATTTTAGAGGTCAATCACTTGGCAGACTAGTCGCCAGTTCAGCTCGCAGCCCTCCAGCGCAATTCTGTCGTCTGTATCGGCTCCCAGGGTCCTTATATAGTAATGAGAGTGTTTGCAGGGAAACGCACAATAATGCAAATAACGAAATAAAAGCAAATTTCTCTTTTAAATAGATTTTTATTATCACGTACTACCATTTTAGAGGTCAATCGATTGGCAGACAAGTCGCCAGTGCAGCTCGCAGCCCTCCAGCTTCAATTCTGTTGTCAGTATCGGCTCCCAGGGTCTTTATATAGTAATGAGAGTGTTTGCAGGGAACGCACAATAATGCAAACAACGAAATAAAAGCAAATTTCACTTTTAAATTGTTTTTTATAATCACGACCTACCATTTGAGAGGTCAATCACTTCGCAGACCAGTCGCCATTTCAGCTCGCAGCCCTCCAGCGTCAATTCTGTCTTCTGTATCGGCTCCCAGGGTCCTTATATAGTAATGAGAGTGTTTGCAGGGAAACGAACAAAAATGCAAATAACGAAATAAAAGCAAATTTCTCTTTTAAATAGTTTTTTTGTTATCACGACCTACCATTTTAGAGGTCAATCGACTGGCAGACTAGTTGCCAGTGCAGCTTGCAGCCCTCCAGCGTCAATTCTGTTGTCTGTATCGGCTCCCAGGGTCATTATATAGTAATGAGAGTGTTTGCAGGGAACGCACAATAATGCAAATAACGAAATAAAAGCACATTTCTCTTTTAGATATTTTTTTATTATCAGGTACTACCATTTTAGAGGTCAATCACTTTGCAGACTAGTCGCCAGTTCAGCTCGAAGCCCTCCAGCGTCAATTCTGTCGTCTGTATCGGCTCCCAGGGTCCTTATATAGTAATGAGAGTGTTTGCAGGGAAACGCACAATAATGCAAATAACGAAATAAAAGCAAATTTCTCTTTTAAATAGTTTTTTATTATCACGTACTACCATTTTGGAGGTCAATCAATTCGCAGACTAGTCGCCAGTGCAGCTCGCAGCCCTCCAGCGTCAATTCTGTCGTCTGTATCGGCTCCCAGGGTCCTTATATAGTAATGAGAGTGTTTGCAGGGAAACGCACAATAATGCAAATAACGAAATAAAAGCAAATTTCTCTTTTAAATAGTTTTTTATTATCACGTACTACCATTTAAGAGGTCAATCACATCGCAGACTAGTCGCCAGTTCAGCTCGCAGCCCTCCAGCGTCAATTCTGTCGTCTGTATCGGCTCCCAGGGCCCTTATATAGTAATGAGAGTGTTTGCAGGGAAACGCACAATAATGCAAATAACGAAATAAAAGCAAATTTTTCTTTTAAATAGTTTTTTATTATCACGTACTACCATTTTAGAGGTCAATCACTTGGCAGACTAGTCGGCAGTTCAGCTCGCAACCCTCCAGCGTCAATTCTGTCGTCTGTATCGGCTCCCAGGGTCCTTATATAGTAATGAGAGTGTTTGCAGGGAAACGCACAATAATGCAAATAACGAAATAAAACAAATTTCTCTTTTAATTAGTTTTTTATTATCACGTACTACCATTTTAGAGGTCAATCACTTGGCAGACTAGTCCCCATTTCAGCTCGCAGCCCTCCAGCGTCAATTCTGTCTTCTGTATCGGCTCCCAGGGTCCTTATATAGTAATGAGAGTGTTTGCAGGGAACGCACAATAATGCAAATAACGAAAAAAAGCATATTTCTCTTTTAGATATTTTTTTATTATCAGGTACTACCATTTTAAAGGTCAATCACTTGGCAGACTAGTCGCCAGTTGAGATCGCAGCCCTCCAGCGTCAATTCTGTCGTCTGTATCGGCTCCCAGGGTCGTTATATAGTAATGAGAGTGTTTGCAGGGAAACGCACAATAATGCAAATAACGAAATAAAAGCAAATTTCTCTTTTAAATAGTTTTTTATTATCACGTACTACCATTTTAGAGGTCAATCACTTCGCAGACTAGTCGCCAGTGCAGCTCGCAGCCCTCCAGCGTCAATTCTGTCGTCTGTATCGGCTCCCAGGTTCCTTATATAGTAATGAGAGTGTTTGCAGGGAAACGCACAATAATGCAAATAACGAAATAAAAGCAAATTTCTCTTTTAAATAGTTTTTTATTATCACGTACTACCATTTTAGAGGTCAATCACTTCGCAGACTAGTCGCCAGTGCAGCTCGCAGCCCTCCAGCGTCAATTCTGTCGTCTGTATTGGCTCCCAGGGTCCTTATATAGTAATGAGAGTGTTTTCAGGGAAACGCACAATAATGCAAATAACGAAATAAAAGCAAATTTCTCTTTTAAATAGTTTTTTATTATCACGTACTACCATTTAAGAGGTCAATCACATCGCAGACTAGTCGCCAGTTCAGCTCGCAGCCCTCCAGCGTCAATTCTGTCGTCTGTATCGGCTCCCAGGGTCCTTATATAGTAATGAGAGTGTTTGCAGGGAAACGCACAATAATGCAAATAACGAAATAAAAGCAAATTTCTCTTTTAAATAGTTTTTTATTATCACGTACTACCATTTTAGAGGTCAATCACTTGACAGACTAGTCGGCAGTTCAGCTCGCAACCCTCCAGCGTCAATTCTGTCGTCTGTATCGGCTCCCAGGGTCCTTATATAGTAATGAGAGTGTTTGCAGGGAAACGCACAATAATGCAAATAACGAAATAAAACAAATTTCTCTTTTAATTAGTTTTTTATTATCACGTACTACCACTTTAGAGGTCAATCACTTGGCAGACTAGTCGCCAGTTCAGCTCGCAGCCCTCCAGCGTCAATTCTGTCGTCTGTATCGGCTCCCAGGGTCCTTATATAGTAATGAGAGTATTTGCAGGGAAACGCACAATATTGCAAATAACGAAATAAAAGCAAATTACTCTTTTAAATAGTTTTTTATTATCACGTACTACCATTTTAGAGGTCAATCACTTGGCAGACTAGTCGCCAGTTCAGCTCGCAGCCCTCCAGCGCAATTCTGTCGTCTGTATCGGCTCCCAGGGTCCTTATATAGTAATGAGAGTGTTTGCAGGGAAACGCACAATAATGCAAATAACGAAATAAAAGCAAATTTCTCTTTTAAATAGATTTTTATTATCACGTACTACCATTTTAGAGGTCAATCGATTGGCAGACAAGTCGCCAGTGCAGCTCGCAGCCCTCCAGCTTCAATTCTGTTGTCAGTATCGGCTCCCAGGGTCTTTATATAGTAATGAGAGTGTTTGCAGGGAACGCACAATAATGCAAACAACGAAATAAAAGCAAATTTCACTTTTAAATTGTTTTTTATAATCACGACCTACCATTTGAGAGGTCAATCACTTCGCAGACCAGTCGCCATTTCAGCTCGCAGCCCTCCAGCGTCAATTCTGTCTTCTGTATCGGCTCCCAGGGTCCTTATATAGTAATGAGAGTGTTTGCAGGGAAACGAACAAAAATGCAAATAACGAAATAAAAGCAAATTTCTCTTTTAAATAGTTTTTTTGTTATCACGACCTACCATTTTAGAGGTCAATCGACTGGCAGACTAGTTGCCAGTGCAGCTTGCAGCCCTCCAGCGTCAATTCTGTTGTCTGTATCGGCTCCCAGGGTCATTATATAGTAATGAGAGTGTTTGCAGGGAACGCACAATAATGCAAATAACGAAATAAAAGCACATTTCTCTTTTAGATATTTTTTTATTATCAGGTACTACCATTTTAGAGGTCAATCACTTTGCAGACTAGTCGCCAGTTCAGCTCGAAGCCCTCCAGCGTCAATTCTGTCGTCTGTATCGGCTCCCAGGGTCCTTATATAGTAATGAGAGTGTTTGCAGGGAAACGCACAATAATGCAAATAACGAAATAAAAGCAAATTTCTCTTTTAAATAGTTTTTTATTATCACGTACTACCATTTTGGAGGTCAATCAATTCGCAGACTAGTCGCCAGTGCAGCTCGCAGCCCTCCAGCGTCAATTCTGTCGTCTGTATCGGCTCCCAGGGTCCTTATATAGTAATGAGAGTGTTTGCAGGGAAACGCACAATAATGCAAATAACGAAATAAAAGCAAATTTCTCTTTTAAATAGTTTTTTATTATCACGTACTACCATTTGAGAGGTCAATCACATCGCAGACTAGTCGCCAGTTCAGCTCGCAGCCCTCCAGCGTCAATTCTGTCGTCTGTATCGGCTCCCAGGGTCCTTATATAGTAATGAGAGTGTTTGCAGGGAAACGCACAATAATGCAAATAACGAAATAAAAGCAAATTTCTCTTTTAAATAGATTTTTATTATCACGTACTACCATTTTAGAGGTCAATCGATTGGCAGACAAGTCGCCAGTGCAGCTCGCAGCCCTCCAGCTTCAATTCTGTTGTCAGTATCGGCTCCCAGGGTCTTTATATAGTAATGAGAGTGTTTGCAGGGAACGCACAATAATGCAAACAACGAAATAAAAGCAAATTTCACTTTTAAATTGTTTTTTATAATCACGACCTACCATTTGAGAGGTCAATCACTTCGCAGACCAGTCGCCATTTCAGCTCGCAGCCCTCCAGCGTCAATTCTGTCTTCTGTATCGGCTCCCAGGGTCCTTATATAGTAATGAGAGTGTTTGCAGGGAAACGAACAAAAATGCAAATAACGAAATAAAAGCAAATTTCTCTTTTAAATAGTTTTTTTGTTATCACGACCTACCATTTTAGAGGTCAATCGACTGGCAGACTAGTCGCCAGTGCAGCTTGCAGCCCTCCAGCGTCAATTCTGTTGTCTGTATCGGCTCCCAGGGTCATTATATAGTAATGAGAGTGTTTGCAGGGAACGCACAATAATGCAAATAACGAAATAAAAGCACATTTCTCTTTTAGATATTTTTTTATTATCAGGTACTACCATTTTAGAGGTCAATCACTTTGCAGACTAGTCGCCAGTTCAGCTCGAAGCCCTCCAGCGTCAATTCTGTCGTCTGTATCGGCTCCCAGGGTCCTTATATAGTAATGAGAGTGTTTGCAGGGAAACGCACAATAATGCAAATAACGAAATAAAAGCAAATTTCTCTTTTAAATAGTTTTTTATTATCACGTACTACCATTTTGGAGGTCAATCAATTCGCAGACTAGTCGCCAGTGCAGCTCGCAGCCCTCCAGCGTCAATTCTGTCGTCTGTATCGGCTCCCAGGGTCCTTATATAGTAATGAGAGTGTTTGCAGGGAAACGCACAATAATGCAAATAACGAAATAAAAGCAAATTTCTCTTTTAAATAGTTTTTTATTATCACGTACTACCATTTGAGAGGTCAATCACATCGCAGACTAGTCGCCAGTTCAGCTCGCAGCCCTCCAGCGTCAATTCTGTCGTCTGTATCGGCTCCCAGGATCCTTATATAGTAATGAGAGTGTTTGCAGGGAAACGCACAATAATGCAAATAACGAAATTAAAGCACATTTCTCTTTTAAATAGTTTTTTATTATCACGTACTACCTTTTAAGAGGTCAATCTCTTCGCAGACTCGTCGCCAGTTCAGCTCGCAGCCCTCCAGCGTCAATTCTGTCGTCTGTATCGGCTCCCAGGGTCCTTATATAGTAATGAGAGTGTTTGCAGGGAAACGCACAATAATGCAAATAACGAAATAAATGCAAATTTCTCTTTTAAATAGTTTTTTATTATCACGTACTACCACTTTAGAGGTCAATCACTTTGCAGACTAGTCGCCAGTGCAGCTCGCAGCCCTCCAGCGTCAATTCTGTCGTCTGTATCGGCTCCCAGAGGCCTTATATAGTAATGAGAGTGTTTGCAGGGAAACGCACAATAATGCAAATAACGAAATAAAAGCAAATTACTCTTTTAAATAGTTTTTTATTATCACGTACTACCATTTTAGAGGTCAATCACTTGGCAGACTAGTCGCCAGTTCAGCTCGCAGCCCTCCAGCGTCAATTCTGTCGTCTGTATCGGCTCCCAGGGTCCTTATATAGTAATGAGAGTGTTTGCAGGGAAACGCACAATAATGCAAATAACGAAATAAAAGCAAATTTCTCTTTTAAATAGTTTTCTATTATCACGTACTACCATTTTAGAGGTCAATCACTTGGCAGACTTGTCGCCAGTTCAGCTCGCAGCCCTCCAGCGTCAATTCTGTCGTCTGTATCGGCTCCCAGGGCCCTTATATAGTAATGAGAGTGTTTGCAGGGAAACGCACAATATTGCAAATAACGAAATAAAAGCAAATTACTCTTTTAAATAGTTTTTTATTATCACGTACTACCATTCTAGAGGTCAATCACTTGGCAGACTAGTCGCCAGTTCAGCTCGCAACCCTCCAGCGTCAATTCTGTCGTCTGTATCGGCTCCCAGGGTCCTTATATAGTAATGGGAGTGTTTGCAGGGAAACGCACAATAATGCAAATAACGAAATAAAAGCAAATTTCTCTTTTAAATAGATTTTTATTATCACGTACTACCATTTTAGAGGTCAATCGATTGGCAGACTAGTCGCCAGTGCAGCTCGCAGCCCTCCAGCGTCAATTCTGTTGTCAGTATCGGCTCCCAGGGTCTTTATATAGTAATGAGAGTGTTTGCAGGGAACGCACAATAATGCAAATAACGAAATAAAAGCAAATTTCTCTTTTAAATTGTTTTTTATAATCACGACCTACCATTTTAGAGGTCAATCACTTCGCAGACTAGTCGCCATTTCAGCTCGCAGCCCTCCAGCGTCAATTCTGTCTTCTGTATCGGCTCCCAGGTTCCTTATATAGTAATGAGAGTGTTTGCAGGGAAACGAACAATAATGCAAATAATGAAATAAAAGCAAAATTTCTCTTTTAAATAGTTTTTTTGTTATCACGACCTACCATTTTAGAGGTCAATCGACTGGCAGACTAGTCGCCAGTGCAGCTTGCAGCCCTCCAGCGTCAATTCTGTTGTCTGTATCGGCTCCCAGGGTCTTTATATAGTAATGAGAGAGTTTGCAGGGAACGCACAATAATGCAAATAACGAAATAAAAGCACATTTCCCTTTAGATATTTTTTTATTATCAGGTACTACCATTTTAGAGGTCAATCACTTGGCAGACTAGTCGCCAGTTCAGCTCGCAGCCCTCCAGCGTCAATTCTGTCGTCTGTATCGGCTCCCAGGGTCCTTATATAGTAATGAGAGTGTTTGCAGGGAAACGCACAATAATGCAAATAACGAAATAAAAGCAAATTTCTCTTTTAAATAGTTTTTTATTATCACGTACTACCATTTTAGAGGTCAATCACTTCGCAGACTAGTCGCCAGTGCAGCTCGCAGCCCTCCAGCGTCAATTCTGTCGTCTGGATCGGCTCTCAGGTTCCTTATATAGTAATGAGAGTGTTTGCAGGGAAACGCACAATAATGCAAATAACGAAATAAAAGCAAATTTCTCTTTTAAATAGTTCTTGATTATCACGTACTACCATTTAAGAGGTCAATCACATCGCAGACTAGTCGCCAGTGCAGCTCGCAGCCCTCCAGCGTCAATTCTGTCGTCTGTATCGGCTCCCAGGGTCCTTATATAGTAATGAGAGTGTTTGCAGGGAAACGCACAATAATGCAAATAACGAAATAAAAGCAAATTTCTCTTTTAAATAGTTTTTTATTATCACGTACTACCATTTTAGAGGTCAATCACTTGGCGGACTAGTCGGCAGTTCAGCTCGCAACCCTCCAGCGTCAATTCTGTCGTCTGTATCGGCTCCCAGGGTCCTTATATAGTAATGAGAGTGTTTGCAGGGAAACGCACAATAATGCAAATAACGAAATAAAAGCAAATTTCTCTTTTAAATAGTTTTTTATTATCACGTACTACCATTTTAGAGGTCAATCACTTAGCAGACTAGTCGCCAGTTCAGCTCGCAGCCCTCCAGCGTCAATTCTGTCGTCTGTATCGGCTCCCAGGGTCCTTATATAGTAATGAGAGTGTTTGCAGGGAAACGCACAATAATGCAAATAACGAAATAAAAGCAAATTTCTCTTTTAAATAGTTTTTTATTATCACGTACTACCATTTTAGAGGTCAATCACTTCGCAGACTAGTCGCCAGTGCAGCTCGCAGCCCTCCAGCGTCAATTCTGTTGTCTGTATCGGCTCCCAGGGTCTTTATATAGTAATGAGAGTGTTTGCAGGGAAACGCACAATAATGCAAATAACGAAATAAAAGCAAATTTCTCTTTTAAATAGTTTTTTATTATCACGTACTACCATTTTAGAGGTCAATCACTTGGCAGACTAGTCGCCAGTTCAGCTCGCAGCCCTCCAGCGTCAATTCTGTCGTCTGTTTAGGCTCCCAGGGTCCTTATATAGTAATGAGAGTGTTTGCAGGGAAACGCACAATAATGCAAATAACGAAATAAAAGCAAATTTCTCTTTTAAATAGTTTTTAATATCACGACCTACCATTTTAGAGGTCAATCACTTCGCAGACTAGTCGCCATTTCAGCTCGCAGCCCTCCAGCGTCAATTCTGTCTTCTGTATCGGCTCCCAGGGTCCTTATATAGTAATGAGAGTGTTTGCAGGGAAACGCACAATAATGCAAATAACGAAATAAAAGCAAATTTCTCTTTTAAATAGTTTTTTATTATCACGTACTACCATTTTAGAGGTCAATCGACAGGCAGACTAGTCGCCAGTGCAGCTCGCAGCCTTCCAGCGTCAATTCTGTTGTCTGTATCGGCTCCCAGGGTCTTTATATAGTAATGAGAGTGTTTGCAGGGAACGCACAATAATGCAAATAACGAAATAAAAGCACATTACTCTTTTAAATAGTTTTTTATTATCACGTACTACCATTTTAGAGGTCAATCAATTCGCAGGCTAGTCGCCAGTGCAGCTCACAGCCCTCCAGCGTCAATTCTGTCGTCTGTATCGGCTCCCAGGGTCCTTTTATAGTAATGAGAGTGTTTGCAGGGAAACGCACAATAATGCAAATAACGAAATAAAAGCAATTTTCTCTTTTAAATAGTTTTTTATTATCACGTACTACCATTTAAGAGGTCAATCACATCGCATACTAGTCGCCAGTTCAGCTCGCAGCCCTCCAGCGTCAATTCTGTCGTCTGTATCGGCTCCCAGGGTCCTTATATAGTAATGAGAGTGTTTGCAGGGAAACGCACAATAATGCAAATAACGAAATTAAAGCACATTTCTCTTTTAAATAGTTTTTTATTATCACGTACTACCTTTTAAGAGGTCAATCTCTTCGCAGACTCGTCGCCAGTTCAGCTCGCAGCCCTCCAGCGTCAATTCTGTCGTCTGTATCGGCTCCCAGGGTCCTTATATAGTAATCAGAGTGTTTGCAGGGAAACGCACAATAATGCAAATAACGAAATAAATGCAAATTTCTCTTTTAAATAGTTTTTTATTATCACGTACTACCACTTTAGAGGTCAATCACTTGGCAGACTAGTCGGCAGTTCAGCTCGCAACCCTCCAGCGTCAATTCTGTCGTCTGTATCGGCTCCCAGGGTCCTTATATAGTAATGAGAGTGTTTGCAGGGAAACGCACAATAATGCAAATAACGAAATAAAAGCAAATTTCTCTTTTAAATAGTTTTTTATTATCACGTACTACCATTTTAGAGGTCAATCACTTAGCAGACTAGTCGACAGTTCAGCTCGCAGCCCTCCAGCGTCAATTCTGTCGTCTGTATCGGCTCCCAGGGTCCTTATATAGTAATGAGAGTGTTTGCAGGGAAACGCACAATAATGCAAATAACGAAATAAAAGCAAATTTCTCTTTTAAATAGATTTTTATTATCACGTACTACCATTTTAGAGGTCAATCACTTCGCAGACTAGTCGCCAGTGCAGCTCGCAGCCCTCCAGCGTCAATTCTGTTGTCTGTATCGGCACCCAGGATCTATATATAGTTATGAGAGTGTTTGCAGGTTCACGCACAATAATGCAAATAACGAAATAAAAGCAAATTTCTCTTTTTAATAGTTTTTTATTATCACGTACTACCATTTTAGAGGTCAATCACTTGGCAGACTAGTCGCCAGTTCAGCTCGCAGCCCTCCAGCGTCAATTCTGTCGTCTGTTTAGGCTCCCAGGGTCCTTATATAGTAATGAGAGTGTTTGCAGGGAAACGCACAATAATGCAAATAATGAAATAAAAGCAAATTTCTCTTTTAAATAGTTTTTTATTATCACGACCTACCATTTTAGAGGTCAATCACTTCGCAGAATAGTCGCCATTTCAGCTCGCAGCCCTCCAGCGTCAATTCTGTCTTCTGTATCGGCTCCCAGGGTCCTTATATAGTAATGAGAGTGTTTGCAGGGAAACGCACAATAATGCAAATAACGAAATAAAAGCAAATTTCTCTTTTAAATAGTTTTTTATTATCACGTACTACCATTTTAGAGGTCAATCGACAGGCAGACTAGTCGCCAGTGCAGCTCGCAGCCTTCCAGCGTCAATTCTGTTGTCTGTATCGGCTCCCAGGGTCTTTATATAGTAATGAGAGTGTTTGCAGGGAACGCACAATAATGCAAATAACGAAATAAAAGCACATTTCTCTTTTAAATAGTTTTTTATTATCACGTACTACCATTTTAGAGGTCAATCAATTTGCAGGCTAGTCGCCAGTTCAGCTCGCAGCCCTCCAGCGTCAATTCTGTCGTCTGTATCGGCTCCCAGGGTCCTTATATAGTAATGAGAGTGTTTGCAGGGAAACGCACAATAATGCAAATAACGAAATAAAAGCAAATTTCTCTTTTAAATAGTTTTTTATTATCACGTACTACCATTTTAGAGGTCAATCACTTCGCAGACTAGTCGCCAGTGCAGCTCGCAGCCCTCCAGCGTCAATTCTGTCGTCTGTATCGGCTCTCAGGTTCCTTATATAGTAATGAGAGTGTTTGCAGGGAAACGCACAATAATGCAAATAACGAAATAAAAGCAAATTTCTCTTTTAAATAGTTCTTGATTATCACGTACTACCATTTAAGAGGTCAATCACATCGCAGACTAGTCGCCAGTGCAGCTCGCAGCCCTCCAGCGTCAATTCTGTCGTCTGTATCGGCTCCCAGGGTCCTTATATAGTAATGAGAGTGTTTGCAGGGAAACGCACAATAATGCAAATAACGAAATAAAAGCAAATTTCTCTTTTAAATAGTTTTTTATTATCACGTACTACCATTTTAGAGGTCAATCACTTGGCAGACTAGTCGGCAGTTCAGCTCGCAACCCTCCAGCGTCAATTCTGTCGTCTGTATCGGCTCCAAGGGTCCTTATATAGTAATGAGAGTGTTTGCAGGGAAACGCACAATAATGCAAATAACGAAATAAAAGCAAATTTCTCTTTTAAATAGTTTTTTATTATCACGTACTACCATTTTAGAGGTCAATCACTTAGCAGACTAGTCGCCAGTTCAGCTCGCAGCCCTCCAGCGTCAATTCTGTCGTCTGTATCGGCTCCCAGGGTCCTTATATAGTAATGAGAGTGTTTGCAGGGAAACGCACAATAATGCAAATAACGAAATAAAAGCAAATTTCTCTTTTAAATAGTTTTTTATTATCACGTACTACCATTTTAGAGGTCAATCACTTCGCAGACTAGTCGCCAGTGCAGCTCGCAGCCCTCCAGCGTCAATTCTGTTGTCTGTATCGGCTCCCAGGGTCTTTATATAGTAATGAGAGTGTTTGCAGGGAAACGCACAATAATCCAAATAACGAAATAAAAGCAAATTTCTCTTTTAAATAGTTTTTTATTATCACGTACTACCATTTTAGAGGTCAATCACTTGGCAGACTAGTCGCCAGTTCAGCTCGCAGCCCTCCAGCGTCAATTCTGTCGTCTGTTTAGGCTCCCAGGGTCCTTATATAGTAATGAGAGTGTTTGCAGGGAAACGCACAATAATGCAAATAACGAAATAAAAGCAAATTTCTCTTTTAAATAGTTTTTAATATCACGACCTACCATTTTAGAGGTCAATCACTTCGCAGACTAGTCGCCATTTCAGCTCGCAGCCCTCCAGCGTCAATTCTGTCCTCTGTATCGGCTCCCAGGGTCCTTATATAGTAATGAGAGTGTTTGCAGGGAAACGCACAATAATGCAAATAACGAAATAAAAGCAAATTTCTCTTTTAAATAGTTTTTTATTATCACGTACTACCATTTTAGAGGTCAATCGACAGGCAGACTAGTCGCCAGTGCAGCTCGCAGCCTTCCAGCGTCAATTCTGTTGCCTGTATCGGCTCCCAGGGTCTTTATATAGTAATGAGAGTGTTTGCAGGGAACGCACAATAATGCAAATAACGAAATAAAAGCACATTTCTCTTTTAAATAGTTTTTTATTATCACGTACTACCATTTTAGAGGTCAATCACTTGGCAGACTAGTCGCCAGTTCAGCTCGCAGCCCTCCAGCGTCAATTCTGTCGTCTGTATCGGCTCCCAGGGTCCTTATATAGTAATGAGAGTGTTTGCAGGGAAACGCACAATAATGCAAATAACGAAATAAAAGCAAATTTCTCTTTTAAATAGTTTTTTATTATCACGTACTACCATTTTAGAGGTCAATCAATTCGCAGGCTAGTCGCCAGTGCAGCTCACAGCCCTCCAGCGTCAATTCTGTCGTCTGTATCGGCTCCCAGGGTCCTTTTATAGTAATGAGAGTGTTTGCAGGGAAACGCACAATAATGCAAATAACGAAATAAAAGCAAATTTCTCTTTTAAATAGTTTTTTATTATCACGTACTACCATTTTAGTGGTCAATCACTTCGCAGAGTAGTCGCCAGTGCAGCTCGCAGCCCTCCAGCGTCAATTCTGTCGTCTGTATCGGCTCCCAGGTTCCTTATATAGTAATGAGAGTGTTTGCAGGGAATCGCACAATAATGCAAATAACGATATAAAAGCAAATTTCTCTTTTAAATAGTTTTTTATTATCACGAACTACCATTTAAGAGGTCAATCACATCGCAGACTAGTCGCCAGTTCAGCTCGCAGCCCTCCAGCGTCAATTCTGTCGTCTGTATCGGCTCCCAGGGTCCTTATATAGTAATGAGAGTGTTTGCAGGGAAACGCACAATAATGCAAATAACGAAATTAAAGCACATTTCTCTTTTAAATGTTGTTGTTGTTATGGTCGTCAGTCCGGAGACTGGTTTGATGCAGCTCTCCACCCTACCCTATCTTGAGCAAGCCTTTTCATCTCCTCATAAGAACGGCAACCCACATCCACTTGAACCTGCTTACTATACGAGTCTCTTGGTCTCCCTCTGCGATTTTTACCCCATACACTTCCCTCCAATGCTAAATTTACGATTCCCCGATGTCTAAGAATGTGTCCTACCAAGCGATCCCTTCTTTTAGTCAGGGTATGCCAAAAATTCCTTTTCTCACCAATTCTGTTCAGTACCTCTTCATTAGTTATGCGATCTACCCACCTAATCTTCAGCATTCTTCTGTAGCACCACATTTCGAAGGCCTCTATTCTCTTCCTGTCCGCACTGCTTATCGTCCATGTTTCACTTCCGTACAAGGCAACACTCCACACAAATGCCTTCAGAAAAGACTTCCTTACCCTTAAATTAATATTCGATGTTAGCAAATTTCTCTTTTTCAAAAATGCTTTTCTTCCCATTGCCATTCTGCATTTTATATCCTCTGTACTGCGACCATCGCATGTTATTTTACTACCCAAGTAACAAAACTCATCTACCACTTTCATTGTTTCGTTACCTAATCTAATTCCTTCAGCATCGCCTGATTTTCTAAGACCGCATTCCATTATTTTTGTTTTGCTCTTGTTAATGTTCATTTTATATGCTCTCTTCAATACACTGTCCATTCCATTCAACTGCTCTTCCAGGTCTTTTGCTGTCTCTGACAGAATTACAATGTCATCAGCAAAACGCAATGTTTTTATTTCTTCCCCCTGAACTTTAATTCCTTCACCAAATTTTTCCTTGCTTTCCTTCACCGCCTGCTCGATGTACAAATTGAATAACATCGGAGAAAGGCTGCAACCCTGTCTTACTCCCTTCCCAACTGATGCTTCCCTTTCATGCCCTTCGAGTCTAATAACTGCGGTCTGGCTTTTGTACAAGTTGTAAATAACTCTCCTTTCCCTGTATTTTACCCCTGCTGACTTCAGAATTTGAAAGAGTGTATTCCAGTCAACATTGTCAAATGCTTTCTCCAAATCTACAAAAGCTAAAAATGTAGGTTTGCCTTTCCTTAATCTATCTTCTAAGATAAGACGTAAAGTGAGTATTGCCTCCCGGGTTCCTATGTTCCTTCTGAATCCAAACTGATCTTCCCCGATGTCAGCTTCTACCAGCTTTTCCATTCTCCTGTAGATAATTCGTGTTAAAATTTTGCAACCATGACATATCAAACTGATGGTTCTATAATTTTCACACCTGTCTGCGCCCGATTTCTTTGGAATGGGGATTATTACATTTTTCTTAAAGTCTGAGGGCATTTCGCCTGTCTCATACATCCTACACACCAGTTCAAATAGTCTTGTCATGGCTGGCTCTCCCAGAGACTTTAGTAGCTCTGAGGGTATGTCATCTACTCCTGGGGCCTTGTTCCGACCTAGGTCTTTCAAGGCTCTGTCAAATTCATCTCTCAGTATAGTATCTCCTATTTCATCTTGATCTACTTCCTCTTCCCTTCCTACAACCTCGTCTCTGAGTTCATTTCCTTTGTAGAGCTGCTCTATGTACTCTTTCCACCTTTCAGCTTTCCCTTCTTTGCTGAGAACTGGTTTCCCATCTGAGTTCTTGATATTCGTAGATCTGCTCTTCTTGTCCCCAAATGTCTCTTTTATTTTCCTGTAGGCGGTATCTACCTTTCCCCTTCTTATACAGTCTTCTACAGATTTGCATTTGGCTTCTAGCCACTCCTGCTTAGCCACTTTGCACTTCCTGTCAATCTCATTTTTTAGTCGTCTGTATTCCATTTTGCCTGTTTCATTTACTGCATTTTTATATTTTCTCCTTTCATCAATTAAATTTAGTATTTCCTGTGATATCCAAGGATTTTTTGTAGGTCTTGCCTTTCTACCTATTTTGTCCTCTGCTGCCTTCACTATTTCATCTCTCAATGCTACCCATTCCTCTTCTACTGTTTTATTTCCCCCTGTTTCTGTCAATTGTTGCCTAAATCTCCCTCTGAAATTCTCCAGAACTTCACTTTCCTTCAATTTATCCAGGTCCCATCTCCTTATTTTCCTACCTTTCTGCAGCTTTTTCAGCTTCAGCCTACAGTTCATGACTAATAGGTTATGGTCAGAGTCTATATCTGCCCCTGGGTATGTCTTGCAGTTTATAACCTGGTTCCGGAATCTATGTTTTACCATTATAAAATCTATCTGATACCTTCCGGTGTCTCCTGGTCTCTTCCATGTATACAACCTTCTTTTGTGATTCTTAAACCACGTGTTTGTTACGATTAAATCATGTTCCGTGCAAAATTCTACCAGGCGACTTCCTCTTTCATTCCTCCTGCCCAGTCCATATTCACCTACTATTTTTCCTTCTCTTCCTTTTCCTACTACCGAATTCCAGTCTCCCATCACAATTAAGTTTTCCTCTCCTTTAACTGTCTGAATAATTTCCTTTAGCTCCTCATATATTTCTTCGATCTCCTCGTCATCGGCAGAGCTAGTTGGCATATAAACCTGTACTACCGTTGTCGGTGTTGGCTTCGTATCTATCTTGACTACGATAATGCGATCACTGTGTTGCTCATAGTAGTTTACCCGCATTCCTATTTTCTTATTCATTATCACACCTACTCCTGTAATACCCCCAACTGATTTTGTATTTATAATCCTGTACTCGCCTGACCAGAAATCCTGTTCATCCTGCCACCGAACTTCACTAATCCCCACTATATCTAACTTCAACCTATCCATTTCCCTTTTTAAATTTTCTAATTTTCCTACCCGATTAAGGGATCTAACATTCCACGCTCCGATCCGTAGAATGCTAGTATTGTCTTTCCTGATGACAACATCCTCCTGAGTAGTCCCCGCCCGGAGATCCGAATGGGGGACTATTTTACCTCCGGAATATTTTACCCGAGAGGATGCCATCATCATATGTTCATACAGTAGAGCTGCATGTCCTCGGGAAAGGTTACGGCTGTAGTTTCCCCTTGCTTTCAGCCGTTCGCAGTAGCTGTGTGGCAAAGCCACATTAGCTGATGTTACAAGGCCAGCTCAGTCAATCATCCAGACTGTTGCCCCTGTAACTACTGAAAAGGCTGCTGCCCCTCTTCAGGAACCACACGTTTGTCTGGCCTCTCCACAGATACCCCTCCGCTGTGGTTGCACCTACGGTACGGCTATCTGCATCGTTGAGGCACGCAAGCCACCCCACCTCGGCAATGTCTGTGGTTCATGGAGGTGGCTCTTTTAAATAGTTTTTTATTATCACGTACTACCTTTTAAGAGGTCAATCTCTTCGCAGACTCGTCGCCAGTTCAGCTCGCAGACCTCCAGCGTCAATTCTGTCGTCTGTATCGGCTCCCAGGGTCCTTATATAGTAATCAGAGTGTTTGCAGGGAAACGCACAATAATGCAAATAACGAAATAAATGCAAATTTATCTTTTAAATAGTTTTTTATTATCACGTACTACCACTTTAGAGGTCAATCACTTGGCAGACTAGTCGGCAGTTCAGCTCGCAACCCTCCAGCGTCAATTCTGTCGTCTGTATCGGCTCCCAGGGTCCTTATATAGTAATGAGAGTGTTTGCAGGGAAACGCACAATAATGCAAATAACGAAATAAAAGCAAATTTCTCTTTTAAATAGTTTTTTATTATCACGTACTACCATTTTAGAGGTCAATCACTTAGCAGACTAGTCGCCAGTTCAGCTCGCAGCCCTCCAGCGTCAATTCTGTCGTCTGTATCGGCTCCCAGGGTCCTTATATAGTAATGAGAGTGTTTGCAGGGAAACGCACAATAATGCAAATAACGAAATAAAAGCAAATTTCTCTTTTAAATAGTTTTTTATTATCACGTACTACCATTTTAGAGGTCAATCACTTCGCAGACTAGTCGCCAGTGCAGCTCGCAGCCCTCCAGCGTCAATTCTGTTGTCTGTATCGGCTCCCAGGGTCTTTATATAGTAATGAGAGTGTTTGCAGGTTCACGCACAATAATGCAAATAACGAAATAAAAGCAAATTTCTCTTTTAAATAGTTTTTTATTATCACGTACTACCATTTTAGAGGTCAATCACTTCGCAGACTAGTCGCCAGTGCAGCTCGCAGCCCTCCAGCGTCAATTCTGTTGTCTGTATCGGCTCCCAGGGTCTTTATATAGTAATGAGAGTGTTTGCAGGGAACGCACAATAATGCAAATAACGAAATAAAAGCACATTTCTCTTTTAAATAGTTTTTTATTATCACGTACTACCATTTTAGAGGTCAATCACTTGGCAGACGAGTCGCCAGTTCAGCTCGCAGCCCTCCAGCGTCAATTCTGTCGTCTGTTTAGGCTCCCAGGGTCCTTATATAGTAATGAGAGTGTTTGCAGGGAAACTCACAATAATGCAAATAACGAAATAAAAGCAAATTTCTCTTTTAAATAGTTTTTTATTATCACGACCTACCATTTTAGAGGTCAATCACTTCGCAGAATAGTCGCCATTTCAGCTCGCAGCCCTCCAGCGTCAATTCTGTCTTCTGTATCGGCTCCCAGGGTCCTTATATAGTAATGAGAGTGTTTGCAGGGAAACGCACAATAATGCAAATAACGAAATAAAAGCAAATTTCTCTTTTAAATAGTTTTTTATTATCACGTACTACCATTTTAGAGGTCAATCGACAGGCAGACTAGTCGCCAGTGCAGCTCGCAGCCTTCCAGCGTCAATTCTGTTGTCTGTATCGCCTCCCAGGGTCTTTATATAGTAATGAGAGTGTTTGCAGGGAAACGCACAATAATGCAAATAACGAAATAAAAGCACATTTCTCTTTTAAATAGTTTTTTATTATCACGTACTACCATTTTAGAGGTCAATCAATTCGCAGGCTAGTCGCCAGTTCAGCTCGCAGCCCTCCAGCGTCAATTCTGTCGTCTGTATCGGCTCCCAGGGTCCTTATATAGTAATGAGAGTGTTTGCAGGGAAACGCACAATAATGCAAATAACGAAATAAAAGCAAATTTCTCTTTTAAATAGTTTTTTATTATCACGTACTACCATTTTAGAGGTCAATCAATTCGCAGGCTAGTCGCCAGTGCAGCTCGCAGCCTTCCAGCGTCAATTCTGTCTTCTGTATCGGCTCCCAGGGTCCTTATATAGTAATCAGAGTGTTTGCAGGGAAACGCACAATAATGCAAATAACGAAATAAAAGCAAATTTCTCTTTTAAATAGTTTTTTATTATCACGTACTACCATTTTAGAGGTCAATCACTTCGCAGACTAGTCGCCAGTGCAGCTCGCAGCCCTCCAGCGTCAATTCTGTCGTCTGTATCGGCTCCCAGGGTCCTTATATAGTAATGAGAGTGTTTGCAGGGAAACGCACAATAATGCAAATAACGAAATAAAAGCAAATTTCTCTTTTAAATAGTTTTTTATTATCACGTACTACCATTTAAGGGGTCAATCACATCGCAGACTAGTCGCCAGTTCAGCTCGCAGCCCTCCAGCGTCAATTCTGTCGTCTGTATCGGCTCCCAGGGTCCTTATATAGTAATGAGAGTGTTTGCAGGGAAACGCACAATAATGCAAATAACGAAATAAAAGCACATTTCTCTTTTAAATAGTTTTTTATTATCACGTACTACCTTTTAAGAGGTCAATCTCTTCGCAGACTCGTCGCCAGTTCAGCTCGCAGCCCTCCAGCGTCAATTCTGTCGTCTGTATCGGCACCCAGGGTCCTTATATAGTAATGAGAGTGTTTGCAGGGAAACGCATAATAATGCAAATAACGAAATAAAAGCAAATTTCTCTTTTAAATAGTTTTTTATTATCACGTACTACCATTTTAGAGGTCAATCAATTCGCAGGCTAGTCGCCAGTGCAGCTCGCAGCCTTCCAGCGTCAATTCTGTCTTCTGTATCGGCTCCCAGGGTCCTTATATAGTAATGAGAGTGTTTGCAGGGAAACGCACAATAATGCAAATAACGAAATAAAAGCACATTTCTCTTTTAAATAGTTTTTTATTATCACGTACTACCTTTTAAGAGGTCAATCTCTTCGCAGACTCGTCGCCAGTTCAGCTCGCAGCCCTCCAGCGTCAATTCTGTCGTCTGTATCGGCACCCAGGGTCCTTATATAGTAATGAGAGTGTTTGCAGGGAAACGCATAATAATGCAAATAACGAAATAAAAGCAAATTTCTCTTTTAAATAGTTTTTTATTATCACGTACTACCATTTTAGAGGTCAATCACTTGGCAGACTAGTCGGCAGTTCAGCTCGAAACCCTCCAGCGTCAATTCTGTCGTCTGTATCGGCTCCCAGGATCCTTATATAGTAATGAGAGTGTTTGCAGGGAAACGCACAATAATGCAAATAACGAAATAAAAGCAAATTTCTCTTTTAAATAGTTTTTTATTATCACGTACTACCATTTAAGAGGTCAATCACATCGCAGACTAGTCGCCAGTTCAGCTCGCAGCCCTCCAGCGTCAATTCTGTCGTCTGTATCGGCTCCCAGGGTCCTTATATAGTAATGAGAGTGTTTTCAGGGAAACGCACAATAATGCAAATAACGAAATAAAAGCACATTTCTCTTTTAAATAGTTTTTTATTATCACGTACTACCTTTTAAGAGGTCAATCTCTTCGCAGACTCGTCGCCAGTTCAGCTCGCAGCCCTCCAGCGTCAATTCTGCCGTCTGTATCGGCTCCCAGGGTCCTTATATAGTAATGAGAGTGTTTGCAGGGAAACGCATAATAATGCAAATAACGAAATGAAAGCAAATTTCTCTTTTAAATAGTTTTTTATTATCACGTACTACCATTTTAGAGGTCAATCACTTGGCAGACTAGTCGGCAGTTCAGCTCGCAACCCTCCAGCGTCAATTCTGTCGTCTGTATCGGCTCCCAGGATCCTTATATAGTAATGAGAGTGTTTGCAGGGAAACGCACAATAATGCAAATAACGAAATAAAAGCAAATTTCTCTTTTAAATAGTTTTTTATTATCACGTACTACCATTTAAGAGGTCAATCACTTCGCAGACTAGTCGCCAGTTCAGCTCGCAGCCCTCCAGCGTCAATTCTGTCGTCTGTATCGGCTCCCAGGGTCCTTATATAGTAATGAGAGTGTTTTCAGGGAAACGCACAATAATGCAAATAACGAAATAAAAGCACATTTCTCTTTTAAATAGTTTTTTATTATCACGTACTACCTTTTAAGAGGTCAATCTCTTCGCAGACTCGTCGCCAGTTCAGCTCGCAGCCCTCCAGCGTCAATTCTGTCGTCTGTATCGGCTCCCAGGGTCCTTATATAGTAATGAGAGTGTTTGCAGGGAAACGCATAATAATGCAAATAACGAAATGAAAGCAAATTTCTCTTTTAAATAGTTTTTTATTATCACGTACTACCATTTTAGAGGTCAATCACTTGGGAGACTAGTCGGCAGTTCAGCTCGCAACCCTCCAGCGTCAATTCTGTCGTCTGTATCGGCTCCCAGGATCCTTATATAGTAATGAGAGTGTTTGCAGGGAAACGCACAATAATGCAAATAACGAAATAAAAGCAAATTTCTCTTTTAAATAGTTTTTTATTATCACGTACTACCATTTTAGAGGTCAATCACTTAGCAGACTAGTCGCCAGTTCAGCTCGCAGCCCTCCAGCGTCAATTCTGTCGTCTGTATCGGCTCCCAGGATCCTTATATAGTAATGAGAGTGTTTTCAGGGAAACGCACAATAATGCAAATAACGAAATAAAAGCACATTTCTCTTTTAAATAGTTTTTTATTATCACGTACTACCATTTTAGAGGTCAATCAATTCGTAGGCTAATCGCCAGTGCTGCTCGCAGCCCTCCAGCGTCAATTCTGTCGTCTGTATCGGCTCCCAGGGTCCTTATATAGTAATGAGAGTGTTTGCAGGGAAACGCACAATAATGCAAATAACGAAATAAAAGCAAATTTCTCTTTTAAATAGTTTTTTATTATCACGTACTACCATTTTAGAGGTCAATCACTTCGCAGACTAGTCGCCAGTGCAGCTCGCAGCCCTCCAGCGTCAATTCTGTTGTCTGTATCGGCTCCCAGGGTCTTTATATAGTAATGAGAGTGTTTGCAGGGAACGCACAATAATGCAAATAACGAAATAAAAGCACATTTCTCTTTTAAATAGTTTTTTATTATCACGTACTACCATTTTAGAGGTCAATCACTTGGCAGACGAGTCGCCAGTTCAGCTCGCAGCCCTCCAGCGTCAATTCTGTCGTCTGTTTAGGCTCCCAGGGTCCTTATATAGTAATGAGAGTGTTTGCAGGGAAACTCACAATAATGCAAATAACGAAATAAAAGCAAATTTCTCTTTTAAATAGTTTTTTATTATCACGACCTACCATTTTAGAGGTCAATCACTTCGCAGAATAGTCGCCATTTCAGCTCGCAGCCCTCCAGCGTCAATTCTGTCTTCTGTATCGGCTCCCAGGGTCCTTATATAGTAATGAGAGTGTTTGCAGGGAAACGCACAATAATGCAAATAACGAAATAAAAGCAAATTTCTCTTTTAAATAGTTTTTTATTATCACGTACTACCATTTTAGAGGTCAATCGACAGGCAGACTAGTCGCCAGTGCAGCTCGCAGCCTTCCAGCGTCAATTCTGTTGTCTGTATCGGCTCCCAGGGTCTTTATATAGTAATGAGAGTGTTTGCAGGGAACGCACAATAATGCAAATAACGAAATAAAAGCACATTTCTCTTTTAAATAGTTTTTTATTATCACGTACTACCATTTTAGAGGTCAATCAATTCGCAGGCTAGTCGCCAGTTCAGCTCGCAGCCCTCCAGCGTCAATTCTGTCGTCTGTATCGGCTCCCAGGGTCCTTATATAGTAATGAGAGTGTTTGCAGGGAAACGCACAATAATGCAAATAACGAAATAAAAGCAAATTTCTCTTTTAAATAGTTTTTTATTATCACGTACTACCATTTTAGAGGTCAATCAATTCGCAGGCTAGTCGCCAGTGCAGCTCGCAGCCTTCCAGCGTCAATTCTGTCTTCTGTATCGGCTCCCAGGGTCCTTATATAGTAATGAGAGTGTTTGCAGGGAAACGCACAATAATGCAAATAACGAAATAAAAGCAAATTTCTCTTTTAAATAGTTTTTTATTATCACGTACTACCATTTTAGAGGTCAATCACTTCGCAGACTAGTCGCCAGTGCATCTCGCAGCCCTCCAGCGTCAATTCTGTCGTCTGTATCGGCTCCCAGGGTCCTTATATAGTAATGAGAGTGTTTGCAGGGAAACGCACAATAATGCAAATAACGAAATAAAAGCAAATTTCTCTTTTAAATAGTTTTTTATTATCACGTACTACCATTTAAGGGGTCAATCACATTGCAGACTAGTCGCCAGTTCAGCTCGCAGCCCTCCAGCGTCAATTCTGTCGTCTGTATCGGCTCCCAGGGTCCTTATATAGGAATGAGAGTGTTTGCAGGGAAACGCACAATAATGCAAATAACGAAATAAAAGCACATTTCTCTTTTAAATAGTTTTTTATTATCACGTACTACCTTTTAAGAGGTCAATCTCTTCGCAGACTCGTCGCCAGTTCAGCTCGCAGCCCTCCAGCGTCAATTCTGTCGTCTGTATCGGCACCCAGGGTCCTTATATAGTAATGAGAGTGTTTGCAGGGAAACGCATAATAATGCAAATAACGAAATAAAAGCAAATTTCTCTTTTAAATAGTTTTTTATTATCACGTACTACCATTTTAGAGGTCAATCACTTGGCAGACTAGTCGGCAGTTCAGCTTGCAACACTCCAGCGTCAATTCTGTCGTCTGTATCGGCTCCCAGGATCCTTATATAGTAATGAGAGTGTTTGCAGGGAAACGCACAATAATGCAAATAACGAAATAAAAGCAAATTTCTCTTTTAAATAGTTTTTTATTATCACGTACTACCATTTTAGAGGTCAATCACTTAGCAGACTAGTCGCCAGTTCAGCTCGCAGCCCTCCAGCGTCAATTCTGTCGTCTGTATCGGCTCCCAGGATCCTTATATAGTAATGAGAGTGTTTGCAGGGAAACGCACAATAATGGAAATAACGAAATAAAAGCACATTTCTCTTTTAAATAGTTTTTTATTATCACGTACTACCATTTTAGAGGTCAATCAATTCGTAGGCTAATCGCCAGTGCTGCTCGCAGCCCTCCAGCGTCAATTCTGTCGTCTGTATCGGCTCCCAGGGTCCTTATATAGTAATGAGAGTGTTTGCAGGGAAACGCACAATAATGCAAATAACGAAATAAAAGCAAATTTCTCTTTTAAATAGTTTTTTATTATCACGTACTACCATTTTAGAGGTCAATCACTTCGCAGACTAGTCGCCAGTGCAGCTCGCAGCCCTCCAGCGTCAATTCTGTTGTCTGTATCGGCTCCCAGGGTCTTTATATAGTAATGAGAGTGTTTGCAGGGAACGCACAATAATGCAAATAACGAAATAAAAGCACATTTCTCTTTTAAATAGTTTTTTATTATCACGTACTACCATTTTAGAGGTCAATCACTTGGCAGACGAGTCGCCAGTTCAGATTGCAGCCCTCCAGCGTCAATTCTGTCGTCTGTTTAGGCTCCCAGGGTCCTTATATAGTAATGAGAGTGTTTGCAGGGAAACTCACAATAATGCAAATAACGAAATAAAAGCAAATTTCTCTTTTAAATAGTTTTTTATTATCACGACCTACCATTTTAGAGGTCAATCACTTCGCAGAATAGTCGCCATTTCAGCTCGCAGCCCTCCAGCGTCAATTCTGTCTTCTGTATCGGCTCCCAGGGTCCTTATATAGTAATGAGAGTGTTTGCAGGGAAACGCACAATAATGCAAATAACGAAATAAAAGCAAATTTCTCTTTTAAATAGTTTTTTATTATCACGTACTACCATTTTAGAGGTCAATCGACAGGCAGACTAGTCGCCAGTGCAGCTCGCAGCCTTCCAGCGTCAATTCTGTTGTCTGTATCGGCTCCCAGGGTCTTTATATAGTAATGAGAGTGTTTGCAGGGAACGCACAATAATGCAAATAACGAAATAAAAGCACATTTCTCTTTTAAATAGTTTTTTATTATCACGTACTACCATTTTAGAGGTCAATCAATTCGCAGGCTAGTCGCCAGTTCAGCTCGCAGCCCTCCAGCGTCAATTCTGTCGTCTGTATCGGCTCCCAGGGTCCTTATATAGTAATGAGAGTGTTTGCAGGGAAACGCACAATAATGCAAATATCGAAATAAAAGCAAATTTCTCTTTTAAATAGTTTTTTATTATCTCGTACTACCATTTTAGAGGTCAATCAATTCGCAGGCTAGTCGCCAGTGCAGCTCGCAGCCTTCCAGCGTCAATTCTGTCTTCTGTATCGGCTCCCAGGGTCCTTATATAGTAATGAGAGTGTTTGCAGGGAAACGCACAATAATGCAAATAACGAAATAAAAGCAAATTTCTCTTTTAAATAGTTTTTTATTATCACGTACTACCATTTTAGAGGTCAATCACTTCGCAGACTAGTCGCCAGTGCAGCTCGCAGCCCTCCAGCGTCAATTCTGTCGTCTGTATCGGCTCCCAGGTTCCTTATATAGTAATGAGAGTGTTTGCAGGGAAACGCACAATAATGCAAATAACGAAATAAAAGCAAATTTCTCTTTTAAATAGTTTTTTATTATCACGTACTACCATTTAAGAGGTCAATCACATCGCAGACTAGTCGCCAGTTCAGCTCGCAGCCCTCCAGCGTCAATTCTGTCGTCTGTATCGGCTCCCAGGGTCCTTATATAGTAATGAGAGTGTTTTCAGGGAAACGCACAATAATGCAAATAACGAAATAAAAGCACATTTCTCTTTTAAATAGTTTTTTATTATCACGTACTACCTTTTAAGAGGTCAATCTCTTCGCAGACTCGTCGCCAGTTCAGCTCGCAGCCCTCCAGCGTCAATTCTGTCGTCTGTATCGGCTCCCAGGGTCCTTATATAGTAATGAGAGTGTTTGCAGGGAAACGCATAATAATGCAAATAACGAAATAAAAGCAAATTTCTCTTTTAAATAGTTTTTTATTATCACGTACTACCATTTTAGAGGTCAATCACTTGGCAGACTAGTCGGCAGTTCAGCTCGCAACCCTCCAGCGTCAATTCTGTCGTCTGTATCGGCTCCCAGGATCCTTATATAGTAATGAGAGTGTTTGCAGGGAAACGCACAATAATGCAAATAACGAAATAAAAGCAAATTTCTCTTTTAAATAGTTTTTTATTATCACGTACTACCATTTTAGAGGTCAATCACTTAGCAGACTAGTCGCCAGTTCAGCTCGCAGCCCTCCAGCGTCAATTCTGTCGTCTGTATCGGCTCCCAGGATCCTTATATAGTAATGAGAGTGTTTGCAGGGAAACGCACAATAATGCAAATAACGAAATAAAAGCACATTTCTCTTTTAAATAGTTTTTTATTATCACGTACTACCATTTTAGAGGTCAATCAATTCGTAGGCTAATCGCCAGTGCTGCTCGCAGCCCTCCAGCGTCAATTCTGTCGTCTGTATCGGCTCCCAGGGTCCTTATATAGTAATGAGAGTGTTTGCAGGGAAACGCACAATAATGCAAATAACGAAATAAAAGCAAATTTCTCTTTTAAATAGTTTTTTATTATCACGTACTACCATTTTAGAGGTCAATCACTTCGCAGACTAGTCGCCAGTGCAGCTCGCAGCCCTCCAGCGTCAATTCTGTTGTCTGTATCGGCTCCCAGGGTCTTTATAAAGTAATGAGAGTGTTTGCAGGGAACGCACAATAATGCAAATAACGAAATAAAAGCGCATTTCTCTTTTAAATAGTTTTTTTATTATCACGTACTACCATTTTAGAGGTCAATCACTTGGCAGACGAGTCGCCAGTTCAGCTCGCAGCCCTCCAGCGTCAATTCTGTCGTCTGTTTAGGCTCCCAGGGTCCTTATATAGTAATGAGAGTGTTTGCAGGGAAACTCACAATAATGCAAATAACGAAATAAAAGCAAATTTCTCTTTTAAATAGTTTTTTATTATCACGTACTACCATTTTAGAGGTCAATCAACAGGCAGACTAGTCGCCAGTGCAGCTCGCAGCCTTCCAGCGTCAATTCTGTTGCCTGTATCGGCTCCCAGGGTCTTTATATAGTAATGAGAGTGTTTGCAGGGAACGCACAATAATGCAAATAACGAAATAAAAGCATATTTCTCTTTTAAATAGTTTTTTATTATCACGTACTACCATTTTAGAGGTCAATCAATTCGCAGGCTAGTCGCCAGTGCAGCTCGCAGCCCTCCAGCGTCAATTCTGTCGTCTGTATCGGCTCCCAGGGTCCTTATATAGTAATGAAAGTGTTTGCAGGGAAACGTACAATAATGCAAATAACGAAATAAAAGCAAATTTCTCTTTTAAATAGTTTTTTATTATCACGTACTACTATTTTAGAGGTCAATCACTTCGCAGACTAGTCGCCAGTGCAGCTCGCAGCCCTCCAGCGTCAATTCTGTCGTCTGTATCGGCTCCCAGGTTCCTTATATAGTAATGAGAGTGTTTGCAGGGAAACGCACAATAATGCAAATAACGAAATAAAAGCAAATTTCTCTTTTAAATAGTTTTTTATTATCACGTACTACCATTTAAGAGGTCAATCACATCGCAGACTAGTCGCCAGTTCAGCTCGCAGCCCTCCAGCGTCAATTCTGTCGTCTGTATCGGCTCCCAGGGTCCTTATATAGTAATGAGAGTGTTTGCAGGGATCTCACAATAATGCAAATAACGAAATAAAAGCACATTTCTCTTTTAAATAGTTTTTTATTATCACGTACTACCTTTTAAGAGGTCAATCTCTTCGCAGACTCGTCGCCAGTTCAGCTCGCAGCCCTCCAGCGTCAATTCTGTCGTCTGTATCGGCTCCCAGGGTCCTTATATAGTAATGAGAGTGTTTGCAGGGAAACGCACAATAATGCAAATAACGAAATAAATGCAAATTTCTCTTTTAAATAGTTTTTTATTATCACGTACTACCACTTTAGAGGTCAATCACTTTGCAGACTAGTCGCCAGTGCAGCTCGCAGCCCTCCAGTGTCAATTCTGTCATCTGTATCGGCTCCCAGGGTCCTTATATAGAAATGAGAGTGTTTGCAGGGAAACGCACAATAATGCAAATAACGAAATAAAAGCAAATTTCTCTTTTAAATAGTTTTTGTATAAACGTACTACCATTTTAGAGGTCAATCACTTTGCAGACTAGTCGCTAGTGCAGCTCGCAACCCTCCAGCGTCAATTCTGTCATCTGTATCGGCTCCCAGGGTCCTTATATAGTAATGAGAGTGTTTGCAGGGAAACGCACAATAATGCAAATAACGAAATAAAAGCAAATTTCTCTTCTAAATAATTTTTTTATTATCACGTACTACCATTTTCGAGGTCAATCACTTGGCAGACTAGTCGCCAGTTCAGCTCGCAGTTCTCCAGCGTCAATTCTGTCGTCTGTATCGGCTCCCAGGGTCCTTATATAGTAATGAGAGTGTTTGCTGGGAAACGCACAATAATGCAAATAACGAAATAAAAGCAAATTTCTCTTTTAAATAGTTTTTTATTATCACGACCTACCATTTTAGGATCAATCACTTCGCAGACTAGTCGCCAGTTCAGCTCGCAGCCCTCCAGCGTCAATTCTGTTTTCTGTATCGGCTCCCAGGGTCCTTATATAGTAATGAGAGTGTTGGCAGGGAAACGCACAATAATGCAAATAACGAAATAAAAGCAAATTTCTCTTCTAAATAGTTTTTTATTATCACCTACTACCATTTTAAAGGTCAATCACTTGGCAGACTAGTCGACAGTTCAGCTCGCAGCCCTCCAGCGTCAATTCTGTCGTCTGTATCGGCACCCAGGGTCCTTATATAGTAATGAGAGTGTTTGCAGGGAAACGCTCAATAATGCAAATAACGAAATAAAAGCAAATTTCTCTTTTAAATAGTTTTTTATTATCACGTACTACCATTTTAGAGGTCAATCACTTCGCAGACTAGTCGCCAGTGCAGCTCGCAGCCCTCCAGCGTCAATTCTGTCATCTGTATCGGCTCCCAGGGTCCTTATATAGTAATGAGAGTGTTTGCAGGGAAACGCACAATAATGCAAATAACGAAATAAAAGCAAATTTCTCTTTTAAATAGTTTTTGTTATCACGTACTACCATTTTAGAGGTCAATCACTTTGCAGACTAGTCGCCAGTGCAGCTCGCAACCCTCCAGCGTCAATTCTGTCATCTGTATCGGCTCCCAGGGTCCTTATATAGTAATGAGAGTGTTTGCAGGGAAACGCACAATAATGCAAATAACGAAATAAAAGCAAATTTCTCTTCTAAATAGTTTTTTATTATCACGTACTACCATTTTCGAGGTCAATCACTTGGCAGACTAGTCGCCAGTTCAGCTCGCAGCTCTCCAGCGTCAATTCTGTCGTCTGTATCGGCTCCCAGGGTCCTTATATAGTAATGAGAGTGTTTGCTGGGAAACGCACAATAATGCAAATAACGAAATAAAAGCAAATTTCTCTTTTAAATAGTTTTTTATTATCACGACCTACCATTTTAGGATCAATCACTTCGCAGACTAGTCGCCAGTTCAGCTCGCAGCCCTCCAGCGTCAATTCTGTCTTCTGTATCGGCTCCCAGGGTCCTTATATAGTAATGAGAGTGTTTGCAGGGAAACGCACAATAATGCAAATAACGAAATAAAAGCACATTTCTCTTTTAAATAGTTTTTTATTATCACGTACTACCTTTTAAGAGGTCAATCTCTTCGCAGACTCGTCGCCAGTTCAGCTCGCAGCCCTCCAGCGTCAATTCTGTCGTCTGTATCGGCTCCCAGGGTCCTTATATAGTAATGAGAGTGTTTGCAGGGAAACGCACAATAATGCAAATAACGAAATAAAAGCAAATTTCTCTTTTAAATAGTTTTTTATTATCACGTACTACCATTTAAGAGGTCAATCACATCTCAGACTAGTCGCCAGTTCAGCTCGCAGCCCTCCAGCGTCAATTCTGTCGTCTGTATCGGCTTCCAGGGTCCTTATATAGTAATGAGAGTGTTTGCAGGGAAACGCACAATAATGCAAATAACGAAATAAAAGCAAATTTCTCTTTTAAATAGTTTTTTATTATCACGTACTACCATTTTTGAGGTCAATCACTTGGCAGACTAGTCGCCAGTTCAGCTCGCAGCCCTCCAGCGTCAATTCTGTCGTCTGTATCGGCTCCCAGGGTCCTTATATAGTAATGAGAGTGTTTGCAGGGAAACGCACAATAATGCAAATAACGAAATAAAAGCAAATTTCTCTTTTAAATAGTTTTTTATTGTCACGTACTACCATTTAAGAGGTCAATCTCTTCGCAGACTAGTCGCCAGTTCAGCTCGCAGCCCTCCAGCGTCCCCCCCCAGGGGGCCCACAGCTCTTTTGTGGGTACGTGTGTGGCGCGCACGGCTCCCCGAGCCATTGTGGCCTTCCTTCCTATTTCCCAGGCCGCTTTTCCGCACCCTGGTTCCCTCCCTTCCTAATCCTTTTTCCCACCCTACCCTTCTCCAACCCCGTCTCTAGCTGTTCTTGTGTTGATGGCCCGGCTATTCCCATGGTACTGTTGGTTTGGCAATTGTGTCTTTGTTTGCCGTGTTCACTAATTTCGGCCCAGCTAGGTCCCCATTGTGGTTTGACCTCCACGAAAATTTTCTGATTAAGTGTGAGCCATTTGGGGAAGAACTCCCAACCTAGCCCCTACGGCGCGGATTCCTACCCTTTCCTTCCACATCCCTTCCTTGCCGTAGCCCCCTCCCCCGCTAGGTCACCAGCACGGTAGCCAGTCCGTGTGGTGGGGCTGTTATGTACCCTCATGGTTGAGCCCCCTGAATTGCACAAGGATCACACTGCCGATGCCTGAGCTGTGACCTCCTCATGAATGCCAAGGAGTCGATGCTTGTCATTGCGGGGCATCAGGACTCCCGGCAACGGTCATCCTGCCAGGTGGCGTTGCTGTGGCTGGGTGGCACCCTTGAGGAGAGCCCCTGTTTCGGAGTGGGTGGCATCGGGGCGGACATTCCGCTATGAAGAGGAGACAAGCCTCAGAAAATCCTGGCTCTAAGTCAGGTGTCTCAAAGGTTGGAAGATTTAATTTCAGTAGATACGACCCCAAATCGTTTCCTTCCCTAACTCAATCTTGGGGGGAACGAGGGTCCACAAAACAGGCTGAGACTTACTCACCTAGATACTTAGTGTGTACCAGACACGATGGGGAATCCTTCCAGGCAACTAAGCCTTCCTTCTTCGTCGAACACCTCGAAGAAAGGTTTGGCGAAGTTGCCAGAATGTCGAAACTGCGCGACGGTTCGGTCCTAATACAGGCAGAGACCCCTGCTCAATCACGGAGCCTCTTAAAATGTGATCATTTAGGTGAAATTCCTGTCACAGTAACGCCCCACAAGTCGTTAAATAGGGTACAGGGGGTGATATACCATCGAGACCTTTTGCTACAGACAGATGATGAGTTACGCGAGCACCTACAACGACGCAGAATCCATTTTGTCCGGCGCGTATTTAGAGGACCCATGGATAATAGGGTGGCCACTGGCGCATTTGTCTTGGCCTTTGAGGGTGACAATCTGCCCGAAAAGGTCAAGGTCATGATGTATCGCTGTGACGTCCAGCCATACATCCCCCCTCCAATGCGATGTTTCAAGTGTTGGCGTTTCGGACACATGTCCTCTCGTTGCAACGCTGCTGCAACCTGTCGGGACTGTGGCCGTCCTTCACACCCGGACGCTGCCTGTACTCCTCCTCCTTACTGCGTCAACTGCAGTGGTCACCACTCTCCCTGTTCGCAGGACTGTCCCGCTCTACACAAAGAGCAGAAGATAGTAGAATATAAGACCTTGGACCGACTAACCTACTCAGAGGCTCGGAGGAAGTACGAAAAGCTGCATCCCGTCACTTTACTTTCTTCATATGCTGCAGCTACATCGATGGTGCCACAACCAGTGGCCACTTCTCGCACTGTTGTAACTCCATCTGTGGGCCCTATGGGCCGCCCCTCTACCTCGGCCTCCCAGACATCTGGAGGCACACCATCTTCTGCGGGGCCTATACTGCCCCCCACGTCGGGAGTGGTTACCCCTACTCCCCAGCCAGAAAAGGGTTCACCTTCTCTGGCTTCTTCTTCTGGGAAGGGAACCTGTTCTTCCCTTCCACCCGTGTCACCACCGAAATTAGACTCCAGCCAGCGGCTGAAGGACACTCGGCCAGAACGCCGCCTGGCTCCTCAGTCTTCCCACGCTCCTCAAGCCCCGCCGGAGAAGCCCCCCTCCTCCGGTAGGCCCAAGGAACGACGGGAAGACAAAAAAGACAAGAAGGAAAAGACAGTGAAGCGCAAGGAAACGCTGGCGGCCTCGGTGCCCCCAACACTTGCACGTGACACACCGGAGGATGAGGTCATCCTTCTTGCGACGCCTGAAGATCTGGCCTTCGCAGATCTCGGGGATGCAATGGAGACGGAGGATCAGACTTCACAGCCCAAGACGAGTGCTCCTGCCATCCCTCTTCCATCCTCATCTTCATGCACCGTCAACCAGGAGACAGTCTGATCCTCCAATGGAATTGTGGAGGATTTTTCGGTCACTTGGCCGAATTGCGTCAGCTGATGAGCTCTTTTCCACCAATTTGTGTTGCTCTCCAGGAAACCTGGTTTCCTAGTGATCGGACCCCCACCCTTCGGGGCTACCGGGGGTACTTCAATAACCGCACCATCTACAATAGGGTGTCGGGCGGGGTATGTCTATATGTACATACCTCTGCCTATAGTTCCCCAGCGCCACTTCACACAGCCCTGGAGGCTGTCGCTGTCAGGGTTCGAGCATCACGGGACATTACCATCTGTTCCCTTTATCTCCCTCCTGATGCAGCAGTGGCACCAGCTGACCTGGCAGCCTTGATCGGTCAACTTCCTTCACCATTTCTTATTTTAGGAGATTTTAATGCACATCACCCCCTATGGGGGAGCAACGTGACTACAGGACGTGGTCAAGAATTTGAACTACTTTTTAACGAACTTGACCTTTGTCTTTTAAATACAGGAGCTCCAACCCATTTTAGTGTGGCCCATGGCACCTTTTCCGCCATAGACCTTTCTGTTTGTAGTCCGGGCTTACGTCCACTACTTAACTGGTGGGTCCATGATGACCTTTGTGGAAGCGACCACTTTCCCATCTTCCTTTCGCTTCCCCACCACCAACGCCACGCACGCCTACCCCGCTGGTCCTTCCACAGGGCTGACTGGGCAGCATACACTTCCGCTGCAACGTTGGATACCCCTCTCCCTGCTGATGCGACAATGGCTGTTGAGCAAATTATTTCCATTGTCGTTTCTGCTGCTGAGTCCACGATACCATCTTCTTCTGCCTTACCTCGGCGAAGACCAGTGCCCTGGTGGTCACCGGAGATAGCAGCAGCTATCCGCAATCGCCGAAGGGCTCTGCAGCAGTACCGGCGCCACCCCACCCTTGACCACCTGGTTGCATTTAAGCGTCTTCGGGCCCAGACACGCCGGCTTATCCGGCAGCGCAAGCAAGCATGCTGGGAGGAATATGTATCCACAATTGGACCCCGTGTCTCTTCTAGCCAGATTTGGACAAAGATTCGTCGTATATCAGGTCACCATCCACCGACAGGGGTCGCGGGTCTCTCTATCCGCGGTACAATCCATACCGACCCGACCATCATTGCCGAGTATTTTGCAGCGCACTTTGCTCTTAATTCGGCGTCCACTGCCTACAGCCAAGGTTTTTGTACCTTAAAAGAGCGGGCTGAGCGAAGGCAGTTGGTCTTTCGCACAAACCGCCAAGAGCCGTACAATGCGCCATTTACAGAGTGGGAATTTCAAACTATTCTTGCCAGCTGCCCCAATACATCTGCAGGACCGGACCGAATCCACTGTCAAATGCTGAAACATCTTTCTGAACACTCGCAACGCCATCTTTTGGATTTCTTTAATCGTCTCTGGGTAGAGGGAGCATACCCGTCCCAATGGCAGGAGAGTATCGTTATCCCTCTGTTAAAACCAGGTGCAGATCCATTGAACGTTGACAGTTATCGTCCCATAAGCCTCACAAACGTTCTTTGTAAACTTCTTGAACGTTTGGTGAGCCAGCGACTTCTGTGGGTTCTCGAGTATCGGGGTCTGCTCGCCCCACAACAAGGTGCTTTCCGGCAAGACCGTTCTGCCATTGATAACCTTCTCTCTTTGGAGTCGGCGATCCGTCCTGCTTTCGCCCGACGTCACCACCTCGTCGCCATCTTTTTCGACCTCCGGAAAGCATATGACACGGCATGGCGTCATCACATCCTTGCCACGCTACATGGGTGGGGTCTTCGTGGCTCCCTCCCAATTTTTTATTCAGAATTTTTTACTTTCGCGCCGCTTTAGAGTCCGCATTGGCACCTCCTTCAGTTCCTCCCATATCCAAGAGAATGGGGTACCACAAGGGTCCGTCCTCAGTGTACCCCTCTTCTTAGTGGCCATTAATGGCCTAGTGGCTGCAGTGGGGCCATCGGTTTCCTGCTCCCTCTATGCAGACGACTTTTGCATGTACTATTCCACTGCTAGTACAAGTGTAGCTGAACGACGACTGCAGGCAGCCATCCATCGGGCGCAGAATTGGGCTTCTGGCCATGGTTTCACATTTTCCCCTGCAAAAACTAGGGTAATGCACTTTTGTCGCCAACGAGCGGTACATCCGCATCCAGAGCTCTACCTTGATGGTGAGCTCCTTCAGGTTGTGGACACACACCGCTTCCTGGGTCTCCTTTTCGACTCACGTTTGACATGGCTCCCTCATCTGCGCCAGCTTAAGCAACGGTGTTCCCGGTATTTGGACATCCTTCGTTGCCTCAGCCATACTGTCTGGGGGGCAGCACGCCCTGTCCTCCTGTGGCTGTACAATGCTCTGGTGCAGTAACGTCTAGACTACGGAAGCCAGGTCTACGGCTCAGCCTCTCCATCTGCACTGCGAGTTCTCGACCCAGTGCATCATACAGGCATCCGTCTGGCCACTGGAGCCTTTCGTACAAGCCCTGTCACATGTCTCTTGGCAGAGGCTGGAGTCGCCCCGTTGCGATACCGGCGCCAACAACTACTCGCCCAGTATGCTGCTAGAGTTCACTGTACCCCTCGGCATCCGAATAACAGACTCCTCTTTCCGGGGGAGGATACTCGTTTGCCGCAGAGGCGACCTCGGTCGGGACTCCCGATAGCAGCGCGTGTCCAATCGCTACTGTCGTCCCTGGACTCCTTACCTCTTAACCGTCCCTTCCGCTCGACTCTCCATGCTCCTCCCTGGACCGTTCCTCGGCCGCGGATTCGGCTGGATCTTTCCCGTGAGCCGAAGTCCTCTACTTCTCCTCTGGTCCTACGGCATCAATTTTATGCACTGCTCCGTGAGTTCAGTAACTCCGAGGTCATTTATACAGACGGTTCTTCAGATGGCGACCACACTGGTTATGCCTACATCCATGGCGCCCATGTTGAACAACGCTCTTTGCCACCCGGCAGCAGCGTCTTCACTGCAGAACTGGTGGCTATATACCGCGCCCTTAACCACATCTGCATGTGCCCCGGGACCTCCTTTCTGATCTGTAGCGACTCGCTGAGCGGTTTACAGGCCCTTGATCAGTGTTATGCTCGTCATACATTGGTCAGGGCCATTCAGGATTCGATACTGGCTCTTAGTGACTCCGGTCGCTGTGTTACATTCGTTTGGACCCCGGGCCATGTAGGCATCCCGGGCAACGAGAGCGTTGACCAGCTAGCCAAACAGGCTACCACTTTCCGCCCTCTGGCAATTGGCCTTCCAGAAGCAGACTTCCGCCCGTTGCTTCGCACTAAAATACGCGACCTGTGGAACGCCGAATGGTCCGCTCTGGATGTGCCCAATAAGCTGCGTACGATAAGGGACACAACATCTGTCTGGAAGTCGTCGCAGCTGGGATCCCGTAGGGACTCCGTGGTTCTCTGCCGTCTCCGCATTGGTCACACCCATCTGACGCATGGTCACCTCCTCCGTCGAGAGGACCCGCCCATGTGCCAATGTGGTGCCCCATTGACTGTGGTCCATCTCCTACTCGACTGCCACATTTTAGCCCCACTGCGGCATTCTTTTAACCTCCCGAACACTCTCTCTTTGGTGCTCGGCGACGATGCCTCTGTGGCTAATTTGGTTTTACGATTTCTTCGTGCTGCGGGGTTTTACCAGTTGCTGTGAGTCCTTTTGGATGGTTTTTTAGATAATTTTCTATGTTCTCCTTGACTTGTCACTAGACTACAGTTATTATTTTGTACGCTATGTGGTTGGCTTTTCCCTTTTTATACACATGGTCGGTCAACCACATTCACTGGCTATGTCCTTTTGTCTCATATTTGTTTCTGTGTGTCTGGTGTCTTTCGTATTGTCTCGTGTTGGCTCAGTCAGTAATTCATTGACGGTGCATTCTTTCATTCTGCTTTGTTTTTAATCTCATTCAGGCACATTTTCTTTATCGTTCTGTTTTTTCTGTGTGTTGCCTAGATATGAAGCGGGGGACTGATGGCCATAGCAGTCTAGTCCCCCTAAAACCCCCCATCACAACAACAACAACAACAACAGCAGCAGCTCGCAGCCCTCCAGCGTCAATTCTGTCATCTGTATCGGCTCCCAGGGTCCTTATATAGTAATGAGAGTGTTTGCAGGGAAACGCACAATAATGCAAATAACGAAATAAAAGCAAATTTCTCTTTTAAATAGTTTTTTAATATCACGTACTACCATTTTAGAGGTCAATCAGTTCGCAGTCTAGTCGCCAGTTCAGCTCCCAGCCCTCCAGCGTCAATTCTGTCGTCTGTATCGGCTCCCAGGGTCCTTATATAGTAATGAGAGTGTTTGCAGGGAAACGCACAATAATGCAAATAACGAAATAAAAGCAAATTTCTCTTTAAATAGTTTTTTATTATCACGTACTACCATTTAAGAGGTCAATCACTTGGCAGACTAGTTGCCAGTTCAGCTCGCAGCCCTCCAGCGTCAATTCTGTCGTCTGTATCGGCTCGCAGGGTCCTTATATAGTAATGAGAGTGTTTGCAGGGAAACGCACAATAATGCAAATAACGAAATAAAACCAAATTTCTCTTTTAAATAGTTTTTTTATTATCACGAACTACCATTTAAGAGGTCAATCACTTCGCAGACTAGTCGCCAGTTCAGCTCGCAGCCCTCCAGCGTCAATTCTGTCGTCTGTATCGGCTCCCATGGTTCTTATATAGTAATGAGAGTGTTTGCAGGGAAACGCACAATTATGCAAATAACGAAATAAAAGCAAATTTCTCTTTTAAATAGTTTTTTATTATCACGTACTACCATTTAAGAGGTCAATCACTTCGCAGACTAGTCGCCAGTGCAGCTCGCAGCCCTCCAGCGTCAATTCTGTCGTCTGTACCGGCTCCCAGGGTACTTATATAGTAATGAGAGTGTTTGCAGGGAAACGCACAATAATGCAAATAACGAATTAAAAGCAAATTTCTCTTTTAAATAGTTTTTTATTATCACTTACTACCATTTTAGAGGTCAATCACTTGGCAGACTAGTCGCCAGTGCAGCTCGCAGCCCTCCAGCGTCAATTCTGTCGTCTGTATCTGCTCCCAGGATCCTTATATAGTAATGAGAGTGTTTGCAGGGAAACGCACAATAATGCAAATAACGAAATAAAAGCAAATTTCTCTTTAAATAGTTTTTTATTATCACGTACTACCATTTAAGAGGTCAATCACTTGGCAGACTAGTTGCCAGTTCAGCTCGCAGACCTCCAGCGTCAATTCTGTCGTCTGTATCGGCTCCCAGGGTCCTTATATAGTAATGAGAGTGTTTGCAGGGAAACGCACAATAATGCAAATAACGAAATAAAAGCAAATTTCTCTTTTAAATAGTTTTTTATTATCACGTACTACCATTTTAGAGGTCAATCACTTGGCAGACTAGTCGCCAGTTCAGCTCGCAGCCCTCCAGCGTCAATTCTGTCGTCTGTATCGGCTCCCAGGGTCCTTATATAGTAATGAGAGTGTTTGCAGGGAAACGCACAATAATGCAAATAACGAAATAAAAGCAAATTACTCTTTTAAATAGTTTTTTATTATCACGTACTACTATTTTAGAGGTCAATCACTTGGCAGACTAGTCGCCAGTTCAGCTCGCAGCCCTCCAGCGTCAATTCTGTCGTCTGTATCGGCTCCCAGGGTCCTTATATAGTAATGAGAGTGTTTGCAGGGAAACGCACAATAATGCAAATAACGAAATAAAAGCAAATTTCTCTTTTAAATAGTTTTTTATTATCACGTACTACCATTTTAGAGGTCAATCACTTCGCAGACTAGTCGCCAGTGCAGCTCGCAGCCCTCCAGCGTCAATTCTGTTGTCTGTATCGGCTCCCAGGGTCTTTATTTAGTAATGAGAGTGTTTGCAGGTTCACGCACAATAATGCAAATAACGAAATAAAAGCAAATTTCTCTTTTTAATAGTTTTTTATTATCACGTACTACCATTTTAGAGGTCAATCACTTGGCAGACTAGTCGCCAGTTCAGCTCGCAGCCCTCCAGCGTCAATTCTGTCGTCTGTTTAGGCTCCCAGGGTCCTTATATAGTAATGAGAGTGTTTGCAGGGAAACGCACAATAATGCAAATAACGAAATAAAAGCAAATTTCTTTTTTAAATAGTTTTTTATTATCACGACCTACCATTTTAGAGGTCAATCACTTCCCAGAATAGTCGCCAGTTCAGCTCGCAGCCCTCCAGCGTCAATTCTGTCGTCTGTATCGGCTCCCAGGGTCCTTATATAGTAATAAGAGTGTTTGCAGGGAAACGCACAATAATGCAAATAACGAAATAAAAGCAAATTTCTCTTTTAAATATTTTTTTATTATCACGTACTACCATTTAAGAGGTCAATCACTTCGCAGACTGGTCGCCAGTTCAGCTCGCAGCCATCCAGCGTCAATTCTGTCGTCTGTATCGGCTCCCAGGGTCCTTATATAGTAATGAGAGTGTTTGCAGGGAAACGCACAATAATGCAAATAACGAAATAAAAGCAAATTTCTCTTTTAAATAGTTTTCTATCATCACGTACTACCATTTAAGAGGTCAATCACTTGGCAGACTAGTCGCCAGTGCAGCTCGCAGCCCTCCAGCGTCAATTCTGTCTTCTGTATCTGCTCCCAGGGTCCTTATATAGTAATGAGAGTGTTTGCAGGGAAACGCACAATAATGCAAATAACGAAATAAAAGCAAATTTCTCTTTAAATAGATTTTTATTATCACGTACTACCATTTAAGAGGTCAATCACTTGGCAGACTAGTTGCCAGTTCAGCTCGCAGCCCTCCAGCGTCAATTCTGTCGTCTGTATCGGCTCCCAGGGTCCTTATATAGTAATGAGAGTGTTTGCAGGGAAACGCACAATAATGCAAATAACGAAATAAAACCAAATTTCTCTTTTAAATAGTTTTTTATTATCACGAACTACCATTTAAGAGGTCAATCACTTCGCAGACTAGTCGCCAGTTCAGCTCGCAGCCCTCCAGCGTCAATTCTGTCGTCTGTATCGGCTCCCAGGGTTCTTATATAGTAATGAGAGTGTTTGCAGGGAAACGCACAATTATGCAAATAACGAAATAAAAGCAAATTTCTCTTTTAAATAGTTTTTTATTATCACGTACTACCATTTAAGAGGTCAATCACTTCGCAGACTAGTCGCCAGTGCAGCTCGCAGCCCTCCAGCGTCAATTCTGTCGTCTGTACCGGCTCCCAGGGTCCTTATATAGTAATGAGAGTGTTTGCAGGGAGACGCACAATAATGCAAATAACGAATTAAAAGCAAATTTCTCTTTTAAATAGTTTCTTATTATCACTTACTACCATTTTAGAGGTCAATCACTTGGCAGACTAGTCGCCAGTGCAGCTCGCAGCCCTCCAGCGTCAATTCTGTCGTCTGTATCGGCTCCCAGGGTCCTTATATAGTAGTGAGAGAGTTTGCAGGGAAACGCACAATAATGCAAATAACGAAATAAAAGCAAATTTCTCTTTTAAATAGTTTTTTATTATCACGTACTACCATTTAAGAGGTCAATCACTTGGCAGACTAGTCGCCAGTGCAGCTCGCAGCCCTCCAGCGTCCATTCTGTCGTCTGTATCGGCTCCCAGGGTCCTTATATAGTAATGAGAGTGTTTGCAGGGAAACGCACAATAATGCAAATAACGAAATAAAAGCAAATTTCTCTTTTAAATAGTTTTTTATTATCACGTACTACCATTTAAGTGGTCAATCACTTGGCAGACTAGTCGCCAGTGCAGCTCGCAGCCCTCCAGCGTCCATTCTGTCGTCTGTATAGGCTCCCAGGGTACTTATATAGTAATGAGAGTGTTTGCAGGGAAACACACAATAATGCAAATAACGAAATAAAAGCAAATTTCTCTTTTAAATAGTTTTTTATTATCACGTACTACCATTTAAGAGGTCAATCACTTGGCAGACTAGTCGCCAGTGTAGCTCGCAGCCCTCCAGCGTCAATTCTGTCGTCTGTATCTGCTCCCAGGGTCCTTATATAGTAATGAGAGTGTTTGCAGGGAAACGCACAATAATGCAAATAACGAAATAAAAGCAAATTTCTCTTTAAATAGTTTTTTATTATCACGTACTACCATTTAAGAGGTCAATCACTTGGCAGACTAGTTGCCAGTTCAGCTCGCAGACCTCCAGCGTCAATTCTGTCGTCTGTATCGGCTCCCAGGGTCCTTATATAGTAATGAGAGTGTTTGCAGGGAAACGCACAATAATGCAAATAACGAAATAAAACCAAATTTCTCTTTTAAATAGTTTTTTATTATCACGAACTACCATTTAAGAGGTCAATCACTTCGCAGACTAGTCGCCAGTGCAGCTCGCAGCCCTCCAGCGTCAATTCTGTCGTCTGTATCGGCTCCCAGGGTTCTTATATAGTAATGAGAGTGTTTGCAGGGAAACGCACAATAATGCAAATAACGAAATAAAAGCAAATTTCTCTTTTAAATAGTTTTTTATTATCACGTACTACCATTTAAGAGGTCAATCACTTCGCAGACTAGTCGCCAGTGCAGCTCGCAGCCCTCCAGCGTCAATTCTGTCGTCTGTATCGGCTCCCAGGGTCCTTATATAGTAGTGAGAGTGTTTGCAGGGAAACGCACAATAATGCAAATAACGAAATAAAAGCAAATTTCTCTTTAAAATAGTTTTTTATTATCACGTACTACCATTTAAGAGGTCAATCACTTGGCAGACTAGTCGCCAGTGCAGCTCGCAGTCCTCCAGCGTCCATTCTGTCGTCTGTATCGGCTCCCAGGGTCCTTATATAGTAATGAGAGTGTTTGCAGGGAAACGCACAATAATGCAAATAACGAAACAAAAGCAAATTTCTCTTTTAAATAGTTTTTTTATTATCACGTACTGCCATTTAAGAGGTCAATCACTTGGCAGACTAGTCGCCAGTGCAGCTCGCAGCCCTCCAGCGTCCATTCTGTCGTCTGTATATTCTCCCAGGTTCCTTATATAGTAATGAGAGTGTTTGCAGGGAAACGCACAATATTGCAAATAACGAGATAAATGCAAATTTCTCTTTTAAATAGTTTTTCATTATCATGTACTACCATTTTAGAGGTCAATCACTTCGCAGACTAGTCGCCAGTGCAGCTAGCAGCCCTCCAGCGTCCATTCTGTCGTCTGTATAGGCTCCCAGGGTCCTTATATAGTAATGAGAATGTTTGCAGGTACACGCACAATAATGCAAATAACGAAATAAAAGCAAATTTCTCTTTTAAATAGTTTTTTATTTACACGTACTACCATTTAAGTAGTCAATCACTTGGCAGACTAGTCGCCAGTGCAGCTCGCAGCCCTCCAGCGTCCATTCTGTCGTCTGTATAGGCTCCCAGGGTCCTTATATAGTAATGAGAATGTTTGCAGGGAAACAAACAATAATGCAAATAACGAAATAAAAGCAAATTTCTCTTTTAAATAGTTTTTTTATTATCACGTACTACCATTTAAGAGGTCAATCACTTGGCAGACTAGTCGCCAGTGCAGCTCGCAGCCATCCAGCGTCCATTCTGTCGTCTGTATCGGCTCCCAGGGTCCTTATATAGTAATGACAGTGTTTGCAGGGAAACGCACAATAATGCAAATAACGAAACAAAAGCAAATTTCTCTTTTAAATAGGTTTCTATTATCACGTTCTACCATTTAAGAGGTCAATCACTTCGCAGCCTAGTCGCCAGTTCAGCTCGCAGCCCTCCAGCGTCCATTCTGTCGTCTGTATCGGCTCCCAGGTTCCTTATATAGTAATGAGAGTGTTTGCAGGGAAACGCACAATAATGCAAATAACGAAATAAAACCAAATTTCTCTTTTAAATAGTTTTTTATTATCACGAACTACCATTTAAGAGGTCAATCACTTCGCAGACTAGTCGCCAGTTCAGCTCGCAGCACTCCAGCGTCAATTCTGTCGTCTGTATCGGCTCCCAGGGTTCTTATATAGTAATGAGAGTGTTTGCAGGGAAACGCACAATAATGCAAATAACGAAATAAAAGCAAATTTCTCTTTTAAATATTTTTTTATTATCACGTACTACCATTTAAGAGGTCAATCACTTCGCAGACTAGTCGCCAGTGCAGCTCGCAGCCCTCCAGCGTCAATTCTGTCGTCTGTATCGGCTCCCAGGGTCCTTATATAGTAGTGAGAGTGTTTGCAGGGAAACGCACAATAATGCAAATAACGAAATAAAAGCAAATTTCTCTTTTAAATAGTTTTTTATTATCACGTACTACCATTTAAGAGGTCAATCACTTGGCAGACTAGTCGCCAGTGCAGCTCGCAGCCCTCCAGCGTCCATTCTGTCGTCTGTATCGGCTCCCAGGGTCCTTATATAGTAATGAGAGTGTTTGCAGGGAAACGCACAATAATGCAAATAACGAAATAAAAGCAAATTTCTCTTTTAAATAGTTTTTTATTATCACGTACTACCATTTAAGTGGTCAATCACTTGGCAGACTAGTCGCCAGTGCAGCTCGCAGCCATCCAGCGTCCATTCTGTCGTCTGTATAGGCTCCCAGGGTACTTATATAGTAATGAGAGTGTTTGCAGGGAAACACACAATAATGCTAATTACGAAATAAAAGCAAATTTCTCTTTTAAATAGTTTTTTATTATCACGTACTACCATTTAAGAGGTCAATCACTTGGCAGACTAGTCGCCAGTGCAGCTCGCAGCCCTCCAGCGTCCATTCTGTCGTCTGTATCGGCTCCCAGGTTCCTTATATAGTAATGAGAGTGTTTGCAGGGAAACGCACAATAATGCAAATAACGAAACAAAAGCAAATTTCTCTTTTAAATAGTTTTTTTATTATCACGTACTGCCATTTAAGAGGTCAATCACTTGGCAGACTAGTCGCCAGTGCAGCTCGCAGCCCTCCAGCGTCCATTCTGTCGTCTGTATAGGCTCCCAGGCTCCTTATATAGTAATGAGAGTGTTTGCAGGGAAACGCACAATAATGCAAATAACGAAATAAATGCAAAATTCTCTTTTAAATAGTTATTCATTATCATGCACTACCTTTTTAGAGGTCAATCACTTCGCAGACTAGTCGCCAGTGCAGCTAGCAGCCCTCCAGCGTCCATTCTGTCGTCTGTATAGGCTCCCAGCGTCCTTATATAGTAATGAGAGCGTTTGCAGGGACACGCACAATAATGCAAATAACGAAATAAATGCAAATTTCTCTTTTAAATAGTTTTTCATTATCATGTACTACCATTTTAGAGGTCAATCACTTCGCAGACTAGTCGCCAGTGCAGCTAGCAGCTCCCCAGCGTCCATTCTGTCGTCTGTATAGGCTCCCAGGGTCCTAATATAGTAATGAGAGCGTTTGCAGGGACACGCACAATAATGCAAATAACGAAACAAAAGCAAATTCCTCTTTTAAATAGTTTTTCATTATCATGTACTACCATTTTAGAGGGCAATCACTTTGCAGACTAGTCGCCAGTGCAGCTAGCAGCCCTCCAGCGTCAATTCTGTCGTCTGTATCGGCTCCCAGGGTCCTTATATAGTAGTGAGAGTGTTTGCAGGGAAACGCACAATAATGCAAATAACGAAATAAAAGCAAATTTCTCTTTTAACTAGTTTTTTATTATCACGTACTACCATTTAAGAGGTCAATCACTTGGCAGACTAGTCGCCAGTGCATCTCGCAGCCCTCCAGCGTCCATTCTGTCGTCTGTATCGGCTCCCAGGGTCCTTATATAGTAATGAGAGTGTTTGCAGGGAAACGCACAATAATGCAAATAACGAAATAAAAGCAAATTTCTCTTTTAAATAGTTTTTTATTATCACGTACTACCATTTAAGTGGTCAATCACTTGGCAGACTAGTCGCCAGTGCAGCTCGCAGCCCTCCAGCGTCCATTCTGTCGTCTGTATAGGCTCCCAGGGTCCTTATATAGTATTGAGAGTGTTTGCAGGGAAACACACAATAATGCAAATAACGAAATAAAAGCAAATTTCTCTTTTAAATAGTTTTTTATTATCACGTACTACCATTTAAGAGGTCAATCACTTGGCAGACTAGTCGCCAGTGCAGCTCGCAGCCCTCCAGCGCCCATTCTGTCGTCTGTATCGGCTCCCAGGGTCCTTATATAGTAATGAGAGTGTTTGCAGGGAAACGCACAATAATGCAAATAACGAAACAAAAGCAAATTTCTCTTTTAAATAGTTTTTTTTATTATCACGTACTGCCATTTAAGAGGACAATCACTTGGCAGACTAGTCGCCAGTGCAGCTCGCAGCCCTCCAGCGTCCATTCTGTCGTCTGTATAGGCTCCCAGGGTCCTTATATAGTAATGAGAGTGTTTGCAGGGAAACGCACAATAATGCAAATAACGAAATAAATGCAAAATTCTCTTTTAAATAGTTATTCATTATCATGCACTACCATTTTAGAGGTCAATCACTTCGCAGACTAGTCGCCAGTGCAGCTAGCAGCCCTCCAGCGTCCATTCTGTCGTCTGTATAGGCTCCCAGCGTCCTTATATAGTAATGAGAGCGTTTGCAGGGACACGCACAATAATGCAAATAACGAAATAAATGCAAATTTCTTTTTTAAATAGTTTTTCATTATCATGTACCACCATTTTAGAGGTCAATCACTTCGCAGACTAGTCGCCAGTGCAGCTACAGCTCCCCAGCGTCCATTCTGTCGTCTGTATAGGCTCCCAGGGTCCTTATATAGTAATGAGAGCGTTTGCAGGGACACGCACAATAATGCAAATAACGAAACAAAAGCAAATTTCTCTTTTAAATAGTTTTTCATTATCATGTACTACCATTTTAGAGGGCAATCACTTTGCAGACTAGTCGCCACTGCAGCTAGCAGCCCCCCAGCGTCCATTCTGTCGTCTGTATAGGCTCCCAGGTTCCTTATATAGTAATGAGAGCGTTTGCAGGGACACGCACAATAATGCAAATAAAGAAACAAAAGCAAATTTCTCTTTTAAATAGTTTTTCATTATGATGTACTACCATTTTAGTGGTCAATCACTTCGCAGACTATTTGCCAGTGCAGCTAGCAGCCCTCCAGCGTCAATTCTGTAGTCTGTATAGGCTCCCAGGGTCCTTATATAGTAATGAGAGCGTTTGCAGGGACACGCACAATAATGCAAATAACGAAACAAATGCAACTTTCTCTTTTAAATAGTATTTTATTATCATGTACTACCATTTTAGAGGTCAATCACTTCGCAGACAAGTCGCCAGTGCAGCTAGGAGCCCTCCAGCGTCCATTCCGTCGTCTGTATAGGCTCCCAGGGTCCTTATATAGTAATGAGAGTGTTTGCAGGGAAACGCCCAATAATGCAAATAAAGAAACAAATGCAAATTTCTCTTTTAAATAGTATTTTATTATCATGTACTACCATTTTAGAGGTCAATCACTTCGCAGACTAGTCGCCAGTGCAGCTAGCAGCCCTCCAGCGTCCAATCTGTCGTCTGTATAGGCTCCCAGGGTCCTTATATAGTAATGAGAGTGTTTGCAGGGAAACGCACAATAATGCAAAAAACGAAATAAATGCAAATTTCTCTTTTAAATAGTTTTTCATTATGATGTACTACAATTTTAGTGGTCAATCACTTCGCAGACTATTTGCCAGTGCAGCTAGCAGCCCCCCAGCTTCCATTCTGTCGTCTGTATTGGCTCCCAGGGTCCTTGTATAGTAATGAGAGCGTTTGCAGGGACACGCACAATAATGCAAATAACGAAACAAAAGCAAATTTCTCTTTTAAATAGTTTTTCATTACCATGTACTACCATTTTAGAGGGCAATCACTTCGCAGACTAGTCGCCAGTGCAGCTAGCAGCCCCCCAGTGTCCATTCTGTCGTCTGTATAGGCTCCCAGGGTCCTTATATAGTAATGAGAGCGTTTGCAGGGACACGCAAATTAATGCAAATAACGAAACAAAAGCACATTTCTCTTTTAAATAGTTTTTCATTATGATGTACGACCATTTTAGTGGTCAATCACTTCGCAGACTATTTGCCAGTGCAGCTAGCAGCCCTCCGGCGTCCATTCTGTCGTCTGTATAGGCTCCCAGGGTCCTTATATAGTATTGAGAGCGTTTGCAGGGACACACACAATAATGCAAATAACGAAACAAATGCAAATTTCTCTTTTAAATAGTGTTTTATTATCATGTACTACCATTTTAGAGATCAATCACTTCGCAGACTAGTGGCTAGTGCAGCTAGCAGCCCTCCAGCGTCCATTCCATAGTCTGTATAGGCTCTCAGGGTCCTTATATAGTAATGAGAGGGTTTGCAGGGAAACGCCCAATAATGCAAATAACGAAACAAATGCAAATTTCTCTTTTAAATAGTATTTTATTATCATGTACTACCATTTTAGAGGTCTATCACTTCGCAGACTAGTCGCCAGTGCAGCTCGCAGCCCTCCAGCGTCCATTCTGTCGTCTGTATCGGCTCCCAGGGTCCTTATATAGTAATGAGAGTGTTTGCAGGGAAACGCACAATATTGCAAATAACGAAATAAAAGCAAATTTCTCTTTTAAATAGTTTTCTATTATCACGTACTACCATTTTAGAGGTCAATCACTTCGCAGACTAGACGCCAGTGCAGCTCGCAGCCCTCCAGCGTCCATTCTGTCGTCTGTATAGGCTCCCAGGGTCCTTATATAGTAATGAGAGTGTTTGCAGGGAAACGCACAATAATGCAAATAACGAAATAAAAGCAAATTTCTCTTTTAAATAGGTTTTTATTATCACGTACTACCATTTAAGAGGTCAATCACTTCGCAGACTAGTCACCAGTTCAGCTCGCAGCCCTCCAGCGTCCATTCTGTCGTCTGTATAGGCTCCCAGGGTCCTTACATAGTAATGGGAGTGTTTGCGGGGAAACGCACAATAATGCAAATAACGAAATAAAAGCAAATATCTCTTTTAAATAGTTTTTCATTATCACGTACTACCATTTAGGAGGTCAATCACTTGGCAGACTAGTCGCCAGTATAGCTCGCAGCCCTCCAGCGTCCATTCTGTCGTCTGTATAGGCTCCCAGGGTCCTTATATAGTAATGAGAGTGTTTGCAGGGAAACGCACAATAATGCAAATAACGAAATAAAAGCAATATCTCTTTTAAATAGTTTTTTATTATCACGTACTACCATTTAGGAGGTCAAACACTTGGCAGACTAGTCGCCAGTGCAGCTCGCAGTCCTCCAGCGTCCATTCTGTCGTCTGTATAGGCTCCCAGGGTCCTTATATAGTAATGAGAGTGTTTGCAGGGAAACGCACAATAATGCCAATAACGAAATAAAAGCAAATTTCTCTTTTAAATAGGTTTTTATTATCACGTACTACCATTTAAGAGGTCAATCACTTCGCAGACTAGTCGCCAGTTCAGCTGGCAGCACTCCAGCGTCCATTCTGTCGTCTGTATAGGCTCCCAGGGTCCTTATATAGTAATGAGAGTGTTTGCAGGGAAACGCACAATAATGCAAATAACGAAATAAAAGCAAATATCTCTTTTAAATAGTTTTTTATTATCACGTACTACCATTTAGGAGGTCAATCACTTGGCAGACTAGTCGCCAGTGCAGCTCGCTGCCCTCCAGCGTCCATTCTGTCGTCTGTATAGGCTCCCAGGGTCCTTATATAGTAATGAGAGTGTTTCCAGGGAAACGCACAATAATGCAAATAACGAAATAAAAGCAAATATCTCTTTTAAATAGTTTTTTATTATCACGTACTACCATTTAAGAGGTCAAACACTTGGCAGACTAGTCGCCAGTGCAGCTCGCAGTCCTCCAGCGTCCATTCTGTCGTCTGTTTAGGCTCCCAGGGTCCTTATATAGTAATGAGAGTGTTTGCAGGGAAACGCACAATAATGCAAATAACGAAATAATAGCAAATTTCTCTTTTAAATAGGTTTTTATTATCACGTACTACCATTTAAGAGGTCAATCACTTCGCAGACTAGTCGCCAGTTCAGCTCGCAGCCCTCCAGCGTCCATTCTGTCGTCTGTATAGGCTCCCAGGGTCCTTATATAGTAATAAGAGTGTTTGCAGGGAAACGCACAATAATGCAAATAACGAAATAAAAGCAAATATCTCTTTTAAATAGTTTTTTATTATCACGTACTACCATTTAGGAGGTCAATCACTTGGCAGACTAGTCGCCAGTGCAGCTCGCAACCCTCCAGCGTCCATTCTGTCGTCTGTATAGGCTCCCAGGGTCCTTATATAGTAATGAGAGTGTTTGCAGGGAAACGCACAATAATGCAAATAACGAAATAAAAGCAAATATCTCTTTTAAATAGTTTTTTATTATCACGTACTACCATTTAAGAGGTCAATCACATGGCAGACTAGTCGCCAGTGCAGCTCGCAGCCCTCCAGCGTCCATTCTGTCGTCTGTATAGGCTCCGAGGGTCCTAATATAGTAATGAGAGTGTTTGCAGGGAAACGCACAATAATGCAAATAACGAAATAAAAGCAAATTTCTCTTTTAAATAGGTTTTTATTATCACGTACTACCATTTAAGAAGTCAATCACTTCGCAGACTAGTCGCCAGTTCAGCTCGCAGCCCTCCAGCCCTCCAGCGTCCATTCTGTCGTCTGTATAGGCTCCCAGGGTCCTAATATAGTAATGAGAGTGTTTGCAGGGAAACGCACAATAATGCAAATAACGAAATAAAAGCAAATTTCTCTTTTAAATAGGTTTTTATTATCACGTACTACCATTTAAGAGGTCAATCACTTCGCAGACTAGTCGCCAGTTCAGCTCGCAGCCCTCCAGCCCTCCAGCGTCCATTCTGTCGTCTGTATAGGCTCCCAGGGTCCTAATATAGTAATGAGAGTGTTTGCAGGGAAACGCACAATAATGCAAATAACGAAATAAAAGCAAATTTCTCTTTTAAATAGGTTTTTATTATCACGTACTACCATTTAAGAGGTCAATCACTTCGCAGACTAGTCGCCAGTTCAGCTCGCAGCCCTCCAGCCCTCCAGCGTCCATTCTGTCGTCTGTATAGGCTCCCAGGGTCCTAATATAGTAATGAGAGTGTTTGCAGGGAAACGCACAATAATGCAAATAACGAAATAAAAGCAAATTTCTCTTTTAAATAGGTTTTATTATCACGTACTACCATTTAAGAGGTCAATCACTTCGCAGACTAGTCGCCAGTTCAGCTCGCAGCCCTCCAGCGTCAATTCTGTCGTCTGTATATTCTCCCAGGTTCCTTATATAGTAATGAGAGTGTTTGCAGGGAAACGCACAATAATGCAATAACGAAATAAATGCAAATTTCTCTTTTAAATAGTTTTTCATTATCATGTACTACCATTTTAAAGGTCAATCACTTCGCAGACTAGTCGCAAGTGCAGCTAGCAGCCCTCCAGGGTCCATTCTGTCGTCTGTATAGGCTCCCAGGGTCCTTATATAGTAATGAGAGCGTTTGCAGGTTCACGCACAATAATGCAAATAACGAAATAAATGCAAATTTCTCTTTTAAATAGTTTTTCATTAAGATGTACTACCATTTTAGAGGTCAATCACTTCGCAGACTAGTCGCCAGTGCAGCTAGCAGCCCCCCAGCGTCCATTCTGTCGTCTGTATAGGCTCCCAGGGTCCTTATATAGTAATGAGAGGGTTTGCAGGGACACGCACAATAATGCAAATAACGAAACAAATGCAAATTTCTCTTTTAAATAGTATTTTATTATCATGTACTACCATTTAAGAGGTCAATCACTTCGCAGACTAGTCGCCAGTGCAGCTAGCAGCTCTCCAGCTTCCATTCTGTCGTCTGTATAGGCTCCCAGGGTCCTTATATAGTAATGAGAGGGTTTGCAGGGAAACGCCCATTAATGCAAATAACAAAACAAATGCAAATTTCTCTTTTAAATAGTATTTTATTATCATGTACTACCATTTTAGAGGTCAATCACTTCGCAGACTAGTCGCCAGTGCAGCTAGCAGCCCTCCAGCGTCCATTCTGTCGTCTGTATAGGCTCCCAGGGTCCTTATATAGTAATGAGAGTGTTTGCAGGGAAACGCACAATAATGCAAAAAACGAAATAAATGCAAATTTCTCTTTTAAATAGATTTTCATTATGATGTACTACAATTTTAGTGGTCAATCACTTCGCAGACTATTTGCCAGTGCAGCTAGCAGCCCTCCAGCGTCCATTCTGTCGTCTGTATAGGCTCCCAGGGTCCTTATATAGTAATGAGAGCGTTCGCAGGGACACGCACAATAATGCAAATAACGAAACAAAAGCAAATTTCTCTTTCAAATAGTATTTTATTATCATGTACTACCATTTTAGACGTCAATCACTTCGCAGACTAGTCGCCAGTGCAGCTAGCAGCCCTCCAGCGTACATTCTCGTCTGTAAAGGCTCCCAGGGTCCTTATATAGTAATGAGAGTGTTTGCAGAGAAACGCACAATAATGCAAATAACGAAATAATAGCAAATTTCTCTTTTAAATAGGTTTTTATTATCACGTACTACCATTTAAGAGGTCAATCACTTCGCAGACTAGTCGCCAGTTCAGCTCGCAGCCCTCCAGCGTCCATTCTGTCGTCTGTATAGGCTCCCAGGGTCCTTATATAGTAATGAGAGTGTTTGCAGGGAAACGCACAATAATGCAAATAACGAAATAAAAGCAAATTTCTGTTTTAAATAGGTTTTTTTATCACGTACTACCATTTAAGAGGTCAATCACTTCGCAGACTTGTCGCCAGTTCAGCTCGCAGCCCTCCAGCGTCCATTCTGTCGTCTGTATAGGCTCCCAGGGTCCTTATATAGTAATGAGAGTGTTTGCAGGGAAACGCACAATAATGCAAATAACGAAATAATAGCAAATTTCTCTTTTAAATAGTTTTTTATTATCACGTACTACCATTTAAGAGGTCAATCACTTCGCAGACTAGTCGCCAGTTCAGCTCGCAGCCCTCCAGCGTCCATTCTGTCGTCTGTATAGGCTCCCAGGGTCCTTATATAGTAATGAGAGTGTTTGCAGGGAAGCGCACAATAATGCAAACAACGAAATAAAAGCAAATTTCTCTTTTAAATAGGTTTTTATTATCACGTACTACCATTTAAGAGGTCAATCACTTCGCAGACTAGTCGCCAGTTCAGCTCGCAGCCCTCAAGCGTCCATTCTGTCGTCTGTATAGGCTCCCAGGGTCCTTATATAGTAATGAGAGTGTTTGCAGGGAAACGCACAATAATGCAAATAACGAAATAATAGCAAATTTCTCTTTTAAATAGGTTTTTATTATCACGTACTACAATTTAAGAGGTCAATCACTTCGCAGACTAGTCGCCAGTTCAGCTCGCAGCCCTCCAGCGTCCATTCTGTCGTCTGTATAGGCTCCGAGGGTCCTAATATAGTAATGAGAGTGTTTGCAGGGAAACGCACAATAATGCAAATAACGAAATAAAAGCAAATTTCTCTTTTAAATAGGTTTTTATTATCACGTACTACCATTTAAGAGGTCAATCACTTCGCAGACTAGTCGCCAGTTCAGCTCGCAGCCCTCCAGCCCTCCAGCGTCCATTCTGTCGTCTGTATAGTCTCCCAGGGTCCTAATATAATAATGAGAGTGTTTGCAGGGAAACGCACAATAATGCAAATAACGAAATAAAAGCAAATTTCTCTTTTAAATAGGTTTTTATTATCACGTACTACCATTTAAGAGGTCAATCACTTCGCAGACTAGTCGCCAGTTCAGCTCGCAGCCCTCCAGCCCTCCAGCGTCCATTCTGTCGTCTGTATAGTCTCCCAGGGTCCTAATATAATAATGAGAGTGTTTGCAGGTTCACGCACAATAATGCAAATAACGAAATAAATGCAAATTTCTCTTTTAAATAGTTTTTCATTAACATGTACTACCATTTTAGAGGTCAATCACTTCGCAGACTAGTCGCCAGTGCAGCTAGCAGCCACCCAGCGTCCATTCTGTCGTCTGTATAGGCTCCCAGGGTCCTTATATAGTAATGAGAGGGTTTGCAGGGACACGCACAATAATGCAAATAACGAAACAAATGCAAATTTCTCTTTTAAATAGTATTTTATTATCATGTACTACCATTTAAGAGGTCAATCACTTCGCAGACTAGTCGCCAGTGCAGCTAGCAGTTCTCCAGCTTCCATTCTGTCGTCTGTATAGGCTCCCAGGGTCCTTATATAGTAATGAGAGGGTTTGCAGGGAAACGCCCATTAATGCAAATAACAAAACAAATGCAAATTTCTCTTTTAAATAGTATTTTATTATCATGTACTACCATTTTAGAGGTCAATCACTTCGCAGACTAGTCGCCAGTGCAGCTAGCAGCCCTCCAGCGTCCATTCTATCGTCTGTATAGGCTCCCAGGGTCCTTATATAGTAATGAGAGTGTTTGCAGGGAAACGCACAATAATGCAAAAAACGAAATAAATGCAAATTTCTCTTTTAAATAGTTTTTCATTATGATGTACTACAATTTTAGTGGTCAATCACTTCGCAGACTATTTGCCAGTGCAGCTAGCAGCCCTCCAGCGTCCATTCTGTCGTCTGTATAGGCTCCCAGGGTCCTTATATAGTAATGAGAGTGTTTGCAGGGAAACGCACAATAATGCAAATAACGAAATAATAGCAAATTTCTCTTTTAAATAGGTTTTTATTATCACGTACTACAATTTAAGAGTCAATCACTTCGCAGACTAGTCGCCAGTTCAGCTCGCAGCCCTCCAGCGTCCATTCTGTCGTCTGTATAGGCTCCGAGGGTCCTAATATAGTAATGAGAGTGTTTGCAGGGAAACGCACAATAATGCAAATAACGAAATAAAAGCAAATTTCTCTTTTAAATAGGTTTTTATTATCACGTACTACCATTTAAGAGGTCAATCACTTCGCAGACTAGTCGCCAGTTCAGCTCGCAGCCCTCCAGCCCTCCAGCGTCCATTCTGTCGTCTGTATAGTCTCCCAGGGTCCTAATATAATAATGAGAGTGTTTGCAGGGAAACGCACAATAATGCAAATAACGAAATAAAAGCAAATTTCTCTTTTAAATAGGTTTTTATTATCACGTACTACCATTTAAGAGGTCAATCACTTCGCAGACTAGTCGCCAGTTCAGCTCGCAGCCCTCCAGCCCTCCAGCGTCCATTCTGTCGTCTGTATAGTCTCCCAGGGTCCTAATATAATAATGAGAGTGTTTGCAGGTTCACGCACAATAATGCAAATAACGAAATAAATGCAAATTTCTCTTTTAAATAGTTTTTCATTAACATGTACTACCATTTTAGAGGTCAATCACTTCGCAGACTAGTCGCCAGTGCAGCTAGCAGCCACCCAGCGTCCATTCTGTCGTCTGTATAGGCTCCCAGGGTCCTTATATAGTAATGAGAGGGTTTGCAGGGACACGCACAATAATGCAAATAACGAAACAAATGCAAATTTCTCTTTTAAATAGTATTTTATTATCATGTACTACCATTTAAGAGGTCAATCACTTCGCAGACTAGTCGCCAGTGCAGCTAGCAGTTCTCCAGCTTCCATTCTGTCGTCTGTATAGGCTCCCAGGGTCCTTATATAGTAATGAGAGGGTTTGCAGGGAAACGCCCATTAATGCAAATAACAAAACAAATGCAAATTTCTCTTTTAAATAGTATTTTATTATCATGTACTACCATTTTAGAGGTCAATCACTTCGCAGACTAGTCGCCAGTGCAGCTAGCAGCCCTCCAGCGTCCATTCTATCGTCTGTATAGGCTCCCAGGGTCCTTATATAGTAATGAGAGTGTTTGCAGGGAAACGCACAATAATGCAAAAAACGAAATAAATGCAAATTTCTCTTTTAAATAGTTTTTCATTATGATGTACTACAATTTTAGTGGTCAATCACTTCGCAGACTATTTGCCAGTGCAGCTAGCAGCCCTCCAGCGTCCATTCTGTCGTCTGTATAGGCTCCCAGGGTCCTTATATAGTAATGAGAGCGTTCGCAGGGACACGCACAATAATGCAAATAACGAAACAAATGCAAATTTCTCTTTTAAATAGTATTTTATTATCATGTACTACCATTTTAGACGTCAATCACTTCGCAGACTAGTCGCCAGTGCAGCTAGCAGCCCTCCAGCGTACATTCTCGTCTGTATAGGCTCCCAGGGTCCTTATATAGTAATGAGAGTGTTTGCAGAGAAACGCACAATAATGCAAATAACGAAACGATAGCAAATTTCTCTTTTAAATAGTTTTTCATTATCATGTACTACCATTTTAGAGGTCAATCACTTCGCAGACTAGTCGCCAGTTCAGCTCGCAGCCCTCCAGCGTCCATTCTGTCGTCTGTATAGGCTCCCAGGGTCCTTATATAGTAATGAGAGTGTTTGCAGGGAAACGCACAATAATGCAAATAACGAAATAAAAGCAAATATCTCTTTTAAATAGTTTTTTATTATCACGTACTACCATTTAGGAGGTCAATCACTTGGCAGACTAGTCGCCAGTGCAGCTCGCAACCCTCCAGCGTCCATTCTGTCGTCTGTATAGGCTCCCAGGGTCCTTATATAGTAATGAGAGTGTTTGCAGGGAAGCGCACAATTATGCAAACAACGAAATAAAAGCAAATTTCTCTTTTAAATAGGTTTTTATTATCACGTACTACCATTTAAGAGGTCAATCACTTCGCAGACTAGTCGCCAGTTCAGCTCGCAGCCCTCCAGCGTCCATTCTGTCGTCTGTATAGGCTCCCAGGGTCCTTATATAGTAATGAGAGTGTTTGCAGGGAAACGCACAATAATGCAAATAACGAAATAAAAGCAAATATCTCTTTTAAATAGTTTTTTATTATCACGTACTACCATTTAGGAGGTCAATCACTTGGCAGACTAGTCGCCAGTGCAGCTCGCAGTCCTCCAGCGTCCATTCTGTCGTCTGTATAGGCTCCCAGGGTCCTTATATAGTAATGAGAGTGTTTGCAGGGAAACGCACAATAATGCAAATAACGAAATAAAAGCAAATTTTTGTTTTAAATAGGTTTTTATTATCACGTACTACCATTTAAGAGGTCAATCACTTCGCAGACTTGTCGCCAGTTCAGCTCGCAGCCCTCCAGCGTCCATTCTGTCGTCTGTATAGGCTCCCAGGATCCTTATATAGTAATGAGAGTGTTTGCAGGGAAACGCACAATAATGCAAATAACGAAATAAAAGCAAATTTCTCTTTTAAATAGGTTTTATTATCACGTACTACCATTTAAGAGGTCAATCACTTCGCAGACTAGTCGCCAGTTCAGCTCGCAGCCCTCCAGCGTCCATTCTGTCGTCTGTATAGGCTCCGAGTGTCCTAATATAGTAATGAGAGTGTTTGCAGGGAAACGCACAATAATGCAAATAACGAAATAAAAGCAAATTTCTCTTTTAAATAGGTTTTTATTATCACGTACTACCATTTAAGAGGTCAATCACTTCGCAGACTAGTCGCCAGTTCAGCTCGCAGCCCTCCAGCCCTCCAGCGTCCATTCTGTCGTCTGTATAGTCTCCCAGGGTCCTAATATAATAATGAGAGTGTTTGCAGGGAAACGCACAATAATGCAAATAACGAAATAAAAGCAAATTTCTCTTTTAAATAGGTTTTATTATCACGTACTACCATTTAAGAGGTCAATCACTTCGCAGACTAGTCGCCAGTTCAGCTCGCAGCCCTCCAGCGTCAATTCTGTCGTCTGTATATTCTCCCAGGTTCCTTACATAGTAATGAGAGTGTTTGCAGGGAAACGCACAATAATGCAATAACGAAATAAATGCAAATTTCTCTTTCAAATAGTTTTTCATTATCATGTACTACCATTTTAAAGGTCAATCACTTCGCAGACTAGTCGCCAGTGCAGCTAGCAGCCCTCCAGGGTCCATTCTGTCGTCTGTATAGGCTCCCAGGGTCCTTATATAGTAATGAGAGCGTTTGCAGGTTCACGCACAATAATGCAAATAACGAAATAAATGCAAATTTCTCTTTTAAGTAGTTTTTCATTAACATGTACTACCATTTTAGAGGTCAATCACTTCGCAGACTAGTCGCCAGTGCAGCTAGCTGCCCCCCAGCGTCCATTCTGTCGTCTGTATAGGCTCCCAGGATCCTTATATAGTAATGAGAGGGTTTGCAGGGACACGCACAATAATGCAAATAACGAAACAAATGCAAATTTCTCTTTTAAATAGTATTTTATTATCATGTACTACCATTTAAGAGGTCAATCACTTCGCAGACTAGTCGCCAGTGCAGCTAGCAGCTCTCCAGCTTCCATTCTGTCGTCTGTATAGGCTCCCAGGGTCCTTATATAGTAATGAGAGGGTTTGCAGGGAAACGCCCAATAATGCAAATAACAAAACAAATGCAAATTTCTCTTTTAAATAGTATTTTATTATCATGTACTACCATTTTAGAGGTCAATCACTTCGCAGACTAGTCGCCAGTGCAGCTAGCAGCCCTCCAGCATCCATTCTGTCGTCTGTATAGGTTCCCAGGGTCCTTATATAGTAATGAGAGCGTTTGCAGGGACACGCACAATAATGCAAATAATGAAACAAATGCAAATTTCTCTTTAAAATAGTATTTTATTATCATGTACTACCATTTTAGAGGTCAATCACTTCGCAGACTAGTCGCCAGTGCAGCTAGCAGCCCTCCAGCGTCCATTCTGTCGTCTGTATAGGCTCCCAGGGTCCTTATATAGTAATGAGAGTGTTTGCAGGGAAACGCACAATAATGCAAAAAACGAAATAAATGCAAATTTCTCTTTTAAATAGTTTTTCATTATGATGTACTACAATTTTAGTGGTCAATCACTTCGCAGACTATTTGCCAGTGCAGCTAGCAGCCCTCCAGCGTCCATTCTGTCGTCTGTATAGGCTCCCAGGGTCCTTATATAGTAATGAGACCGTTCGCAGCGACACGCACAATAATGCAAATAACGAAACAAATGCAAATTTCTCTTTTAAATAGTATTTTATTATCATGTACTACCATTTTAGAGGTCAATCACTTCGCAGACTGGTCGCCAGTGCAGCTAGCAGCCCTCCAGCGTACATTCTCGTCTGTATAGGCTCCCAGGGTCCTTATATAGTAATGAGAGTGTTTGCAGAGAAACGCACAATAATGCAAATAACGAAACAATAGCAAATTTCTCTTTTAAATAGTTTTTCATTATCATGTACTACCATTTTAGAGGTCAATCACTTCGCAGACTAGTCGCCAGTGCAGCTAGCAGCCCCCCAGCTTGCATTCTGTCGTCTGTATTGGCTCCCAGGGTCCTTATATAGTAATGAGAGCGTTTGCAGGGACATGCACAATAATGCAAATAACGAAACAAAAGCAAATTTCTCTTTTAAATAGTTTTTCATTACCATGTACTACTATTTTAGAGGGCAATCACTTCGCAGACTAGTCACCAGTGCAGCTAGCAGCCCCCCAGTGTCCATTCTGTCGTCTGTATAGGCTCCCAGGGTCCTTATATAGTAATGATAGCGTTTGCAGGGACACGCACATTAATGCAAATAACGAAACAAAAGCAAATTTCTCTTTTAAATAGTTTTTCTTTATGATGTACGACCATTTTAGTGGTCAATCACTTCGCAGACTATTTGCCAGTGCAGCTCGCAGCCCTCCAGCGTCCATTCTGTCGTCTGTATCGGCTCCCAGGGTCCTTATATAGTAATGAGAGTGTTTGCAGGGAAACGCACAATAATGCAAATAACGAAACAAAAGCAAATTTCTCTCTTAAATAGTTTTTTTTATTATCACGTACTGCCATTTAAAAGGTCAATCACTTGGCAGACTAGTCGCCAGTGCAGCTCGCAGCCCTCCAGCTTCCATTCTGTCGTCTGTGTAGGCTCCCAGGGTCCTTATAAAGTAATGAGAGTGTTTGCAGGGAAACGCACAATAATGCAAATAACGAAATAAAAGCAAATTTCTCTTTTAAATAGGTTTCTATTACCACGTTCTACCATTTAAGAGGTCAATCACTTCGCAGCCTAGTCGCCAGTTCAGCTCGCAGCCCCCCAGCGTCCATTCTGTCGTCTGTATCGGCTCCCAGGGTCCTTATATAGTAATGAGAGTGTTTGCAGGGAAACGCACAATAATGCAAATAACGAAATAAAACCAAATTTCTCTTTTAAATAGTTTTTTATTATCACGAACTACCATTTAAGAGGTCAATCACTTGGCAGACTAGTCGCCAGTGCAGCTCGCAGCCCTCCAGCGTCCATTCTGTCGTCTGTATCGGCTCCCAGGGTCCTTACATAGTAATGAGAGTGTTTGCAGGGAAACGCACAATAATGCAAATAACGAAACAAAAGCAAATTTCTCTTTTAAATAGTTTTTTTATTGTCACGTACTGCCATTTAAGAGGTCAATCACTTGGCAGACTAGTCGCCAGTGCAGCTCGCAGCCCTCCAGCGTCCATTCTGTCGTCTGTATAGGCTCCCAGGGTCCTTATATAGTAATGAGAGTGTTTGCAGGGAAACGCACAATAATGCAAATAACGAAATAAATGCAAAATTCTCTTTTAAATAGTTATTCATTATCATGCACTACCATTTTAGAGGTCAATCACTTCGCAGACTAGTCGCCAGTGCAGCTAGCAGCCCTCCAGAGTCCATTCTGTCGTCTGTATAGGCTCCCAGCGTCCTTATATAGTAATGAGAGCGTTTGCAGGGACACGCACAATAATGCAAATAACGAAATAAATGCAAATTTCTCTTTTAAATAGTTTTTCATTATCATGTACTACCATTTTAGAGGTCAATCACTTCGCAGACTAGTCGCCAGTGCAGCTAGCAGCTCCCCAGCGTCCATTCTGTCGTCTGTATAGGCTCCCAGGGTCCTTATATAGTTATGAGAGCGTTTGCAGGGACACGCACAATAATGCAAATAACGAAACAAAAGCAAATTTCTCTTTTAAATAGTTTTTCATTATCATGTACTACCATTTTAGAGGTCAATCACTTCGCAGACTAGTCGCCAGTGCAGCTAGCAGCCCCCCAGCTTGCATTCTGTCGTCTGTATTGGCTCCCAGGGTCCTTATATAGTAATGAGAGCGTTTGCAGGGACATGCACAATAATGCAAATAACGAAACAAAAGCAAATTTCTCTTTTAAATAGTTTTTCATTACCATGTACTACTATTTTAGAGGGCAATCACTTCGCAGACTAGTCACCAGTGCAGCTAGCAGCCCCCCAGTGTCCATTCTGTCGTCTGTATAGGCTCCCAGGGTCCTTATATAGTAATGATAGCGTTTGCAGGGACACGCACATTAATGCAAATAACGAAACAAAAGCAAATTTCTCTTTTAAATAGTTTTTCTTTATGATGTACGACCATTTTAGTGGTCAATCACTTCGCAGACTATTTGCCAGTGCAGCTCGCAGCCCTCCAGCGTCCATTCTGTCGTCTGTATCGGCTCCCAGGGTCCTTATATAGTAATGAGAGTGTTTGCAGGGAAACGCACAATAATGCAAATAACGAAACAAAAGCAAATTTCTCTCTTAAATAGTTTTTTTTATTATCACGTACTGCCATTTAAAAGGTCAATCACTTGGCAGACTAGTCGCCAGTGCAGCTCGCAGCCCTCCAGCTTCCATTCTGTCGTCTGTGTAGGCTCCCAGGGTCCTTATAAAGTAATGAGAGTGTTTGCAGGGAAACGCACAATAATGCAAATAACGAAATAAAAGCAAATTTCTCTTTTAAATAGGTTTCTATTACCACGTTCTACCATTTAAGAGGTCAATCACTTCGCAGCCTAGTCGCCAGTTCAGCTCGCAGCCCCCCAGCGTCCATTCTGTCGTCTGTATCGGCTCCCAGGGTCCTTATATAGTAATGAGAGTGTTTGCAGGGAAACGCACAATAATGCAAATAACGAAATAAAACCAAATTTCTCTTTTAAATAGTTTTTTATTATCACGAACTACCATTTAAGAGGTCAATCACTTGGCAGACTAGTCGCCAGTGCAGCTCGCAGCCCTCCAGCGTCCATTCTGTCGTCTGTATCGGCTCCCAGGGTCCTTACATAGTAATGAGAGTGTTTGCAGGGAAACGCACAATAATGCAAATAACGAAACAAAAGCAAATTTCTCTTTTAAATAGTTTTTTTATTGTCACGTACTGCCATTTAAGAGGTCAATCACTTGGCAGACTAGTCGCCAGTGCAGCTCGCAGCCCTCCAGCGTCCATTCTGTCGTCTGTATAGGCTCCCAGGGTCCTTATATAGTAATGAGAGTGTTTGCAGGGAAACGCACAATAATGCAAATAACGAAATAAATGCAAAATTCTCTTTTAAATAGTTATTCATTATCATGCACTACCATTTTAGAGGTCAATCACTTCGCAGACTAGTCGCCAGTGCAGCTAGCAGCCCTCCAGAGTCCATTCTGTCGTCTGTATAGGCTCCCAGCGTCCTTATATAGTAATGAGAGCGTTTGCAGGGACACGCACAATAATGCAAATAACGAAATAAATGCAAATTTCTCTTTTAAATAGTTTTTCATTATCATGTACTACCATTTTAGAGGTCAATCACTTCGCAGACTAGTCGCCAGTGCAGCTAGCAGCTCCCCAGCGTCCATTCTGTCGTCTGTATAGGCTCCCAGGGTCCTTATATAGTTATGAGAGCGTTTGCAGGGACACGCACATTAATGCAAATAACGAAACAAAAGCAAATTTCTCTTTTAAATAGTTTTTCTTTATGATGTACGACCATTTTAGTGGTCAATCACTTCGCAGACTATTTGCCAGTGCAGCTCGCAGCCCTCCAGCGTCCATTCTGTCGTCTGTATCGGCTCCCAGGGTCCTTATATAGTAATGAGAGTGTTTGCAGGGAAACGCACAATAATGCAAATAACGAAACAAAAGCAAATTTCTCTCTTAAATAGTTTTTTTATTATCACGTACTGCCATTTAAAAGGTCAATCACTTGGCAGACTAGTCGCCAGTGCAGCTCGCAGCCCTCCAGCGTCCATTCTGTCGTCTGTATAGGCTCCCAGGGTCCTTATAAAGTAATGAGAGTGTTTGCAGGGAAACGCACAATAATGCAAATAACGAAATAAAAGCAAATTTCTCTTTTAAATGGGTTTCTATTATCACGTTCTACCATTTAAGAGGTCAATCACTTCGCAGCCTAGTCGCCAGTTCAGCTCGCAGCCCTCCAGCGTCCATTCTGTCGTCTGTATCGGCTCCCAGGGTCCTTATATAGTAATGAGAGTGTTTGCAGGGAAACGCACAATAATGCAAATAACGAAATAAAACCAAATTTCTCTTTTAAATAGTTTTTTATTATCACGAACTACCATTTAAGAGGTCAATCACTTGGCAGACTAGTCGCCAGTGCAGCTCGCAGCCCTCCAGCGTCCATTCTGTCGTCTGTATCGGCTCCCAGGGTCCTTACATAGTAATGAGAGTGTTTGCAGGGAAACGCACAATAATGCAAATAACGAAACAAAAGCAAATTTCTCTTTTAAATAGTTTTTTTATTATCACGTACTGCCATTTAAGAGGTCAATCACTTGGCAGACTAGTCGCCAGTGCAGCTCGCAGCCCTCCAGCGTCCATTCTGTCGTCTGTATAGGCTCCCAGGGTCCTTATATAGTAATGAGAGTGTTTGCAGGGAAACGCACAATAATGCAAATAACGAAATAAATGCAAAATTCTCTTTTAAATAGTTATTCATTATCATGCACTACCATTTTAGAGGTCAATCACTTCGCAGACTAGTCGCCAGTGCAGCTAGCAGCCCTCCAGAGTCCATTCTGTCGTCTGTATAGGCTCCCAGCGTCCTTATATAGTAATGAGAGCGTTTGCAGGGACACGCACAATAATGCAAATAACGAAATAAATGCAAATTTCTCTTTTAAATAGTTTTTCATTATCATGTACTACCATTTTAGAGGTCAATCACTTCGCAGACTAGTCGCCAGTGCAGCTAGCAGCTCCCCAGCGTCCATTCTGTCGTCTGTATAGGCTCCCAGGTTCCTTATATAGTTATGAGAGCGTTTGCAGGGACACGCACAATAATGCAAATAACGAAACAAAAAGCAAATTTCTCTTTTAAATAGTTTTTTCATTATCATGTACTACCATTTTAGAGGTCAATCACTTCGCAGACTATTTGCCAGTGCAGCTAGCAGCCCTCGGGCGTCAATTCTGTAGTCTGTATAGGCTCCCAGGGTCCTTATATAGTAATGAGAGCGTTTGCAGGGAAACGCCCAATAATGCAAATAACGAAACAAATGCAAATATCTCTTTTAAATAGTATTTTATTATCATGTAGTACCATTTTAGAGGTCTATCACTTCGCAGACTAGTCGCCAGTGCAGCTCGCAGCACTCCAGCGTCCATTCTGTCTTGTGTATAGTCTCCCAGGATTCTTATATAGTAATGAGAGCGTTTGCAGGGAAACGCACAATAATGCAAATAACGAAATAAAAGCAAATTTCTCTTTTAAATAGTTTTTTATTATCACGTACTACCATTTAAGAGGTCTATCACTTCGCAGACTAGTCGCCAGTTCAGCTCGCAGCCCTCCAGCCCCCCAGCGTCCATTCTGTCGTCTGTATAGGCTCCCAGGGTCCTAATATAGTAATGAGAGTGTTTGCAGGGAAACGCACAATAATGCAAATAACGAAATAAAAGCAAATTTCTCTTTTAAATAGGTTTTATTATCACGTACTACCATTTAAGAGGTCAATCACTTCGCAGACTAGTCGCCAGTTCAGCTCGCAGCCCTCCAGCGTCAATTCTGTCGTCTGTATATTCGCCCAGGTTCCTTATATAGTAAGGAGAGTGTTTGCAGGGAAACGCACAATAATGCAATAACGAAATAAATGCAAATTTCTCTTTTAAATAGTTTTTCATTATCTTGTACTAACATTTTAAAGGTCAATCACTTCGCAGACTAGTCGCCAGTGCAGCTAGCAGCCCTCCAGGGTCCATTCTGTCGTCTGTATAGGCTCCCAGGGTCCTTATATAGTAATGAGAGCGTTTGCAGGTTCACGCACAATAATGCAAATAACGAAATAAATGCAAATTTCTCTTTTAAGTAGTTTTTCATTAACATGTACTACCATTTTAGAGGTCAATCACTTCGCAGACTAGTCGCCAGTGCAGCTAGCAGCCCCCCAGCGTCCATTCTGTCGTCTGTATAGGCTCCCAGGGTCCTTATATAGTAATGAGAGGGTTTGCAGGGAAACGCCCAATAATGCAAATAACAAAACAAATGCAAATTTCTCTTTTAAATAGTATTTTATTATCATGTACTACCATTTAAGAGGTCAATCACTTCGCAGACTAGTCGCCAGTGCAGCTAGCAGCTCTCCAGCTTCAATTCTGTCGTCTGTATAGGCTCCCAGGGTCCTTATATAGTAATGAGAGGGTTTGCAGGGAAACGCCCAATAATGCAAATAACAAAACAAATGCAAATTTCTCTTTTAAATAGTATTTTATTATCATGTACTACCATTTTAGAGGTCAATCACTTCGCAGACTAGTCGCCAGTGCAGCTAGCAGCCCTCCAGCATCCATTCTGTCGTCTGTATAGGCTCCCAGGGTCCTTATATAGTAATGAGAGCGTTTGCAGGGACACGCACAATAATGCAAATAATGAAACAAATGCAAATTTCTCTTTAAAATAGTATTTTATTATCATGTACTACCATTTTAGAGGTCAATCACTTCGCAGACTAGTCGCCAGTGCAGCTAGCAGCCCTCCAGCGTCCATTCTGTCGTCTGTATAGGCTCCCAGGGTCCTTATATAGTAATGAGAGTGTTTGCAGGGAAACGCACGATAATGCAAAAAACGAAATAAATGCAAATTTCTCTTTTAAATAGTTTTTCATTATGATGTACTACAATTTTAGTGGTCAATCACTTCGCAGACTATTTGCCAGTGCAGCTAGCAGCCCTCCAGCGTCCATTCTGTCGTCTGTATAGGCACCCAGGGTCCTTATATAGTAATGAGAGCATTCGCAGGTACACGCACAGTAATGCAAATAACGAAACAAATGCAAATTTCTCTTTTAAATGGTATTTTATTATCATGGACTACCATTTTAGAGGTCAATCACTTCGCAGACTAGTCGCCAGTGCTGCTAGCAGCCCTCCAGCGTACATTCTCGTCTGTATAGGCTCCCAGGGTCCTTATATAGTAATGAGAGTGTTTGCAGAGAAACGCACAATAATGCAAATAACGAAACAATAGCAAATTTCTCTTTTAAATAGTTTTTCATTATCATGTACTACCATTTTAGAGGTCAATCACTTCGCAGACTAGTCGCCAGTGCAGCTAGCAGCCCCCCAGCTTCCGTTCTGTCGTCTGTATTGGCTCCCAGGGTCCTTATATAGTAATGAGAGCGTTTGCAGGGACATGCACAATAATGCAAATAACGAAACAAAAGCAAATTTCTCTTTTAAATAGTTTTTCATTACCATGTACTACCATTTTAGAGGGCAATCACTTCGCAGACTAGTCACCAGTGCAGCTAGCAGCCCCCCAGTGTCCATTCTGTCGTCTGTATAGGCTCCCAGGGTCCTTATATAGTAATGACAGCGTTTGCAGGGACACGCACATTAATGCAAATAACGAAACAAAAGCAAATTTCTCTTTTAAATAGTTTTTCTTTATGATGTACGACCATTTCAGTGGTCAATCACTTCGCAGACTATTTGCCAGTGCAGCTAGCAGCCCCCCAGTGTCCATTCTGTCGTCTGTATAGGCTCCCAGGGTCCTTATATAGTAATGAGAGCGTTTGCAGGGACACGCACAATAATGCAAATAACGAAACAAAAGCAAATTTCTCTTTTTAATAGTTTTTCATTATGATGTACGACCATTTTAGTGGTTAATCACTTCGCAGACTAGTCGCCAGTGCAGCTAGCAGCCCTCCGGCGTCCATTCTGTCGTCTGTATAGGCTCCCACGGTCCTTATATAGTAATGAGAGCGTTTGCAGGGACACACACTATAATGCAAATAACGAAACAAATGCAAATTTCTCTTTTAAATAGTATTTTATTATCATGTACTACCATTTTAGAGATCAATCACTTCGCAGACTAGTCGCCAGTGCAGCTAGCAGCCCTCCAGCGTCCATTCCGTAGTCTGTATAGGCTCCCAGGGTCCTTATATAGTAATGAGAGTGTTTGCAGGGAAACGCACAATAATGCAAAAAACGAAATAAATGCAATTTTCTCTTTTAAATAGTTTTTCATTATGATGTACTACAATTTTAAATAGTGTTTTATTGTCATGTACTACCATTTTAGAGATCAATCACTTCGCAGACTAGTGGCCAGTGCAGCTAGCAGCCCTCCAGCGTCCATTCCATAGTCTGTATAGGCTCCCAGGGTCCTTATATAGTAATGAGAGGGTTTGCAGGGAAACGCCCAATAATGCAAATAACGAAACAAATGCAAATTTCTCTTTTAAATAGTATTTTATTATCATGTACTACCATTTTAGAGGTCTATCACTTCGCAGACTAGTCGCCAGTGCAGCTCGCAGCCCTCCAGCGTCCATTCTGTCGTCTGTATAGTCTCCCAGGATTCTTATTTAGTAATGAGAGCGTTTGCAGGGAAACGCACAATAATGCAAATAACGAAATAAAAGCAAATATCTCTTTTAAATAGTTTTTTATTATCACGTACTACCATTTAAGAGGTCAATCACTTCGCAGACTAGTCGCCAGTTCAGCTCGCAGCCCTCCAGCGTCCATTCTGTCGTCTGTATATTCTCCCAGGTTCCTTATATAGTAATGAGAGTGTTTGCAGGGAAACGCACAATATTGCAAATAACGAGATAAATGCAAATTTCTCTTTTAAATAGTTTTTCATTATCATGTACTACCATTTTAGAGGTCAATCACTTCGCAGACTAGTCGCCAGTGCAGCTAGCAGCCCTCCAGCGTCCATTCTGTCGTCTGTATAGGCTCCCAGGGTCCTTATATAGTAATGAGAATGTATGCAGGTACACGCACAATAATGCAAAAAACGAAATAAATGCAAATTTCTCTTTTAAATAGTTTTTCATTATCATGTACTACCATTTTAGAGGTCAATCACTTCGCAGACTATTTGCCAGTGCAGCTAGCAGCCCTCCAGCGTCCATTCTGTCGTCTGTATAGGCTCCCAGGGTCCTTATATAGTAATGAGAGCGTTCGCAGGGACACGCACAATAATGCAAATAACGAAACAAATGCAAATTTCTCTTTTAAATAGTATTTTATTATCATGTACTACCATTTTAGAGGTCAATCACTTCGCAGACTAGTCGCCAGTGCAGCTAGCAGCCCTCCAGCGTTCATTCTCGTCTGTATAGGCTCCAGGGGTCCTTATATAGTAATGAGAGTGTTTGCAGAGAAACGCACAATAATGCAAATAACGAAACAATAGCAAATTTCTCTTTTAAATAGTTTTTCATTATCATGTACTACCATATTATAGTTCAATCACTTCGCAGACTAGTCGCCAGTGCAGCTAGCAGCCCCCCAGCTTCCATTCTGTCGTCTGTATGGGCTCCCAGGGTCCTTATATAGTAATGAGAGCGTTTGCAGGGACACGCACAATAATGCAAAAACGAAACAAAAGCTAATTTCTCTTTTAAATAGTTTTTCATTACCATGTACTACCATTTTAGAGGGCAATCACTTCGCAGACTAGTCGCCAGTGCAGCTAGCAGCCCCCCAGTGTCCATTCTGTCGTCTGTATAGGCTCCCAGGGTCCTTATATAGTAATGAGAGCGTTTGCAGGGACACGCAAATTAATGCAAATAACGAAACAAAAGCACATTTCTCTTTTAAATAGTTTTTCATTATGATGTACGACCATTTTAGTGGTCAATCACTTCGCAGACTATTTGCCAGTGCAGCTAGCAGCCCTCCGGCGTCCATTCTGTCGTCTGTATAGGCTCCCAGGGTCCTTATATAGTAATGAGAGCGTTTGCAGGGACACACACAATAATGCAAATAACGAAACAAATGCAAATTTCTCTTTTAAATAGTGTTTTATTATCATGTACTACCATTTTAGAGATCAATCACTTCGCAGACTAGTGGCCAGTGCAGCTAGCAGCCCTCCAGCGTCCATTCCATAGTCTGTATAGGCTCCCAGGGTCCTTATATAGTAATGAGAGGGTTTGCAGGTTCACGCACAATAATGCAAATAACGAAACAAATGCAAATTTCTCTTTTAAATAGTATTTTATTATCATGTACTACCATTTTAGAGGTCTATCACTTCGCAGACTAGTCGCCAGTGCAGCTCGCAGCCCTCCAGCGTCCATTCTGTCGCCTGTATAGTCTCCCAGGATTCTTATTTAGTAATGAGAGCGTTTGCAGGGAAACGCACAATAATGCAAATAACGAAATAAAAGCAAATATCTCTTTTAAATAGTTTTTTATTATCACGTACTACCATTTAAGAGGTCAATCACTTCGCAGACTAGTCGCCAGTTCAGCTCGCAGCCCTCCAGCGTCCATTCTGTCGTCTGTATCGGCTCCCAGGATCCTTATATAGTAATGAGAGTGTTTGCAGGGAAACGCACAATAATGCAAATAACGAAATAAAAGCAAATTTCTCTTTTAAATTGGTTTTTATTATCACGTACTACCATTTAAGAGGTCAATCACTTCGCAGACTAGTAACCAGTTCAGCTCGCAGCCCTCCAGCGTCCATTCTGTCGTCTGTATAGGCTCCCAGGGTCCTTACATAGTAATGAGAGTGTTTGCGGGGAAACGCACAATAATGCAAATAACGAAATAAAAGCAAATATCTCTTTTAAATAGTTTTTTATTATCACGTACTACCATTTAGGAGGTCAATCACTTGGCAGACTAGTCGCCAGTGCAGCTCGCAGCCCTCCAGCGTCCATTCTGTCGTCTGTATAGGCTCCCAGGGTCCTTATATAGTAATGAGAGTGTTTGCAGGGAAACGCACAATAATGCAAATAACGAAATAAAAGCAAATATGTCTTTTAAATAGTTTTTTATTATCACGTACTACCATTTAGGAGGTCAAACACTTGGCAGACTAGTCGCCAGTGCAGCTCGCAGTCCTAAAGCGTCCATTCTGTCGTCTGTATAGGCTCCCAGGGTCCTTATATAGTAATGAGAGCGTTTGCAGGGACACGCACAATAATGCAAATAACGAAACAAAAGCAAATTTCTCTTTTAAATAGTTTTTCATTATGATGTACGACCATTTTAGTGGTTAATCACTTCGCAGACTATTTGCCAGTGCAGCTAGCAGCCCCCCAGTGTCCATTCTGTCGTCTGTATAGGCTCCCAGGGTCCTTATATAGTAATGAGAGTGTTTGCAGGGAAGCGCACAATAATGCAAACAACGAAATAAAAGCAAATTTCTCTTTTAAATAGGTTTTTATTATCACGTACTACCATTTAAGAGGTCAATCACTTCGCAGACTAGTCGCCAGTTCAGCTCGCAGGCCTCCAGCGTCCATTCTGTCGTCTGTATAGGCTCCCAGGGTCCTTATATAGTAATGAGAGTGTTTGCAGGGAAACGCACAATAATGCAAATAACGAAATAAAAGCAAATATCTCTTTTAAATAGTTTTTTATTATCACGTACTACCATTTAAGAGGTCAATCACATGGCAGACTAGTCACCAGTGCAGCTCGCAGCCCTCCAGCGTCCATTCTGTCGTCTGTATAGGCTCCGAGGGTCCTAATATAGTAATGAGAGTGTTTGCAGGGAAACGCACAATAATGCAAATAACGAAATAAAAGCAAATTTCTCTTTTAAATAGGTTTTTATTATCACGTACTACCATTTAAGAGGTCAATCACTTCGCAGACTAGTCGCCAGTTCAGCTCGCAGCCCTCCAGCCCTCCAGCGTCCATTCTGTCGTCTGTATAGGCTCCCAGGGTCCTAATATAGTAATGAGAGTGTTTGCAGGGAAACGCACAATAATGCAAATAACGAAATAAAAGCAAATTTCTCTTTTAAATAGGTTTTATTATCACGTACTACCATTTAAGAGGTCAATCACTTCGCAGACTAGTCGCCAGTTCAGCTCGCAGCCCTCCAGCGTCAATTCTGTCGTCTGTATATTCTCCCAGGTTCCTTATATAGTAAGGAGAGTGTTTGCAGGGAAACGCACAATAATGCAATAACGAAATAAATGCAAATTTCTCTTTTAAATAGTTTTTCATTATCTTGTACTAACATTTTAAAGGTCAATCACTTCGCAGACTAGTCGCCAGTGCAGCTAGCAGCCCTCCAGGGTCCATTCTGTCGTCTGTATAGGCTCCCAGGGTCCTTATATAGTAATGAGAGCGTTTGCAGGTTCACGCACAATAATGCAAATAACGAAATAAATGCAAATTTCTCTTTTAAGTAGTTTTTCATTAACATGTACTACCATTTTAGAGGTCAATCACTTCGCAGACTAGTCGCCAGTGCAGCTAGCAGCCCCCCAGCGTCCATTCTGTCGTCTGTATAGGCTCCCAGGGTCCTTATATAGTAATGAGAGGGTTTGCAGGGAAACGCCCAATAATGCAAATAACAAAAGAAATGCAAATTTCTCTTTTAAATAGTATTTTATTATCATGTACTACCATTTAAGAGGTCAATCACTTCGCAGACTAGTCGCCAGTGCAGCTAGCAGCTCTCCAGCTTCAATTCTGTCGTCTGTATAGGCTCCCAGGGTCCTTATATAGTAATGAGAGGGTTTGCAGGGAAACGCCCAATAATGCAAATAACAAAACAAATGCAAATTTCTCTTTTAAATAGTATTTTATTATCATGTACTACCATTTTAGAGGTCAATCACTTCGCAGACTAGTCGCCAGTGCAGCTAGCAGCCCTCCAGCATCCATTCTGTCGTCTGTATAGGCTCCCAGGGTCCTTATATAGTAATGAGAGCGTTTGCAGGGACACGCACAATAATGCAAATAATGAAACAAATGCAAATTCCTCTTTAAAATAGTATTTTATTATCATGTACTACCATTTTAGAGGTCAATCACTTCGCAGACTAGTCGCCAGTGCAGCTAGCAGCCCTCCAGCGTCCATTCTGTCGTCTATATAGGCTCCCAGGGTCCTTATATAGTAATGAGAGTGTTTGCAGGGAAACGCACGATAATGCAAAAAACGAAATAAATGCAAATTTCTCTTTTAAATAGTTTTTCATTATGATGTACTACAATTTTAGTGGTCAATCACTTCGCAGACTATTTGCCAGTGCAGCTAGCAGCCCTCCAGCGTCCATTCTGTCGTCTGTATAGGCTCCCAGGGTCCTTATATAGTAATGAGAGCATTCGCAGGTACACGCACAATAATGCAAATAACGAAACAAATGCAAATTTCTCTTTTAAATGGTATTTTATTATCATGGACTACCATTTTAGAGGTCAATCACTTCGCAGACTAGTCGCCAGTGCTGCTAGCAGCCCTCCAGCGTACATTCTCGTCTGTATAGGCTCCCAGGGTCCTTATATAGTAATGAGAGTGTTTGCAGAGAAACGCACAATAATGCAAATAACGAAACAATAGCAAATTTCTCTTTTAAATAGTTTTTCATTATCATGTACTACCATTTTAGAGGTCAATCACTTCGCAGACTAGTCGCCAGTGCAGCTAGCAGCCCCCCAGCTTCCGTTCTGTCGTCTGTATTGGCTCCCAGGGTCCTTATATAGTAATGAGAGCGTTTGCAGGGACATGCACAATAATGCAAATAACGAAACAAAAGCAAATTTCTCTTTTAAATAGTTTTTCATTACCATGTACTACCATTTTAGAGGGCAATCACTTCGCAGACTAGTCACCAGTGCAGCTAGCAGCCCCCCAGTGTCCATTCTGTCGTCTGTATAGGCTCCCAGGGTCCTTATATAGTAATGACAGCGTTTGCAGGGACACGCACATTAATGCAAATAACGAAACAAAAGCAAATTTCTCTTTTAAATAGTTTTTCTTTATGATGTACGACCATTTCAGTGGTCAATCACTTCGCAGACTATTTGCCAGTGCAGCTAGCAGCCCCCCAGTGTCCATTCTGTCGTCTGTATAGGCTCCCAGGGTCCTTATATAGTAATGAGAGCGTTTGCAGGGAAACGCCCAATAATGCAAATAACGAAACAAATGCAAATTTCTCTTTTAAATAGTATTTTATTATCATGTACTACCATTTTAGAGGTCAATCACTTCGCAGACTAGTCGCCACTTCAGCTCGCAGCCCTCCAGCGTCCATTCTGTCGTCTGTATCGGCTCCCAGGGTCCTTATATAGTAATGAGAGTGTTTGCAGGGAAACGCACAATAATGCAAATAACGAAATAAAAGCAAATTACTCTTTTAAATAGTTTTTTATTATCACGTACTACCATTTAAGAGATCAATCACTTGGCAGACTAGTCGCCAGTGCAGCTCGCAGCCCTCCAGCGTCCATTCTGTAGTCTGTATAGGCTCCCACGGTCCTTATATAGTAATGAGAGCGTTTGCAGGGACACACACTATAATGCAAATAACGAAACAAATGCAAATTTCTCTTTTAAATAGTATTTTATTATCATGTACTACCATTTTAGAGATCAATCACTTCGCAGACTAGTCGCCAGTGCAGCTAGCAGCCCTCCAGCGTCCATTCCGTAGTCTGTATAGGCTCCCAGGGTCCTTATATAGTAATGAGAGGGTTTGCAGGGAAACGCCCAATAATGCAAATAACGAAACAAATGCAAATTTCTCTTTTAAATAGTATTTTATTATCATGTACTACCATTTTAGAGGTCAATCACTTCGCAGACTTGTCGCCACTTCAGCTCGCAGCCCTCCAGCGTCCATTCTGTCGTCTGTATCGGCTCCCAGGGTCCTTATATAGTAATGAGAGTGTTTGCAGGGAAACGCACAATAATGCAAATAACGTAATAAAAGCAAATTACTCTTTTAAATAGTTTTTTATTATCACGTACTACCATTTAAGAGATCAATCACTTGGCAGACTAGTCGCCAGTGCAGCTCGCAGCCCTCCAGCGTCCATTCTGTAGTCTGTATAGGCTCCCAGGGTCCTTATATAGTAATGAGAGTGTTTGCAGGGAAACGCACAATAATGCAAATAACGAAATAAAAGCAAATTTCTCTTTTAAAAAGTTTTTTATTATCACGTACTACCATTTAAGAGGGCAATCACTTCGCAGACTAGTCACCAGTTCAGCTCGTAGCCCTCCAGCGTCCATTCTGTCGTCTGTATAGGCTCCCAGTGTCCTTATATAGTAATGAGCGTGTTTGCAGGGAAACGCACAATAATGCAAATAACGAAAAAAAAGCAAATATCTCTTTTAAATAGTTTTTTATTATCACGTACTACCATTTAGGAGGTCAATCACTTGGCAGACTAGTCGCCAGTGCAGCTCGCAGTCCTCCAGCGTCAATTCTGTCGTCTGTATAGGCTCCCAGGGTCCTTATATAGTAATGAGAGTGTTTGCAGGGAAACGCACAATAATGCAAATAACGAAATAAAAGCAAATTTCTCTTTTAAATAGTTTTTTCCCCTCAGGGGCTCAGCATTAGTTTGCTGAGTACGGGCTTGGCGAACTAGGGGTCCTGAGCTGTGGGCTGTGTCGCGCCAACAGTCCGCTACACCGTAAGCTCTGTGCGTGCTTCAACGACCATCGTTCGGCGCGACGGTGGAACGTTGTACGTTTCAGAGCCCGGGGATCTTGGCTTCATCGCCCGGGTCGCGAGGATGGTACAAACCTCTATAAAAAAACCCTCAATCTCAAGGTGTGCTACGTGCCGAGGGGATGCATGGCTGTTGAGGTTGAACAGCCGCTAGCGAGCAACCTCTGAGGAACCTGCCGCACCTCAGTTGTACAAGGCTTACCCAGGCAAGCGGGGCTCTGCCTGGGTGGACGTTTAGATCCCTAGCTGCTCGTGGGACCACAATGAAACGAGCAAAAGAACACGTTGGTGGACGTACAACCACCGTCTCTAAGCGTGGTAAAAGGGACTACAATGCTGCAGATTATGATCCCCAAACGTTTCCTTCTCTGGCTACACCTTGGGAAGAACGTCAGGGAAGACAGAAGGGTGAGGCTTATGCCCCTAAGTATCTGGTCTGTAGCCGTAGTGATGGGGAATCTTTTAAAAATACTAAACCACTATTTTTTGTTGAGAACCTTGAGGACAAGTATGGCGAGGTGGAAGGCATGTCGAAGATGCGGTCGGGATCAGTATTAATAACGACGTCATCCCCAGCTCAATCGCGGGCACTGCTTGCCTGTGACAAGCTGGGTGATGTTTCCGTTACCATTACGCCGCACAAGACCCTAAATATGGTGCAGGGTATCATCTTCCACAAAGACCTCTTGCTGCAGTCAGATGACGAATTGCGTGCCAATCTAGAACGGCGGGGAGTACATTTTATTCGGCGAGTCCATAGGGGTCCGAAGGACAATAGGGTCGCGACCGGTGCCTTCATCTTGGCTTTTGAGGGTGATTCATTGCCCGAGAAGGTCAAGGTGATGGTTTACCGGATCGACGTAAAGCCCTACGTTCCTCCCCCTATGCGCTGTTTTAAATGCTGGAAGTTTGGCCATATGAGCTCCCGATGTGATGCCAACTCAACATGTCGGGAGTGTGGACGTGCAGTTCATCCGAACGTCCCTTGCACGCCGCCTCCAGTATGTGTCAACTGCGGCCAGAATCACTCCCCTTGCTCGCCTATGTGTACAGTCCTGCAGCAAGAAAGGAAAATCATGGAATACAAGACCAGAGATCGACTGACTTATTCAGAGGCCAAACGGAAATATCAGAAGCTCCATCCTGTCCGCCTGGTAACTACCTATGCCGCGGTAGCCTCATCGTCCTCGTCCACTGTGCCTGCTGTTCCACCTGTTCCGTCAACGTTAGCGCGCCCCCAGGCCCAATCGACTGACCCGGCCCCCCTACCAGCAGGGGGCACCTCATCTTCGGTGGCTCCCACTCTTTTCACAGTGGGAGCATCACCTGCTACAACACCGGGGACCCCAGTCCCCACCTCTAAGCCGGGGAAGGAGAAGCCTTCTCCGGCCCCTCTCGCTCGGAAGGGGTCCTTAGAGACAACCCCTTCTGCAGCTTCCCAGAGTGCTCCGGAGGATCCTGGCCGCAGTCTTCAGGATCTCCAACCTGCCGGTCGAAGAGCTTCCCGCTCTTCCTCCGTCCCGGATGCCACTTCTGGGAAGCCCCCTCGGCCCTGCAAACCAAAGGGCCAGCGAGAGGACAAGAAGAAGAGAAATAAGAAGAAAGAATGTTCAGTGGCTTCAAAGCCACAACCACCCACATCCTCCTCTTCGGAGGATGAAGTCGAGATCCTCGCATCTCCTGAGGATCTTGCAATTACCGATTCCCCAGAAAATAAGATCTCTGGTTCCATGGATTCCAAGCACATGGCAGCAGACGATCCGATGGAGTGATGTGCTTTTTATTCGTCATGGCGGTACAGCCAGAAGGAAACATCATCCTCCAGTGGAATTGTAGCGGCTTTTTCCATCACCTACCTGAGCTACGACAACTACTCAGCCAAACACCTGCCTTTTGTATCGCTCTTCAAGAGACCTGGTTCCCAGCGACGCGGTCCCCTGCCCTTCGAGGCTACAGGGGCTATTTTAAAAATCGGCCTATGTATGACAGAGTATCTGGTGGAGTTTGCATCTATGTCCTAGCCACTGTCCCGAGCGCTGCCGTGCCCCTTCAAACGCCCCTAGAGGCGGTTGCTGTTCGGCTCCGGGCAGTGCAAGATGTTACAATCTGTTCACTCTATCTCCCACCAGATGAGGCTGTCTCTCCTGTGGACCTCGCTGCCTTGGTCGCCCAACTTCCCCCACCCTTCCTTCTTTTGGGGGACTTCAATGCCCACCACACTTTGTGGGGTGGCATGCAGACCTCGGCACGGGGTAGGGATGTTGAGACACTACTGAACCAGCTGAACATCTGCCTCCTGAATACTGGTGCTGCTACGCACTTTAGCGTGGCACATGGTACATTCTCCGCCATAGACCTGTCTGTCTGTAGCCCAAGCCTGCTTCCGCACTTCACTTGGAGGGTCCACGACGACCTGTGTGGCAGCGACCATTTCCCTATCTTCCTGTCGCTCCCACAGTGTCCACCTGCTGACAGTCTGCCTCGCTGGTCCCTCCATAGGGCCGACTGGCCAGCATACTCCATAGCTGCTGTGCTTCCCTCTCCTCTTCTGGCTGATTTAGATACCGCTGTTCAGCAGGTCACTCATTCGATCATTTCTGCTGCTGAGAAAACCGTACCCGTCTCACTGGGATCACTCCACCGTAAGTCAGTGCCCTGGTGGACGCCGGAGATAGCTGAGGCCATCCGGGAACGTCGGCGAGCACTACAGCGTCACCGACGCCACCCTTGTGTCGAACATCTTGTTGCCTTCAAGCGTCTCCGTGCACGGGCACGGCGATTGATCCAGCACAGCAAGAGAGCCTCCTGGGAGCGTTATGTCGCCTCCATTGGATCCCGAGCATCACCTTCACGGGTATGGTCGCAAGTTCGACGCCTCTTTGGCCACCGCCCACCAGTGGGAATTCCGTGCCTCCGCATTCAGGGTACAATTTGCACTGACCCTGTCACAATAGCTGAGCATTTGGCACACCACTATGCTCGCACCTCAGCGACCGCTGCATATGATGCGGATTTCCGCCCCCTTAAAGAGCGCACCGAGCGAAAACAGATATCCTTTCAAACGCGACGCCAGGAAATCTATAACATCCCTTTCAGCGAATGGGAGTTCGAAAGTGCCCTTGCCGCATGCCCAGCCACGTCATCTGGACCCGACCGCATTCATAGTCAGTTCCTCCGACATCTGTCATCAGACTCTAAACGCCAACTTCTCTCCTTGCTGAATCGTCTCTGGGTTGAGGGTGTCTTCCCGTCTCAATGGAGGGATAGCATCATCATCCCAGTTATGAAGCCGGGGGCTGATCCACAGGTGGCTGATAGTTACCGCCCAATCAGCCTCACCAACGTTCCGTGTAAACTCCTCGAACGGATGGTGAGTCGGAGGCTTATGTGGATCCTTGAGGACCGAGGACTCTTGGCGCCTCAACAGGGTGGATTCCGTCAAGGCCGCTCTGCTATCGACAATCTCGTGTCACTAGAGTCGGCCATTCGTACAGCATTTTCTCGCCGTGAACACCTGATTGCCGTCTTCTTTGACCTGCGGAAAGCGTACGACACCACCTGGCGCTATCATATTCTGTCTACGCTGTACGATTGGGGCTTACGGGGCCCACTTCCTACATTCATAAAGAACTTCCTGGCGTTGCGTTCTTTCCGTGTTCGTGTTGGTTCTTGTTTCAGCTCACCTCATTGTCAAGAGAACGGAGTCCCACAAGGTTCCGTTCTTAGTGTTCCTTTATTCTTAATCGCCATAAACGGTCTAGCTGCGGCTGCGGGGTCATCGGTTTCTACTTCCTTGTATGCCGATGACTTCTGCATGTATTACAGCTCCTCCAGCATTGGCGTAGCTGAACGGCGGTTGCAGATCGCAATTCGAAAGGCACAGTCGTGGGCGTTTGCCCACGGTTTTCAATTTTCTGCATCCAAAACCCGTGTGATGCATTTCTGTCGACGTCGGGCAGTACACCCAGAACCCGAACTTTACTTAGCTGGCGACCTGCTACAAGTCGAAGAGACGCACAGATTCTTAGGTATGGTGTTTGATGACCGTCTAACCTGGGTGCCGCACCTACGCCAGTTAAAACAAAAGTGCTGGCGACACCTCAACATACTGCGCTGTCTCAGCCACACTGTTTGGGGAGCCTCGCGCCAAACGCTATTACAACTTTACAAGGCCCTCATTCAGTCGCGCCTAGACTATGGCAGCATAGTCTACGATTCGGCTGCGCCGTCAGCGCTGCAGGCAATAGACCCAATCCTCCACTGTGGTGTTCGTTTGGCGACAGGGGCTTTTCGCACTAGCCCTGTGACAAGCCTCCTTGTCGAAGCTGGAGTCCTCCCGCTGCGGTTCCGTAGGCAACACCTGTTAACATCTTATGTTGCTCGTGTTCAGGCCTCGCCCTTCCACCCGAACCGCCGGCTCCTATTTCCAGACGCTGCACTCCCTATCCCTCCACGACGGCCAAGGTCGGGATACCCGATCTCGGTCCGTGTCCGTATCCTTCTTTCGTCTCTCACATCCTACCCACTTCCTACCATTTTCCACTATTCCTCTCACACTCCTCCTTGGTCCATTCCTCGTTTGCAGCTCCGTCTGGACCTGTCCCATGCGTCGAAGGCCTCTGTTTCCTCCGTACATCTCCGTCACCAGTTTCTACAAGTGCTCGAACCGTTCCGTGCCACAGACGCCATTTACACAGATGGTTCCGTAGTAGATGGCCGTGCTGGGTATGCCTTTCTACATCACAACCATGTAGAACAGCATTCTCTGCCCTGTGAGAGAAGCATCTTCTCCGCCGAGCTGGTCGCTATTCTCAGAGCTCTCCAACATCTCAAAGCCTGCCCCAGGGGGTCATTCGTCATCTGTACTGACTCCCTGAGTGGCTTACAAGCGATCGACCAGTGTTTCTCTCGGCACCCAATAGTACGTTCGATCCAGGACACTGTTCACTCCCTGGGCCAATCAGGCCGTTCTGTGGTCTTTGTGTGGACCCCAGGTCATGTTGGCATACCAGGGAATGAACATGTTGATCGATTGGCCAAGCAGGGTACTATGGGACCACCTCTAACTATTGGTGTCACGGAACAGGATGTTCAGCTGGTGTTGCACCGAAAAGTACGTGAGGCTTGGAGCACCGAGTGGGCTACGGCGACTGCACCGAATAAGCTTCGGGCAGTGAAGCTCTCCACAGCTTTGTGGAAATCTTCACTGCGGCCGAACCGCCGAGAGTCAGTTGTCCTCTGTCGCCTTCGGATAGGACATACGTGGCTCACCCACGGGTATCTCCTTCGGCGCGAGGCTCCACCCGTGTGTCGATGTGGCACTGTGTTGACAGTAGCCCATCTTTTAATGGACTGTCCGCTTTTAGCCGACTTGCGGCGATCTTTTCATATCCCAGACACGCTATCATTAGCTTTAGCAGACGACGCCTCTATGGCTAACGCAGTTTTAAGTTTTATCCGCGCTTCTGGTTTTTATGCATCTATCTAACCGTGGGTGCTGTTGCCTGATCTCTTAGGCCAACAGCAACCCAGATCTTTTATATTTTCGAGCCCTTAGGGGTTTTTAGTGTGTGCAGTGTGGCTGGCTCATCCTGTTTTTTCTTTGTGATCAGCCAGCCAAGGTTCTCTGCTATCCAGTTTTATTCGTGACTTTATTTTACTCATTCTGTGTGTCTTCGTCTTGTAATGTCAGTGGCTTGTCTATTGTTAACCTGCCCTTTTGTGCGGTGTCATTTTCAGGGCATTGTTTTATCTTTATTGACAGTTGACTCTCAGCTAGGAACAGGGGACTGATAACCTAGCTGTTTAGTCCCCTTAAAACAACCAACAACAACAACAGGTCAATCACTTCGCAGACTTGTCGCCAGTTCAGCTCGCAGCCCTCCAGCGTCCATTCTGTCGTCTGTATAGGCTCCCAGGGTCCTTATATAGTAATGAGAGTGTTTGCAGGGAAACGCACAATAATGCAAATAACGAAATAAATGCAAATATCTCTTTTAAATAGTTTTTTATTATCACGTACTACCATTTAGGAGGTCAGTCACTTGGCAGACTAGTCGCCAGTGCAGCTCGCTGCCCTCCAGCGTCCATTCTGTCGTCTGTATAGGCTCCCAGGGTCCTTATATAGTAATGAGAGTGTTTGCAGGGAAACGCACAATAATGCAAATAACGAAATAAAAGCAAATATCTCTTTTAAATAGTTTTGTATTATCACGTACTACCATTTAAGAGGTCAAACACTTGGCAGACTAGTCGCCAGTGCAGCTCGCAGTCCTCCAGCGTCCATTCTGTCGTCTGTATAGGCTCCCAGGGTCCTTATAAAGTAATGAGAGTGTTTGCAGGGAAACGCACAATAATGCAAATAACGAAATAATAGCAAATTTCTCTTTTAAATAGGTTTTTATTATCACGTACTACCATTTAAGAGGTCAATCACTTCGCAGACTAGTCGCCAGTTCAGCTCGCAGCCCTCCAGCGTCCATTCTGTCGTCTGTATAGGCTCCCAGGGTCCTTATATAGTAATGAGAGTGTTTGCAGGGAAACGCACAATAATGCAAATAACGAAATAAAAGCAAATTTCTCTTTTAAATAGGTTTTTATTATCACGTACTACCATTTAAGAGGGCAATCACTTCGCAGACTAGTCACCAGTTCAGCTCGTAGCCCTCCAGCGTCCGTTCTGTCGTCTGTATAGGCTCCCAGTGTCCTTATATAGTAATGAGCGTGTTTGCAGGGAAACGCACAATAATGCAAATAACGAAAAAAAAGCAAATATCTCTTTTAAATAGTTTTTTATTATCACGTACTACCATTTAGGAGGTCAATCACTTGGCAGACTAGTCGCCAGTGCAGCTCGCAGTCCTCCAGCGTCCATTCTGTCGTCTGTATAGGCTCCCAGGGTCCTTATATAGTAATGAGAGTGTTTGCAGGGAAACGCACAATAATGCAAATAACGAAATAAAAGCAAATTTCTGTTTTAAATAGGTTTTTATTATCACGTACTACCATTTAAGAGGTCAATCACTTCGCAGACTTGTCGCCAGTTCAGCTCGCAGCCCTCCAGCGTCCATTCTGTCGTCTGTATAGGCTCCCAGGGTCCTTATATAGTAATGAGAGTGTTTGCAGGGAAACGCACAATAATGCAAATAACGAAATAAATGCAAATATCTCTTTTAAATAGTTTTTTATTATCACGTACTACCATTTAGGAGGTCAGTCACTTGGCAGACTAGTCGCCAGTGCAGCTCGCTGCCCTCCAGCGTCCATTCTGTCGTCTGTATAGGCTCCCAGGGTCCTTATATAATAATGAGAGTGTTTGCAGGGAAACGCACAATAATGCAAATAACGAAATAAAAGCAAATATCTCTTTTAAATAGTTTTTTATTATCAAGTACTACCATTTAAGAGGTCAAACACTTGGCAGACTAGTCGCCAGTGCAGCTCGCAGTCCTCCAGCGTCCATTCTGTCGTCTGTATAGGCTCCCAGGGTCCTTATAAAGTAATGAGAGTGTTTGCAGGGAAACGCACAATAATGCAAATAACGAAATAATAGCAAATTTCTCTTTTAAATAGGTTTTTATTATCACGTACTACCATTTAAGAGGTCAATCACTTCGCAGACTAGTCGCCAGTTCAGCTCGCAGCCCTCCAGCGTCCATTCTGTCGTCTGTATAGGCTCCCAGGGTCCTTATATAGTAATGAGAGTGTTTGCAGGGAAACGCACAATAATGCAAACAACGAAATAAAAGCAAATTTCTCTTTTAAATAGGTTTTTATTATCACGTACTACCATTTAAGAGGTCAATCACTTCGCAGACTAGTCGCCAGTTCAGCTTGCAGCCCTACAGCGTCCATTCTGTCGTCTGTATAGGCTCCCAGGGTCCTTATATAGTAATGAGAGTGTTTGCAGGGAAACGCACAATAATGCAAATAACGAAATAAAAGCAAATATCTTTTTTAAATAGTTTTTTATTATCACGTACTACCATTTAAGAGGTCAATCACATGGCAGACTAGTCGCCAGTGCAGCTCGCAGCCCTCCAGCGTCCATTCTGTCGTCTGTATAGGCTCCCAGGGTCCTAATATAGTAATGAGAGTGTTTGCAGGGAAACGCACAATAATGCAAATAACGAAATAATAGCAAATTTCTCTTTTAAATAGGTTTTTATTATCACGTACTACCATTTAAGAGGTCAATCACTTCGCCGACTAGTCGCCAGTTCAGCTCGCAGCCCTCCAGCCCTCCAGCGTCCATTCTGTCGTCTGTATAGGCTCCCAGGGTCCTAAAATAGTAATGAGAGTGTTTGCAGGGAAACGCACAATAATGCAAATAACGAAATAAAAGCAAATTTCTCTTTTTTTTAATAGGTTTTTATTATCACGTACTACCATTTAAGAGGTCAATCACTTCGCAGACTAGTCGCCAGTTCAGCTCGCAGCCCTCCAGCGTCCATTCTGTCGTCTGTATATTCTCCCAGGTTCCTTATATAGTAATGAGAGTGTTTGCAGGGAAACGCACAATAATGCAAATAACGAAATAAATGCAAATTTCTCTTTTAAATAGTTTTTCATTATCATGTACTACCATTTTAAAGGTCAATCACTTCGCAGACTAGTCGCCAGTGCAGCTAGCAGCCCTCCAGGGTCCATTCTGTCGTCTGTATAGGCTCCCAGGGTCCTTATATAGTAATGAGAGCGTTTGCAGGTTCACGCACAATAATGCAAATAACGAAATAAATGCAAATTTCTCTTTTAAATAGTTTTTCATTATCATGTACTACCATTTTAGAGGTCAATCACTTCGCAGACTAGTCGCCAGTGCAGCTAGCAGCCCCCCAGCGTCCATTCTGTCGTCTGTATAGGCTCCCAGGGTCCTTATATAGTAATGAGAGGGTTTGCAGGGACACGCACAATAATGCAAATAACGAAACAAATGCAAATTTCTCTTTTAAATAGTTTTTCATTATCATGTACTACCATTTTAGAGGTCAATCACTTCGCAGACTAGTCGCCAGTGCAGCTAGCAGCCCCCCAGCGTCCATTCTGTCGTCTGTATAGGCTCCCAGGGTCCTTATATAGTAATGAGAGGGTTTGCAGGGACACGCACAGTAATGCAAATAACGAAACAAATGCAAATTTCTCTTTTAAATAGTATTTTATTATCATGTACTACCATTTAAGAGGTCAATCACTTCGCAGACTAGTCGCCAGTGCAGCTAGCAGCTCTCCAGCTTCCATTCTGTCGTCTGTATAGGCTCCCAGGGTCCTTATATAGTAATGAGAGGGTTTGCAGGGAGACGCCCAATAATGCAAATAACAAAACAAATGCAAATTTCTCTTTTAAATAGTATTTTATTATCATGTACTACCATTTTAGAGGTCAATCACTTCGCAGACTAGTCGCCAGTGCAGCTAGCAGCCCTCCAGCGTCCATTCCGTAGTATAGGCTCCCAGGGTCCTTATTAGTAATGAGAGGGTTTGCAGGGAAACGCCCAATACCCCCCCCCCCAGGGGGCCCACAGCTCTTTTGTGGGTACGTGTGTGGCGCGCACGGGTCCCCGAGCCATTGCGGCCTTCCTTCCTATTTCCCAGGCCGCTTTTCCTCACCCTGGTTGCCTCCCTTCCTAATCCTTTTTCCCACCCTACCCTTCTCCAACCCCGTCTCTAGGTGTTCTTGTGTTGATGGCCCGGCAATTCCCATGGTACTGTTGGTTTGGCCATTGTGTCTTTGTTTGCCGTATTCACTGATGTCGGCCCAGTTAGGTCCCCATTGTGGTTTGACCTCTACGAAAATTTTCTGATTAAGTGTGAGCCATTTGGATAAGAACTGCCAACCTAGCCCCTACGGCGCGGATTCCTACCCTTTCCTTCCACATCCCTTCCTCTCCGTAGCCCCCTCCCCCGCTAGGTCACCAGCACGGTAGCCAGTCCGTGTGGTGGGGCTGTTATGTACCCTCATGGTTGAGCCCCCTGAATTGCACAGGGATCACACTGCCGATGCCTGAGCTGTGACCTCCTCATGAATGCCAAGGAGTCGATGCTTGTCTTTGCGGGGCATCAGGACTCCCGGCAACGGTCATCCTGCCAGGTGGCGTTGCTGTGGCTGGGTGGCGCCCTTGAAGAGAGCCCCTGTTTCGGAGTGGGTGGCATCGGGGCGGACATTCCGCTATGAAGAGGAGACAAGCCTCAGAAAATCCTGGCTCTAAGTCAGGTGTCTCAAAGATTGGAAGATTTAATTTCAGTAGATACGACCCCAAATCGTTTCCTTCCCTAACTCAATCTTGGGGGGAACGAGGGTCCACAAAACAGGCTGAGACTTACTCACCTAGATACTTAGTGTGTACCAGACAGGATGGGGAATCCTTCCAGGCAACTAAGCCTTCCTTGTTCGTCGAACACCTCGAAGAAAGGTTTGGCGAAGTTGCCGGAATGTCGAAACTGCGGGACGGTTCGGTCCTAATACAGGCAGAGACCCCTGCTCAATCACGGAGCCTCTTAAAATGTGATCATTTAGGTGAAATTCCTGTCACAGTAACGCCCCACAAGTCGTTAAATAGGGTACAGGGTGTGATATACCATCGAGACCTTTTGCTACAGACAGATGATGAGTTACGCGAGCACCTACAACGACGCGGAATCCATTTTGTCCGGCGCGTATTTAGAGGGCCCAAGGATAATAGGGTGGCCACTGGCGCATTTGTCTTGGCCGTTGAGGGTGACAATCTGCCCGAAAAGGTCAAGGTCATGATGTATCGCTGTGACGTCCAGCCATACATCCCCCCTCCAATGCGATGTTTCAAGTGTTGGCGTTTCGGACACATGTCCTCTCGTTGCAACGCTGCTGCAACCTGTCGGGACTGTGGCCGTCCTTCACACCTGGACGCTGCCTGTACTCCTCCTCCGTACTGCGTCAACTGCAGTGGTCACCACTCTCCCTGTTTGCAGGACTGTCCCGCTCTACACAAAGAGCGGAAGATAGTAGAATATAAGACCTTGGACCGACTAACCTACTCAGAGGCTCGGAGGAAGTACGAAAAGCTGCATCCAGTGACTTTACTTTCTTCATATGCTGCAGCTACATCGATGGCGCCACAACCAGTGGCCACTTCTCGCACTGTTGTAACTCCATCTGTGGGCCCTATGGGCCGCCCCTCCACCTCGGCCTCCCAGACATCTGGAGGCACACCATCTTCTGCGGGGCCTATACTGCCCCCCACGTCGGGAGTGGCTACCCCTACTCCCCAGCCAGAAAAGGGTTCACCTTCTCTGGCTTCTTCTTCTGGGAAGGGAACCTGTTCTTCCCTTCCACCTGTGTCACCACCGAAACTAGACTCCAGCCAGCGGCTGAAGGACACTCGGCCAGAACGCCGCCTGGCTCCTCAGTCTTCCCACGCTCCTCGAGCCCCGCCGGAGAAACCCCCCTCCTCCGGTAGGCCCGAGGAACGACGGGAAGACAAAAAAGAAAAGAAGGAAAAGACAGTGAAGCGCAAGGAAACGCTGGCGGCCTCGGTGCCCCCAACCCTTGCACGTGACACACAGGAGGATGAGGTCATCCTTCTTGCGACGCCTGAAGATCTGGCCTTCGCAGATCTCGGGGATGCCATGGAGACGGAGGATCAGACTTCACAGCCAAAGACGAGTGCCCCTGCCATCCCTCTTCCATCTTCATCTTCATGCACCGTCAACCAGGAGACAGTCTGATCCTCCAATGGAATTGTGGAGGATTTTTCGGTCACTTGGCTGAATTGCGTCAGCTGATGAGTTCTTTTCCACCACTTTGTGTTGCTCTCCAGGAAACCTGGTTTCCTAGTGATCGGACCCCCACCCTTCGGGGCTACCGGGGGTACTTCAATAACCGCACCATCTACAATAGGGTGTCGGGCGGGGTATGTCTATATGTACATACCTCTGCCTATAGTTCCCCAGTGCCACTTCACACAGCCCTGGAGGCTGTCGCTGTCAGGGTTCGAGCATCACGGGACATTACCATCTGTTCCCTTTATCTCCCTCCTGATGCAGCAGTGGCACCAGCTGACCTGGCAGCCTTGATCGGTCAACTTCCTTCACCATTTCTTATTTTAGGAGATTTTAACGCACATCACCCCCTATGGGGGAGCAACGTGACTACAGGACGTGGTCGAGACTTTGAACTACTTTTTACCCAACTTGACCTTTGTATTCTTAATACAGGAGCTCCTACCCATTTTAGTGTGGCCCATGGCACCTTTTCTGCCATAGACCTTTCTGTATGTAGTCCGGGCTTACGTCCACTCCTTAACTGGTGGGTCCATGATGACCTTTGTGGAAGCGACCACTTTCCCATCTTCCTTTCGCTTCCCCACCACCAACGCCACGCACGCCTACCCCGCTGGTCCTTCCACAGGGCTGACTGGGCAGCATACACTTCCGCTGCAACGTTGGATACCCCTCTCCCTGCTGATGCGACAATGGCTGTTGAGCAAATTATTTCCATTGTCGTTTCTGCTGCTGAGTCCACGATACCATCTTCTTCTGCCTTACCTCGGCGAAGACCAGTGCCCTGGTGGTCACCGGAGATAGCAGCAGCTATCCGCAATCGCCGCAGGGCTCTGCAGCAGTACCGGCGCCACCCCACCCTTGACCACCTGGTTGCATTTAAGCGTCTTCGGGCCCAGACACGCCGGCTTATCCGGCAGCGCAAGCAAGCATGCTGGGAGGAATATGTATCCACGATTGGACCCCGTGTCTCTTCTAGCCAGATTTGGACAAAGATTCGTCATATATCAGGTCACCATCCACCGACAGGGGTCGCAGTTCTCTCTATCCACGGTACAATCCATACCGACCCGACCATCATTGCCGAGTATTTTGCAGCGCACTTTGCTCTTAATTCGGCGTCCACTGCCTACAGCCAAGGTTTTTGTACCTTAAAAGAGCGGGCTGAGCGAAGGCAGTTGGTATTTCGCACAAACCGCCAAGAGCCGTACAATGCGCCATTTACAGAGTGGGAATTTCAAACTATTCTTGCCAGTTGCCCCAATACATCTGCAGGACCGGACCGAATCCACTGTCAAATGCTGAAACACCTTTCTGAACACTCGCAACACCATCTGTTGGATTTCTTTAATCGTCTCTGGGTCGAGGGAGCATACCCGTCCCAATGGCAGGAGAGTATCGTTATCCCTCTGTTAAAACCAGGTGCAGATCCATTGAACGTTGACTGTTACCGTCCCATAAGCCTCACAAACGTTCTTTGTAAACTTTTTGAACGTTTGGTGAGCCGGCGACTTCTGTGGGTTCTCGAGTATCGGGGTCTGCTCGCCCCACAACAAGGTGCTTTCCGGCAGGGTCGCTCTGCTATTGATAACCTTCTCTCTTTGGAGTCGGCGATCCGTACTGCTTTCGCCCGACGTCACCATCTCGTCGCCATCTTTTTCGACCTCCGGAAAGCATATGACACGGCATGGCGCCATCACATCCTTGCCACGCTACATGGGTGGGGTCTTCGTGGCTCCCTCCCACTTTTTATTCAGAATTTTTTACTTTCGCGCCGCTTTAGAGTCCGCATTGGCACCTCCTTCAGTTCCTCCTATATCCAAGAGAATGGGGTACCACAAGGGTCCGTCCTCAGTGTACCCCTCTTCTTAGTGGCCATTAATGGCCTAGTGGCTGCAGTGGGGCCATCGGTTTCCTGCTCCCTCTATGCAGACGACTTTTGCATGTACTATTCCACTGCTAGTACAAGTGTAGCTGAACGACGACTGCAGGCAGCCATCCATCGGGCGCAGAATTTGGCTTCTGGCCATGGTTTCACATTTTCCCCTGCAAAAACTAGGATAATGCACTTTTGTCGCCAACGGGCGGTACATCCGCATCCAGAGCTCTACCTTGATGGTGAGCTCCTTCAGGTTGTGGACACACACCGCTTCCTGGGTCTCCTTTTCGACTCACGTTTGACATGGCTCCCTCATCTGCGCCAGCTTAAGCAACGGTGTTCCCGGTATTTGGACATCCTTCGTTGCCTCAGCCATACTGTCTGGGGGGCAGCACGCCCTGTCCTCCTGCGGCTGTACATTGCTCTGGTGCAGTCACGTCTAGACTACGGAAGCCAGGTCTACGGCTCAGCCTCTCCATCTGCACTGCGAGTTCTCGACCCAGTGCATCATACAGGCATCCGTCTGGCCACTGGAGCCTTTCGGACAAGCCCTGTCACAAGTCTCTTGGCAGAGGCTGGAGTCGCCGCGTTGCGATACCGGCGCCAACAACTACTCGCCCAGTATGCTGCTAGAGTTCACTGTACCCCTCGGCATCCGAATAACAGACTCCTCTTTCCGGGGGAGGTTACTCGTTTGCCGCAGAGGCGACCTCGGTCGGGACTCCCGATAGCAGCGCGTGTCCAATCGCTACTGTCGACCCTGGACGCCTTACCTCTTAACCGTCCTTTCCGCTCGACTCTCCATGCTCCTCCCTGGACCGTTCCTCGGCCGCGGATTCGGCTGGATCTTTCCCGTGAGCCAAAGACCTCTACTTCGCCTCTGGTCCTACGACATCAGTTTTATGCGCTGCTCCGTGAGTTCAGTAACTCCGAGGTCATTTATACAGACGGTTCTTCAGATGGCGACCACATTGGTTATGCTTACATCCATGGCGCCCATGTCGAACAACGCTCTTTGCCACCCGGTAGCAGCGTCTTCACTGCAGAACTGGTGGCTATATACCGCGCCCTTAACCACATCCGCATGTGCCCCGCGACCTCCTTTCTGATTTGTAGCGACTCGCTGAGCGGTTTACAGGCCCTTGATCAATGTTATGCTCGTCATACATTGGTCAGGGCCATTCAGGAGTCGATACTGGCTCTTAGTGACTCCGGTCGCTGTGTTACATTCGTTTGGACCCCGGGCCATGTAGGCATCCCGGGCAACGAGAGCGTTGACCAGCTAGCCAAACAGGCTACCACTTGCCGCCCTCTGGCGATTGGCCTCCCAGAAGCAGACTTCCGCCCGTTGCTTCGCACTAAAATACGCGACCTGTGGAACGCCGAATGGTCCGCTCTGGACGTGCCCAATAAGCTGCGTACGATAAAGGACACAACATCTGTCTGGAAGTCGTCGCAGCTGGGATCCCGTAGGGACTCCGTGGTTCTCTGCCGTCTCCGCATTGGTCACACCCATCTGACGCATGGTCACCTCCTCCGTCGACAGGACCCGCCCATGTGCCAATGTGGTGCCCCATTGACTGTGGTCCATCTCATACTCGACTGTCCCATTTTAGCCCCACTGCGGCATTCCTTTAGCCTCCCGAACACTCTCTCTTTGGTGCTCGGCGACGATGCCTCTGTGGCTAATTTGGTTTTACGATTTCTTCGTGCTTCGGGGTTTTACCAGTTGCTGTGAGTCCTTTTGGATGGTCTTTTACTTTTTTATGTTCTCCTTGACGTGTCTTTAGACTACAGTTTTTATTTTGTACGCAATGTGGTTGACTTTTCCCTTTTATACACATGGTCGGTCAACCACATTCACTGGCTCTGTCATTTTGTCTCGTATTTGTTGCTGTGTGTCTGGCGTCTTTCAAATTGTCTCTTGTTGACTCTGTCAATAATTCATGACGGTGCATTCTTTTATCCTGTTTTGTTTTAAAACTCGCTCAGGCACGATTTTCGACGGTTCTGTTTTACTGTGTGTCGCCTAGATGTGAATCGGGGGACTGATGGCCATAGTAGTCTAGTCCCCCTAAAACACCCATACCAACCAACCAACGCCCAATAATGGAAATAACGAAACAAATGCAAATTTCTCTTTTAAATAGTATTTTATTATCATGTACTACCATTTTAGAGGTCAATCACTTCGCAGACTAGTCGCCAGTGCAGCTAGCAGCTTTCCAGCTTCCATTCTGTCGTCTGTATAGGCTCCCAGGGTCCTTATATAGTAATGAGAGCGTTTGCAGGGAAACGCCCAATAATGCAAATAACAAAACAAAAGAAAATTTCTCATTTAAATAGGTTTTTATTATCACGTACTACCATTTAAGAGGTCAATCTCTTCGCAGACTAGTCGCCAGTGCAGCTCGCAGCCCTCCAGCGTCCATTCTGTCGTCAGTATAGGCTCCCAGGTTCCTTATATAGAAATGAGAGTGTTTGCAGGGAAACGCACAATAATGCAAATAACGAAATAAAAGCAAATTTCTCTTTTAAATAGGTTTTTATTATCACGTACTACCATTTAAGAGGTCAATCACTTCGCAGACTAGTCGCCAGTTCAGCTCGCAGCCCTCCAGCGTCCATTCTGTCGTCTGTATAAGCTCCCAGGGTCCTTATATAGTAATGAGAGCGTTTGCAGGGAAACGCACAATAATGCAAATAACGAAATAAAAGCAAATATCTCTTTTAAATAGTTTTTTATTATCACGTACTACCATTTAAGAGGTCAATCACTTGGCAGACTAGTCGCCAGTGCAGCTCGCAACCCTCCAGCGTCCATTCTGTCGTCTGTATAGGCTCCCAGGGTCCTTATATAGTAATGAGAGTGTTTGCAGGGAAACGCACAATAATGCAAATAACGAAACAAAAGCAAATTTCTCTTTTAAATAGTTTTTCATTATCATGTACTACCATTTTAGAGGGCAATCACTTCGCAGACTAGTCGCCAGTGCAGCTAGCAGCCCTCCAGCGTCCATTCTGTCGTCTGTATAGGCTCCCAGGGTCCTTATATAGTAATGAGAGGGTTTGCAGGGAAACGCCCAATAATGCAAATAACGAAACAAATGCAAATTTCTCTTTTAAATAGTATATTATTATCATGTACTACCATTTTAGAGGTCAATCACTTCGCAGACCAGTCGCCAGTGCAGCTAGCAGCCTCCAGCGACCATTCTGTCGTCTGTATAGGTTCCAAGGGTCCTTATATAGTAATGAGAGGGTTTGCAGGGAAACGCCTAATTATGCAAATAACGAAAAAAATGCAAATTTCTCTTTTGAATAGTATTTTATTATCATGTACTACCATTTTAGAGGGCAATCACTTCGCAGACTAGTCGCCAGTGCAGCTAGCAGCCCTCCAGCGTCCATTCTGTCGTCTGTATAGGCTCCCAGGGTCCTTATATAGTAATGAGAGCGTTTAAAGGGACACGCACAATAATGCAAATAACGAAACACATGCAAATTTCTCTTTTAAATAGTATATTATTATCATGTACTACCATTTTAGAGGTCAATCACTTCGCAGACTAGTAGTCAGTGCAGCTAGCAGCCTCCAGCGTCCATTCTGTCGACTGTATAGGCTCCCAGGGACCTTATTTAGTAATGAGAGCGTTTGCAGGGAAACGCACAATAATGCAAATAACGAAACAAATGCAAATTTCTCTTTCAAATAGTTTTTTCTTATCATGTCCTACCATTTTAGAGGGCAATCACTTCGCAGACTAGTCGCCAGTGCAGCTAGCAGCTCTCCAGCGTCCATTCTGTCGTCTGTATAGGCTCCCAGGGTTCTTATATAGTAATGAGAGGGTTTGCAGGGAAACGCCCAATAATGAAAATAACGGAACAAAAGCAAATTTCTCTTTTAAATAGTATTTTTTTATCATGTACTACCATTTTAGAGGTCAATCACTTCGCAGACTAGTCGCCAGTGCAACTAGCAGCCCTCCAGCGTCCATTCTGTCGTCTGTATAGGCTCCCAGGGTCCTTATATAGTAATGAGAGCGTTTGCAGGGACACGCACAATAATGCAAATAACAAAACAAATGCAAATTTCTCTTTTAAATAGTATTTTATTATCATGTACTACCATTTTAGAGGTCAATCACTTCGCAGACTAGTCGCCAGTGCAGCTAGCAGCCCTCCAGCGTCCATTCTGTCGTCTGTATAGGCTCCCAGGGTCCTTATATAGTAATGAGAACGTTTGCAGGGACACGCACAATAATGCAAATAACGAAACAAAAGCAAATTTCTTTTTTAAACAGTTTTTCATTATCATGTACTACCAGTTTAGAGGGCAATCACTTCGCAGACTAGTCGCCAGTGCAGCTAGCAGCCCTCCAGCGTCCATTCTGTCGTCTGTATAGGCTCCCAGGGTCCTTATATAGTAATGAGAGGGTTTGCAGGGAAACGCCCAATAATGCAAATAACGAAACAAATGCAAATTTCTCTTTTAAATAGTATATTATTATCATGTACTACCATTTTAGAGGTCAATCACTTCGCAGACCAGTCGCCAGTGCAGCTAGCAGCCTCCAGCGTCCATTCTGTCGTCTGTATAGGTTCCAAGGGTCCTTATATAGTAATGAGAGGGTTTGCAGGGAAACGCCTAATTATGCAAATAACGAAAAAAATGCAAATTTCTCTTTTGAATAGTATTTTACTATCATGTACTACCATTTTAGAGGTCAATCACTTCGCAGACTAGTCGTCAGTGCAGCTAGCGGCCTCCAGCGTCCATTCTGTCGTCTGTATAGGCTCTTAGGGTCCTTATATAGTAATGAGAGGGTTTGCAGGGAAACGCCCAATTATGCAAATAACGAAAAAAATGCAAATCTCTCTTTTAAATAGTTTTTTATTATCATGTACTACCATTTTAGAGGTCAATCACTTCGCAGACTAGTCGCCAGTGCAGCTAGCAGCCTCCAGCGTCCATTCTGTCGTCTGTATAGGCTCCCAGGGTCCTTATATAGTAATGAGAGCGTTTGCAGGGACACGCACAATAATGCAAATAACGAAACAAATGCAAATTTCTCTTTTAAATACTATATTATTATCATGTACTACCATTTTAGAGGTCATTCACTTCGCAGACTAGTCGCCAGTGCAGCTAGCAGCCTCCAGCGTCCATTCTGTCGTCTGTATAGGCTCCAAGGGTCCTTATATAGTAATGAGAGGGTTTGCAGTGAAACGCCCAATTATACAAATAACGAAAAAAATGCAAATTTCTCTTTTAAATAGTATTTTATTATCATGTACTACCATTTTAGAGGTCAATCACTTCGCAGACTAGTCGTCAGTGCAGCTAGCAGCCTCCAGCGTCCATTTTGTCGTCTGTATAGGCTCCCAGGGTCCTTATATAGTAATGAGAGCGTTTGCAGGGACACGCACAATAATGCAAATAACGAAACAAATGCAAATTTCTCTTTCAAATAGTATATTATTATCATGTACTACCATTTTAGAGGTCAATCACTTCGCAGACTAGTCGCCAGTGCAGCTAGCAGCCTCCAGCGTCCATTCTGTCGTCTGTATAGGCTCCAAGGGTCCTTATATAGTAATGAGAGGGTTTGCAGTGAAACGCCCAATTATACAAATAACGAAAAAAATGCAAATTTCTCTTTTTAATAGCATTTTATTATCATGTACTACCATTTTAGAGGTCAATCATTTCGCAGACTAGTCGTCAGTGCAGCTAGCAGCCTCCAGCGTCCATTCTGTCGTCTGTATAGGCTCTCAGGGACCTTATATAGTAATGAGAGCGTTTGCAGGGAAACGCACAATAATGCAAATAACGAAACAAATGAAAATTTCTCCTTTAAATAGTTATTTCTTATCATGTCCTACCATTTTAGAGGGCAATCACTTCTCAGACTAGTCGTCAGTGCAGCTAGCAGCTCTCCAGCGTCCATTCTGTCGTCTGTATAGGCTCCCAGGCTCCTTATATAGTAATGAGAGCGTTTTCAGGGAAACGCACAATAATGCAAATAACGAAATAAATGCAAATTTCTCTTTTAAATAGTTCTTCATTATCATGTACTACCATTTTACAGGTCAATCACTTCACAGACTAGTCGCCAGTGCAGCTAGCAGCTCTCCAGCGTCCATTCTGTCGTCTGTATAGGCTCCCAGGGTCCTTATAGAGTAATGAGAACGTTTGCAGGGAAACGCACAATAATGCAAATAACGAAATAAATGCAAATTTCTCATTTAAATAGTTCTTCATTATCATGTACTACCATTTTAGAGGTCAATCATTTCGTAGACTAGTCGCCAGTGCAGCTAGCAGCCCTCCTGCGTCCATTCTGTCGTCTGTATAGGCTCCCAGGATCCTTATATAGTAATGGGAGCGTTTGCAGGGAAACGCACAATAATGCAAATAACGAAATAAATGCAAATTTCTCTTTTAAATAGTATTTTATTATCATGTACTACCATTTTAGAGGTCAATCACTACGCAGACTATTTGCCAGTGCAGCTAGCAGACCTCCAGCGTCCATTCTGTCGTCTGTATAGGCTCCCAGGCTCCTTATATAGTAATGAGAGCGTTTGCAGGGACACGCACAATAATGCAAATAACGAAACAAAAGCAAACTTCTCTTTTAAATAGTTTTTCATTATCATGTACTACCATTTTCGAGGGCAATCACTTCGCAGAGTAGTCGCCAGTGAAACTAGTAGCCCTCCAGCGTCCATTCTGTCGTCTGTATAGGCTCCCAGGGTCCTTATATAGTAATGAGAGGGTTTGCAGGGAAACGCCCAATAATGCAAATAACGAAATAAATGCAAATTTCTCTTTTAAATAGTTTCTTCTTATCATGTAGTACCATTTTAGAGGGCAATCACTTCGCAGACAAGTCGCCAGTGCAGCTAGCAGCTCTCAAGCGTCCATTCTGTCGTCTGTATAGGCTCCCAGGGTCCTTATATAGTAATGCGAGCGTTTGCAGGGAAACGCACAATAATGCAAATAACGAAACACATGCAAATTTCTCTTTTAAATAGTTTTTCATTATCATGTACTACCATTTTAGAGGGCAATCACTTCGCAGACTAGTCGCCAGTGCAGCTAGCAGCCCTCCAGCGTCCATTCTGTCGTCTGTATAGGCTCCCAGGGTCCTTATATAGTAATGAGAGCGTTTAAAGGGACACGCACAATAATGCAAATAACGAAACACATGCAAATTTCTCTTTTAAATAGTATATTATTATCATGTACTACCATTTTAGAGGTCAATCACTTCGCAGACTAGTAGTCAGTGCAGCTAGCAGCCTCCAGCGTCCATTCTGTCGACTGTATAGGCTCCCAGGGACCTTATTTAGTAATGAGAGCGTTTGCAGGGAAACGCACAATAATGCAAATAACGAAACAAATGCAAATTTCTCTTTTAAATAGTTTTTTCTTATCATGTCCTACCATTTTAGAGGGCAATCACTTCGCAGACTAGTCGCCAGTGCAGCTAGCAGCTCTCCAGCGTCCATTCTGTCGTCTGAATAGGCTCCCAGGGTTCTTATATAGTAATGAGAGGGTTTGCAGGGAAACGCCCAATAATGAAAATAACGGAACAAAAGCAAATTTCTATTTTAAATAGTATTTTTTTATCATGTACTACCATTTTAGAGGTCAATCACTTCGCAGACTAGTCGCCAGTGCAGCTAGCATCCCTCCAGCATCCATTCTGTCGTCTGTATATGCTCCCAGGGTCCTTATATAGTAATGAGAGCGTTTGCAGGGACACGCACAATAATGCAAATAACAAAACAAATGCAAGTTTCTCTTTTAAATAGTATTTTATTATCATGTACTACTATTTTAGACGTCAATCACTTCGCAGACTAGTCGCCAATGCAGCTAGCAGCCCTCCAGCGTCCATTCTGTCGTCTGTATAGGCTCCCAGGGTCCTTATATGGTAATGAGAACGTTTGCAGGGACACGCACAATAATGCAAATAATGAAACAAATGCAAATTTCTCTTTTAAATAGTATTTTATTATCATGTACTACCATTTTAGAGGTCAATCACTTCGCAGACTAGTCGCCAGTGCAACTAGCAGCCCTCCAGCGTCCATTCTGTCGTCTGTATAGGCTCCCAGGGTCCTTATATAGTAATGAGAGCGTTTGCAGGGACACGCACAATAATGCAAATAACAAAACAAATGCAAATTTCTCTTTTAAATAGTATTTTATTATCATGTACTACCATTTTAGACGTCAATCACTTCGCAGACTAGTCGCCAGTGCAGCTAGCAGCCTTCCAGCGTCCATTCTGTCGTCTGTATAAGCTCCCAGGTTCCTTATATAGTAATGAGAGCGTTTGCAGGGACACGCACAATAATGCAAATAACGAAACAAATGCAAAATTCTCTTTTAAATAGTATTTTATTATCATGTACTACCATTTTAGAGGTCAATCACTTCGCAGACTAGTCGCCAGTGCAGCTAGCAGGCCTCCAGCGTCCATTCTGTCGTCTGTATAGGCTCCCAGGATCCTTATATAGTAATGAGAACGTTTGCAGGGACACGCACAATAATGCAAATAACGAAACAAAAGCAAATTTCTTTTTTAAACAGTTTTTCATTATCATGTACTACCATTTTAGAGGGCAATCACTTCGCAGACTAGTCGCCAGTGCAGCTAGCAGCCCTCCAGCGTCCATTCTGTCGTCTGTATAGGCTCCCAGGGTCCTTATATAGTAATGAGAGGGTTTGCAGGGAAACGCCCAATAATGCAAATAACGAAACAAATGCAAATTTCTCTTTTAAATAGTATATTATTATCATGTACTACCATTTTAGAGGTCAATCACTTCGCAGACCAGTCGCCAGTGCAGCTAGCAGCCTCCAGCGTCCATTCTGTCGTCTGTATAGGTTCCAAGGGTCCTTATATAGTAATGAGAGGGTTTGCAGGGAAACGCCTAATTATGCAAATAACGAAAAAAAATGCAAATTTCTCTTTTGAATAGTATTTTATTATCATGTACTACCATTTTAGAGGTCAATCACTTCGCAGACTAGTCGTCAGTGCAGCTAGCAGCCTCCAGCGTCCATACTGTCGTCTGTATAGGCTCCCAGGGTCCTTATATAGTAATGAGAGGGTTTGCAGGGAAACGCCCAATTATGCAAATAACGAAAAAATGCAAATTTCTCTTTTAAATAGTATTTTATTATCATGTACTACCATTTTAGAGGTCAATCACTTCGCAGACTAGTCGTCAGTGCAGCTAGCAGCCTCCAGCTTCCATTCTGTCGTCTGTATAGGCTCCCAGGGTCCTTATACAGTAATGAGAGCCTTTGCATGGACACGCACAATAATGCAAATAACGAAACAAATGCAAATTTCTCTTTTAAATAGTATATTATTATCATGTACTACCATTTTAGAGGTCAATCATTTCGCAGACTAGTCGCCAGTGCAGCTAGCAGCCTCCAGCGTCCATTCTGTCGTCTGTATAGGCTCCCAGGGTCCTTATATAGTAATGAGAGGGTTTGCAGGGAAACGCCCAATTATGCAAATAACGAAAAAAATTCAAATTTCTCTTTTAAATAGTATTTTATTATCATGTACTACCATTTTAGAGGTCAATAACTTCGCAGACTAGTCGTCAGTGCAGCTAGCAGCCTCCAGCGTCCATTCTGTCGTCTGTATTGGCTCCCAGGGTCCTTATATATTAATGAGAGCGTTTGCAGGGACACGCACAATAATGCAAATAACGAAACAAATGCAAATTTCTCTTTTAAATAGTATATTATTATCATGTACTACCATTTTAGAGGTCAATCACTTCGCAGACTAGTCGTCAGTGCAGCTAGCAGCTTCCAGCGTCCATTCTGTCGTCTGTATAGGCTCCCAGGGTCCTTATATAGTAATGAGAGGGTTTGCAGGGAAACGCCCAATTATGCAAATAACGAAAAATGCAAATTTCTCTTTTAAATAGTGTATTATTATCATGTACTACCATTTTAGAGGTCAATCACTTCGCAGACTAGTCGTCAGTGCAGCTAGCAGCTTCCAGCGTCCATTCTGTCGTCTGTATAGGCTCCCAGGGTCCTTATATAGTAATGAGAGGGTTTGCAGGGAAACGCCCAATTATGCAAATAACGAAAAAAATGCCAATTTCTCTTTTAAATAGTATTTTATTATCATGTACTACTATTTTAGAGGTCAATCACTTCGCAGAGTAGTCGTCAGTGCAGCTAGCAGCCTCCAGCGTCCATTCTGTCGTCTGTATAGGCTCCCAGGGTCCTTATATAGTAATGAGAGGGTTTGCAGGGAAACGCCCAATTGTGCAAATAACGAAAAAAATGCAATTTTCTCTTTTAAATAGTATTTTATTATCATGTACTACCATTTTAGAGGTCAATCACTTCGCAGACTAGTCGTCAGTGCAGCTAGCAGCCTCCAGCGTCCATTCTGTCGTCTGTATAGGCTCCCAGGGTCCTTATATAGTAAAGAGAGCGTTTGCAGGGACACGCACAATAATGCAAATAACGAAACAAATGCAAATTTCTCTTTTAAATAGTATATTATTATCATGTACTACCATTTTAGAGGTCAATCACTTCACAGACTAATCGCCAGTGCAGCTAGCAGCCTCCAGCGTCCATTCTGTCGTCTGTATAGGCTCCCAGGGTCCTTATATAGTAATGAGATCGTTTGCAGGGACACGCACAAAAATGCAAATAACGAAACAAATGCAAATTTCTCTTTTAAATAGTATATTATTATCATGTACTACCATTTTAGAGGTCAATCACTTCGCAGACTAGTCGTCAGTGCAGCTAGCAGCCTCCAGCGTCCATTCTGTCGTCTGTATAGGCTCCGAGGTTCCTTATATAGTAATGCGAGCGTTTGCAGGGACACGCACAAAAATGCAAATAGCGAAACAAATGCAAATTTCTCTTTTAAATAGTATATTATTATCATGTACTACCATTTTAGAGGTCAATCACTTCGCAGACTAGTCGCCAGTGCAACTAGCAGCCCTCCAGCGTCCATTCTGTCGTCTGTATAGGCTCCCAGGGTCCTTATATAGTAATGAGAGCGTTTGCAGGGACACGCACAATAATGCAAATAACAAAACAAATGCAAATTTCTCTTTTAAGTAGTATTTTATTATCATGTACTACCATTTTAGACGTCAATCACTTCGCAGACTAGTCGCCAGTGCAGCTAGCAGCCTTCCAGCGTACATTCTGTCGTCTGTATAAGCTCCCAGGGTCCTTATATAGTAATGAGAGCGTATGCAGGGACACGCACAATAATGCAAATAACGAAACAAATGCAAATTTCTCTTTTAAATAGTATTTTATTATCATGTACTACTATTTTAGAGGTCAATCACTTCGCAGACTAGTCGCCAGTGCAGCTAGCAGGCCTCCAGCGTCCATTCTGTCGTCTGTATAGGCTCCCAGGATCCTTATATAGTAATGAGAACGTTTGCAGGGACACGCACAATAATGCAAATAACGAAACAAAAGCAAATTTCTTTTTTAAACAGTTTTTCATTATCATGTACTACCATTTTAGAGGGCAATCACTTCGCAGACTAGTCGCCAGTGCAGCTAGCAGCCCTCCAGCGTCCATTCTGTCGTCTGTATAGGCTCCCAGGGTCCTTATATAGTAATGAGAGGGTTTGCAGGGAAACGCCCAATAATGCAAATAACGAAACAAATGCAAATTTCTCTTTTAAATAGTATATTATTATCATGTACTACCATTTTAGAGGTCAATCACTTCGCAGACCAGTCGCCAGTGCAGCTAGCATCCTCCAGCGTCCATTCTGTCGTCTGTATAGGTTCCAAGGGTCCTTATATAGTAATGAGAGGGTTTGCAGGGAAACGCCTAATTATGCAAATAACGAAAAAAAAAATGCAAATTTCTCTTTTGAATAGTATTTTATTATCATGTACTACCATTTTAGAGGTCAATCACTTCGCAGACTAGTCGTCAGTGCAGCTAGCAGCCTCCAGCGTCCATTCTGTCGTTTGTATAGGCTCCCAGGGTCCTTATATAGTAATGAGAGGGTTTGCAGGGAAACGCCCAATTATGCAAATAACGAAAAAAATGCAAATTTCTCTTTTAAATAGTGTATTATTATCATGTACTACCATTTTAGAGGTCAATCACTTCGCAGACTAGTCGTCAGTGCAGCTAGCAGCTTCCAGCGTCCATTCTGTCGTCTGTATAGGCTCCCAGGGTCCTTATATAGTAATGAGAGGGTTTGCAGGGAAACGCCCAATTATGCAAATAACGAAAAAAATGCCAATTTCTCTTTTAAATAGTATTTTATTATCATGTACTACTATTTTAGAGGTCAATCACTTCGCAGAGTAGTCGTCAGTGCAGCTAGCAGCCTCCAGCGTCCATTCTGTCGTCTGTATAGGCTCCCAGGGTCCTTATATAGTAATGAGGGGGTTTGCAGGGAAACGCCCAATTGTGCAAATAACGAAAAAAATGCAATTATCTCTTTTAAATAAAATTTTATTCTCATGTACTACCATTTTAGAGGTCAATCACTTCGCAGACTAGTCGTCAGTGCAGCTAGCAGCCTCCAGCGTCCATTCTGTCGTCTGTATAGGCTCCCAGGGTCCTTATATAGTAAAGAGAGCGTTTGCAGGGATACGCACAATAATGCAAATAACGAAACAAATGCAAATTTCTCTTTTAAATAGTATATTATTATCATGTACTACCATTTTAGAGGTCAATCACTTCACAGACTAATCGCCAGTGCAGCTAGCAGCCTCCAGCGTCCATTCTGTCGTCTGTATAGGCTCCCAGGGTCCTTATATAGTAATGAGATCGTTTGCAGGGTCAGCACAAAAATGCAAATAACGAAACAAATGCAAATTTCTCTTTTAAATAGTATATTATTATCATGTACTACCATTTTAGAGGTCAATCACTTCGCAGACTAGTCGTCAGTGCAGCTAGCAGCCTCCAGCGTCCATTCTGTCGTCTGTATAGGCTCCGAGGTTCCTTATATAGTAATGCGAGCGTTTGCAGGGACACGCACAAAAATGCAAATAACGAAACAAATGCAAATTTCTCTTTTAAATAGTATATTATTATCATGTACTACCATTTTAGAGGTCAATCACTTCGCAGACTAGTCGCCAGTGCAACTAGCAGCCCTCCAGCGTCCATTCTGTCGTCTGTATAGGCTCCCAGGGTCCTTATATAGTAATGAGAGCGTTTGCAGGGACACGCACAATAATGCAAATAACAAAACAAATGCAAATTTCTCTTTTAAATAGTATTTTATTATCATGTACTACCATTTTAGACGTCAATCACTTCGCAGACTAGTCGCCAGTGCAGCTAGCAGCCTTCCAGCGCCCATTCTGTCGTCTGTATAAGCTCCCAGGGTCCTTATATAGTAATGAGAGCGTATGCAGGGACACGCACAATAATGCAAATAACGAAACAAATGCAAATTTCTCTTTTAAATAGTATTTTATTATCATGTACTACCATTTTAGAGGTCAATCACTTCGCAGACTAGTCGCCAGTGCAGCTAGCAGGCCTCCAGCGTCCATTCTGTCGTCTGTATAGGCTCCCAGGATCCTTATATAGTAATGAGAACGTTTGCAGGGACACGCACAATAATGCAAATAACGAAACAAAAGCAAATTTCTTTTTTAAACAGTTTTTCATTATCATGTACTACCATTTTAGAGGGCAATCACTTCGCAGACTAGTCGCCAGTGCAGCTAGCAGCCCTCCAGCGTCCATTCTGTCGTCTGTATAGGTTCCCAGGGTCCTTATATAGTAATGAGAGGGTTTGCAGGGAAACGCCCAATAATGCAAATAACGAAACAAATGCAAATTTCTCTTTTAAATAGTATATTATTATCATGTACTACCATTTTAGAGGTCAATCACTTCGCAGACCAGTCGCCAGTGCAGCTAGCATCCTCCAGCGTCCATTCTGTCGTCTGTATAGGTTCCAAGGGTCCTTATATAGTAATGAGAGGGTTTGCAGGGAAACGCCTAATTATGCAAATAACGAAAAAAAAATGCAAATTTCTCTTTTGAATAGTATTTTATTGTCATGTACTACCATTTTAGAGGTCAATCACTTCGCAGACTAGTCGTCAGTGCAGCTAGCAGCCTCCAGCGTCCATTCTGTCGTCTGTATAGGCTCCCAGGGTCCTTATATAGTAATGAGAGGGTTTGCAGGGAAACGCCCAATTATGCAAATAACGAAAAAAATGCAAATTTCTCTTTTAAATAGTGTATTATTATCATGTACTACCATTTTAGAGGTCAATCACTTCGCAGACTAGTCGTCAGTGCAGCTAGCAGCTTCCAGCGTCCATTCTGTCGTCTGTATAGGCTCCCAGGGTCCTTATATAGTAATGAGAGGGTTTGCAGGGAAACGCCCAATTATGCAAATAACGAAAAAAATGCCAATTTCTCTTTTAAATAGTATTTTATTATCATGTACTACTATTTTAGAGGTCAATCACTTCGCAGAGTACGCGTCAGTGCAGCTAGCAGCCTCCAGCGTCCATTCTGTCGTCTGTATAGGCTCCCAGGGTCCTTATATAGTAATGAGAGGGTTTGCAGGGAAACGCCCAATTGTGCAAATAACGAAAAAAATGCAATTTTCTCTTTTAAATAGTATTTTATTATCATGTACTACCATTTTAGAGGTCAATCACTTCGCAGACTAGTCGTCAGTGCAGCTAGCAGCCTCCAGCGTCCATTCTGTCGTCTGTATAGGCTCCCAGGGTCCTTATATAGTAAAGAGAGCGTTTGCAGGAACACGCAAAATAATGCAAATAACGAAACAAATGCAAATTTCTCTTTTAAATAGTATATTATTATCATGTACTACCATTTTAGAGGTCAATCACTTCACAGACTAATCGCCAGTGCAGCTAGCAGCCTCCAGCGTCCATTCTGTCGTCTGTATAGGCTCCCAGGGTCCTTATATAGTAATGAGATCGTTTGCAGGGACACGCACAAAAATGCAAATAACGAAACAAATGCAAATTTCTCTTTTAAATAGTATATTATTATCATGTACTACCATTTTAGAGGTCAATCACTTCGCAGACTAGTCGTCAGTGCAGCTAGCAGCCTCCAGCGTCCATTCTGTCGTCTGTATAGGCTCCGAGGTTCCTTATATAGTAATGCGAGCGTTTGCAGGGACACGCACAAAAATGCAAATAACGAAACATATGCAAATTTCTCTTTTAAATAGTATATTATTATCATGTACTACCATTTTAGAGGTCAATCACTTCGCAGACTAGTCGCCAGTGCAACTAGCAGCCCTCCAGCGTCCATTCTGTCGTCTGTATAGGCTCCCAGGGTCCTTATATAGTAATGAGAGCGTTTGCAGGGACACGCACAATAATGCAAATAACAAAACAAATGCAAATTTCTCTTTTAAATAGTATTTTATTATCATGTACTACCATTTTAGACGTCAATCACTTCGCAGACTAGTCGCCAGTGCAGCTAGCAGCCTTCCAGCGTCCATTCTGTCGTCTGAATAAGCTCCCAGGGTCCTTATATAGTAATGAGAGCGTATGCAGGGACACGCACAATAATGCAAATAACGAAACAAATGCAATTTTCTCTTTTAAATAGTATTTTATTATCATGTACTACCATTTTAGAGGTCAATCACTTCGCAGACTAGTCGCCAGTGCAGCTAGCAGGCCTCCAGCGTCCATTCTGTCGTCTGTATAGGCTCCCAGGATCCTTATATAGTAATGAGAACGTTTGCAGGGACACGCACAATAATGCAAATAACGAAACAAAAGCAAATTTCTTTTTTAAACAGTTTTTCATTATCATGTACTACCATTTTAGAGGGCAATCACTTCGCAGACTAGTCGCCAGTGCAGCTAGCAGCCCTCCAGCGTCCATTCTGTCGTCTGTATAGGCTCCCAGGGTCCTTATATAGTAATGAGAGGGTTTGCAGGGAAACGACCAAAAATGCAAATAACGAAACAAATGCAAATTTCTCTTTTAAATAGTATATTATTATCATGTACTACCATTTTAGAGGTCAATCACTTCGCAGACCAGTCGCCAGTGCAGCTAGCATCCTCCAGCGTCCATTCTGTCGTCTGTATAGGTTCCAAGGGTCCTTATATAGTAATGAGAGGGTTTGCAGGGAAACGCCTAATTATGCAAATAACGAAAAAAAATGCAAATTTCTCTTTTGAATAGTATTTTATTATCATGTACTACCATTTTAGAGGTCAATCACTTCGCAGACTAGTAGTCAGTGCAGCTAGCAGCTTCCAGCGTCCATTCTGTCGTCTGTATAGGCTCCCAGGGTCCTTATATAGTAATGAGAGGGTTTGCAGGGAAACGCCCAATTATGCAAATAACGAAAAAATGCAAATTTCTCTTTTAAATAGTATTTTATTATCATGTACTACCATTTTAGAGGTCAATCACTTCGCAGACTAGTCGCCAGTGCAGCTAGCAGCCTCCAGCGTCCATTCTGTCGTCTGTATAGGCTCCCAGGGTCCTTATATACTAATGAGAGCGTTTGCAGGGACACGCACAATAATGCAAATAACGAAACAAATGCAAATTTCTCTTTTAAATAGTATATTATTATCATGTACTACCATTTTAGAGGTCATTCACTTGGCAGACTAGTCGCCAGTGCAGCTAGCAGCCTCCAGCGTCCATTCTGTCGTCTGTATAGGCTCCAAGGGTCCTTATATAGTAATGAGAGGGTTTGCAGTGAAACGCCCAATTATACAAATAACGAAAAAAATGCAAATTTCTCTTTTAAATAGTATTTTATTATCATGTACTACCATTTTAGAGGTCATTCACTTCGCAGACTAGTCGCCAGTGCAGCTAGCAGCCTCCAGCGTCCATTCTGTCGTCTGTATAGGCTCCCAGGGTCCTTATATAGTAATGAGAGGGTTTGCAGGGAAACGCCCAATTGTGCAAATAACGAAAAAAATGCAATATTCTCTTTTAAATAGTATTTTATTATCATGTACTACCATTTTAGAGGTCAATCACTTCGCAGACTAGTCGTCAGTGCAGCTAGCAGCTCCAGCGTCCATTCTGTCGTCTGTATAGGCTCCCAGGGTCCTTATATAGTAAAGAGAGCGTTTGCAGGGACACGCACAATAATGCAAATAACGAAACAAATGCAAATTTCTCTTTTAAATAGTATATTATTATCATGTACTACCATTTTAGAGGTCAATCACTTCACAGACTAATCGCCAGTGCAGCTAGCAGCCTCCAGCGTCCATTCTGTCGTCTGTATAGGCTCCCAGGGTCCTTATATAGTAATGAGATCGTTTGCAGGGACACGCACAAAAATGCAAATAACGAAACAAATGCAAATTTCTCTTTTAAATAGTATATTATTATCATGTACTACCATTTTAGAGGTCAATCACTTCGCAGACTAGTCGTCAGTGCAGCTAGCAGCCTCCAGCGTCCATTCTGTCGTCTGTATAGGCTCCGAGGTTCCTATATAGTAATGCGAGCGTTTGCAGGGACACGCACAAAAATGCAAATAACGAAACAAATGCAAATTTCTCTTTTAAATAGTATATTATTATCATGTACTACCATTTTAGAGGCCAATCACTTCGCAGACTAGTCGCCAGTGCAACTAGCAGCCCTCCAGCGTCCATTCTGTCGTCTGTATAGGCTCCCAGGGTCCTTATATAGTAATGAGAGCGTTTGCAGGGACACGCACAATAATGCAAATAACAAAACAAATGCAAATTTCTCTTTTAAATAGTATTTTATTATCATGTACTACCATTTTAGACGTCAATCACTTCGCAGACTAGTCGCCAGTGCAGCTAGCAGCCTTCCAGCGTCCATTCTGTCGTCTGTATAAGCTCCCAGGGTCCTTATATAGTAATGAGAGCGTATGCAGGGACACGCACAATAATGCAAATAACGAAACAAATGCAAATTTCTCTTTTAAATAGTATTTTATTATCATGTACTACCATTTTAGAGGTCAATCACTTCGCAGACTAGTCGCCAGTGCAGCTAGCAGGCCTCCAGCGTCCATTCTGTCGTCTGTATAGGCTCCCAGGATCCTTATATAGTAATGAGAACGTTTGCAGGGACACGCACAATAATGCAAATAACGAAACAAAAGCAAATTTCTTTTTTAAACAGTTTTTCATTATCATGTACTACCATTTTAGAGGGCAATCACTTCGCAGACTAGTCGCCAGTGCAGCTAGCAGCCCTCCAGCGTCCATTCTGTCGTCTGTATAGGTTCCCAGGGTCCTTATATAGTAATGAGAAGGTTTGCAGGGAAACGCCCAATAATGCAAATAACGAAACAAATGCAAATTTCTCTTTTAAATAGTATATTATTATCATGTACTACCATTTTAGAGGTCAATCACTTCGCAGACCAGTCGCCAGTGCAGCTAGCATCCTCCAGCGTCCATTCTGTCGTCTGTATAGGTTCCAAGGGTCCTTATATAGTAATGAGAGGGTTTGCAGGGAAACGCCTAATTATGCAAATAACGAAAAAAAAATGCAAATTTCTCTTTTGAATAGTATTTTATTATCATGTACTACCATTTTAGAGGTCAATCACTTCGCAGACTAGTCGTCAGTGCAGCTAGCAGCCTCCAGCGTCCATTCTGTCGTCTGTATAGGCTCCCAGGGTCCTTATATAGTAATGAGAGGGTTTGCAGGGAAACGCCCAATTATGCAAATAACGAAAAAAAATGCAAATTTCTCTTTTAAATAGTGTATTATTATCATGTACTACCATTTTAGAGGTCAATCACTTCGCAGACTAGTCGTCAGTGCAGCTAGCAGCTTCCAGCGTCCATTCTGTCGTCTGTATAGGCTCCCAGGGTCCTTATATAGTAATGAGAGGGTTTGCAGGGAAACGCCCAATTATGCAAATAACGAAAAAAATGCCAATTTCTCTTTTAAATAGTATTTTATTATCATGTACTACTATTTTAGAGGTCAATCACTTCGCAGAGTACGCGTCAGTGCAGCTAGCAGCCTCCAGCGTCCATTCTGTCGTCTGTATAGGCTCCCAGGGTCCTTATATAGTAATGAGAGGGTTTGCAGGGAAACGCCCAATTGTGCAAATAACGAAAAAAATGCAATTTTCTCTTTAAATAGTATTTTATTATCATGTACTACCATTTTAGAGGTCAATCACTTCGCAGACTAGTCGTCAGTGCAGCTAGCAGCCTCCAGCGTCCATTCTGTCGTCTGTATAGGCTCCCAGGGTCCTTATATAGTAAAGAGAGCGTTTGCAGGGACACGCAAAATAATGCAAATAACGAAACAAATGCAAATTTCTCTTTTAAATAGTATATTATTATCATGTACTACCATTTTAGAGGTCAATCACTTCACAGACTAATCGCCAGTGCAGCTAGCAGCCTCCAGCGTCCATTCTGTCGTCTGTATAGGCTCCCAGGGTCCTTATTAGTAATGAGATCGTTTGCAGGGACACGCACAAAAATGCAAATAACGAAACAAATGCAAATTTCTCTTTTAAATAGTATATTATTATCATGTACTACCATTTTAGAGGTCAATCACTTCGCAGACTAGTCGTCAGTGCAGCTAGCAGCCTCCAGCGTCCATTCTGTCGTCTGTATAGGCTCCGAGGTTCCTTATATAGTAATGCGAGCGTTTGCAGGGACACGCACAAAAATGCAAATAACGAAACAAATGCAAATTTCTCTTTTAAATAGTATATTATTATCATGTACTACCATTTTAGAGGTCAATCACTTCGCAGACTAGTCGCCAGTGCAACTAGCAGCCCTCCAGCGTCCATTCTGTCGTCTGTATAGGCTCCCAGGGTCCTTATATAGTAATGAGAGCGTTTGCAGGGACACGCACAATAATGCAAATAACAAAACAAATGCAAATTTCTCTTTTAAATAGTATTTTATTATCATGTACTACCATTTTAGACGTCAATCACTTCGCAGACTAGTCGCCAGTGCAGCTAGCAGCCTTCCAGCGTCCATTCTGTCGTCTGAATAAGCTCCCAGGGTCCTTATATAGTAATGAGAGCGTATGCAGGGACACGCACAATAATGCAAATAACGAAACAAATGCAAATTTCTCTTTTAAATAGTATTTTATTATCATGTACTACCATTTTAGAGGTCAATCACTTCGCAGACTAGTCGCCAGTGCAGCTAGCAGGCCTCCAGCGTCCATTCTGTCGTCTGTATAGGCTCCCAGGATCCTTATATAGTAATGAGAACGTTTGCAGGGACACGCACAATAATGCAAATAACGAAACAAAAGCAAATTTCTTTTTTAAACAGTTTTTCATTATCATGTACTACCATTTTAGAGGGCAATCACTTCGCAGACTAGTCGCCAGTGCAGCTAGCAGCCCTCCAGCGTCCATTCTGTCGTCAGTATAGGCTCCCAGGGTCCTTATATAGTAATGAGAGGGTTTGCAGGGAAACGACCAAAAATGCAAATAACGAAACAAATGCAAATTTCTCTTTTAAATAGTATATTATTATCATGTACTACCATTTTAGAGGTCAATCACTTCGCAGACCAGTCGCCAGTGCAGCTAGCATCCTCCAGCGTCCATTCTGTCGTCTGTATAGGTTCCAAGGGTCCTTATATAGTAATGAGAGGGTTTGCAGGGAAACGCCTAATTATGCAAATAACGAAAAAAAATGCAAATTTCTCTTTTGAATAGTATTTTATTATCATGTACTACCATTTTAGAGGTCAATCACTTCGCAGACTAGTAGTCAGTGCAGCTAGCAGCTTCCAGCGTCCATTCTGTCGTCTGTATAGGCTCCCAGGGTCCTTATATAGTAATGAGAGGGTTTGCAGGGAAACGCCCCAATTATGCAAATAACGAAAAAATGCAAATTTCTCTTTTAAATAGTATTCTATTATCATGTACTACCATTTTAGAGGTCAATCACTTCGCAGACTAGTCGCCAGTGCAGCTAGCAGCCTCCAGCGTCCATTCTGTCGTCTGTATAGGCTCCCAGGGTCCTTATATACTAATGAGAGCGTTTGCAGGGACACGCACAATAATGCAAATAACGAAACAAATGCAAATTTCTCTTTTAAATAGTATATTATTATCATGTACTACCATTTTAGAGGTCATTCACTTCGCAGACTAGTCGCCAGTGCAGCTAGCAGCCTCCAGCGTCCATTCTGTCGTCTGTATAGGCTCCAAGGGTCCTTATATAGTAATGAGAGGGTTTGCAGTGAAACGCCCAATTATACAAATAACGAAAAAAATGCAAATTTCTCTTTTAAATAGTATTTTATTATCATGTACTACCATTTTAGACGTCAATCACTTCGCAGACTAGTCGCCAGTGCAGCTAGCAGCCTTCCAGCGTCCATTCTGTCGTCTGTATAAGCTCCCAGGTTCCTTATATAGTAATGAGAGCGTTTGCAGGGACACGCACAATAATGCAAATAACGAAACAAATGCAAATTTCTCTTTTAAATAGTATTTTATTATCATGTACTACCATTTTAGAGGTCAATCACTTCGCAGACTAGTCGCCAGTGCAGCTAGCAGGCCTCCAGCGTCCATTCTGTCGTCTGTATAGGCTCCCAGGATCCTTATATAGTAATGAGAACGTTTGCAGGGACACGCACAATATGCAAATAACGAAACAAAAGCAAATTTCTTTTTTAAACAGTTTTTCATTATCATGTACTACCATTTTAGAGGGCAATCAC